>JAVJAQ010003143.1:0-124689 GCA_032362365.1 Zygogramma bicolorata | reverse complement strand
AAAAAATTAATAATTGAACGTAATTTTTTTGTAGTGGAACAATATTTGTTCCGTAGTTTTTTGGGTTTGTTACCTACCACAATCTGGAAAAATAAGAATTAATATTGGAATCTATACAAGGGCAGATTTTCAATCTACCCCTAAAAGTTGCTGCGTCTATTGAAAAACAGTTCTTTCTGGATAGAACAAGTCCAATTAGTCAGCAACTTCTCGTATAACTCAAATTTTTGCCCATCAAAAAAATAATAAGAACTGATATATATGAAAATACTTATCTGTTAACGTTTCGGAAACTAAATCTGTGAAATTTGTGAAATTATTTCAAATTTGAAATAATTTGACAAATTTCAAATTTGAAATAATTTCACAAATGTCAATCACGAAAATTGTCTTTACCAGGTATTTGCATTTGAAAAGGAATTTGCCTAGAAGTTTCGAGAACGGAAGCAGATTCAGTTTCCGAAACGTTAACAGATAAGTATTTTCATATATATCAGTTCTTAATAATTTTTTGATAGGCAAAATTTGAGTTATACGAGGAGTTGCTGACTAATTGGACTTGTTCTATCCAGAAAGAACTGTTTTTCAATAGACGCAGCAACTTTTCGGGTAGATTGAAAATCTGCCCTTCTACACTTGTATAGATTCCAATATTAATTCTCATTTTTTCAGATTGTGGTAGATTACAAACCCAAAAAACTACGGAATAAAAATTAATAATATATCTAAATACTAGGGTTGTTCATTTATATATCTCATAATTTGAGGTAGAGCAGGTAAGAACTACCTCCAAAATTCATCTTGGTGGTTCGAGATGGCCTCCTAATGATCATTTGAACTCGTAAGGAGGAATTTTGGATTGAGATGGCTTTTACTTGATGGAAATCCATAGTTATTACGCTACAAGGTAGACACGATTAAATTTCCACAAAATTTATTGTCTTCGCGACATGTTTCGATACACTGTATCTTTATCAAGCGATGTCTTTAAACACATCGCTTGATAAAGATACAGTGTATCGAAACATGTCGCGAAGACAATAAATTTTGTGGAAATTTAATCGTGTCTACCTTATAGCGTAATCGTAAGGAGGTTGATTAGTTAGGTTGTTGTATTGATGAAGATAGGCCTATGAGTTATTGATAATATTTCCAGCATGGGAGTCGAAACGTCGAACAGTTCAACTTTTACATACGGATGAATATACGGAAGGACTATTTGCCATATTCCAGCTTCAGTTCATTTCTGTCATAATTGTTCTAATCAATTTCCCAATATAAAATTGAATGGTGGGCTGAACGAGATAGGCTCTTTGACACCATTAATACTATTTCTAAGAAAAACTGACTCTTTTACACTGAAGGTCCCAATCTTACCGAATACTTTTGCCTCAATTATTGTCCAGACACTGTTATATCTGGAATATTTGAAAAAATGGACAATAGTGAAAGTATCGGTCGGTGTAGCCAAACGGTCTAAGGCGCGTTCCTTATATTCAATTTGGCTATTTTACTGCTGGTTCAATCCGCAGTCGGGCCATAATTTTTCTGGCCGGCTCGGTGCGATAGGCAATTCTTACTTTTACTTGAATGTGGTTGACAATGTTCCTTGCTGAATGGTAATGGTTCTTACTTCCATTGTCTATATTGACTCTATTGAAACCTGTTGCTAAGAACGGAAGCATTGAAATACAAATCAAGTGAGAAAATCAAATCAAAATCAAAATTTTTTGGTCAATAATGAAATTGAGGATTGATTGATCGAAGAAAATAATGTTGTTACAAAAAATCGAGATATCGAATATGAAATATGAGTCAAAAAATTTTTATAAAAAAACAATAAATGGAAATAATATTGTGACAAGAAAATTGAGGTAAAGAATGTGAAATACTAGTAAAAACATGTAAATGAAGAAATAAATGAAATACACTACTCCAAGAAATTCACGCACCACTTCAATAAATCAATTTTAATTGTGGGCAGAAATTAAATAATGATTGAAAGATCTTCAGAGTTAACCTACATATTATTGGTAATTGTTGTACTGTGTCAACTATTGTCCAGGGTTGACGTAACATAGGAAACAAAATATTGTCTATAACAAAGTTTATGAAAATATACAGAAAAGTGTCAGTAACGTGTGTTTCCACCTCTACCACGTATAACAGCATCACATCGTCGGCCCATACTCATAATTATGTGCCTCATTTCATTCTGGTCCAGTCCTCTCCAAATCTAAATCAGTATCTCCCCCAATTTCTGCAGGTTGTTTGGTTGGATAGGATGGTCTCTCATGCCATGGTGTTGATTTCAACCTCGTCCAGGTAATTTCTGACTATCTGTGCAACATGGGGTCTAGCCTTGTCTTGCATTAGTAAGAAATTTCCACAGATATAAGGGGCGAATGGTACTACATGTTGCTCCAAGATCCCCATTATGTAACTTTCAGCTGTAACAAACCCATTGGGTATGACCACTAGGTCCGTACGTGCGGTCAAAGAAATACCACCCCACACCATAACGGAGCCTCCACCAAATAATGTGGTTTGTGAAAAGTTACATTGTGCATATCGTTCATTGGGACGTCGTAACACACGAACACGTTTTCGTTATTGTATAAACAAAATCGGGACTCATCAGTGAATAAGACTCGTTCCCAGTCAGCCTCCAACCATTTGACGTGTTCCCACACGGCAAAACGTAGTCTTTCCCTTCGATGGTCTGCAGTTAATAGAGGACCTCGGTCTGCAATCCTAGGTGTTATGTTGTATTCCCTGAGTCGTTAGCGAACAGTTTCCGTACTGATTTGTATAGCATGCACGTTTCGAAACTGTATTTGTAGACTTCGATGTGTTACAAACCGTTGTCGAAGTGCCAAAATTCTCAAATATCGATCTTGAATAGGGGTAGTTACTCGATTTCGTCCTTGCCCTGGTCTGCGAGCATGATCACCTGTTTCACGGAATCTATGCAACATCCGTGTGATTGATGTGTGGGACACATTGAACCGACGACCAATATGTCGGTAACTCCAGCCTTCTTCCAATAGTATTACTGCTTGGGCGCATTCATCACGGGTTAAATTACGTGATTGACGCTACATAATGAACACAATTGAAAATCCTTCAGGAGTGAACAGTAACCGAATGAGTGAACGTCTTAAACTCGTTTCGATTTGCGAACTACATAGATACAAATCGTGCTTCTTTTTATAATTTTTCAAATAAAAACTACAGGACTGAACCACAGTCAGAACATATCGCATTCAAAAAAGGCATATACGAGGGGTTAACCAAATATAAATTTGTAGTAGATGTTTTTATTAACGCCAATAAAATATTTTGAGATTTCAATGTGGTGCGTTAATTTATTGGAGAAGTGTATTATGAAAAAATATTGAAACCAAGTTTCGAATTGAGTGTACTCAAGACGTTTCAAATGCCGGTATCCGCAATCGTCTTCGGATGATGACTGAATATATTTCGAGGTGTGTTCGGTTATAAGGCCTCGATTTCCCTATGGTTTTTTCTATTTCCCAATCATATTCCATATTCTCTCTATCATATTTAATATCCGATATCTCGATTTTTTGTAACAACATCATTTTCTTTGATCAATCAATACTCAATTTCATTATTGACCAAAAAAATTATTTTGATTTGATTTTCTCACTTGATTTGTATTTTCATCCTTCCGTTCTTAGCAACAGGTTTCAATAGAGTTAATAGTATAGACAATGAAGTCATTCAGGCAATTCTTAGTTGCTTACGTACCAAGCCTGGTAGGTGGAATATTTTGATTGAATACACCAATCGAACCGGTAGCACTGTGGGTTCTTCTGAGTTACAGTTGAAATAGCTTTAAAAGTCAGTAAGACGCCCCAGAGTGTTTCAGAATCAAAGATAATTGACGACTCTTGCTAGCACGAGGCTCTGCTTTCTGGAGCACTCGAAAGAGTGCTTGATAAAGGAAAAGTAAACTTAGAAATGAATCTTGACTTCGCCAAAAATCCTGTATTAATTCAGGCACCGGCGGTATATGAAGTGAAATTCCGGTGACACCTTCATTCGTCAGATTGAAAAGCGCAAGTATCGCCCTTTCACACCGCTTGTTACACGACCGACGTGATCGATATCAAAAAAGCTCCGGCGATCCGGAAGAAAGTTCGCTATCGGGGTAATCAACCTGTTCACGGTGCGCATCCAGATCGAAAGCCACTGGTTGATTATTAGAAATACGCTTGTGGTGAGTCACCCTTTCAACGCACAGCCATTTGATCCCATACAATTCGTAACAAAGAGTGGAGTTACATATTTCAGCGCTTCGTCGCTCTCTCTTTTTCTCTCTCTATCTCTCTTTCTCTCTCTCTCGTGCATGCTCCATTTGTGTCGTCCCATTCCGAGTAATTACCGAAGCATTATTACCCGACGCTTCGTGTATTGCGCGCAGTGGAATAGTTTATTATTCATTTTATTGCCTTGTCGTCGGCGACAAAGGAAATTCTGATATCTTGTTCCATCATCGGACACGGATGTTTTTTTTTCATTCCTGGCTTTCGACAAAATCCGTGTTCGATGTTGTGATGCGATTACACGTAATAAATGACTCCGTTCCACCCTGGAATATTTGTGAAAATTTCCACCGTCAGGATGATGAAATTTCGCAGGAGATTGTGTTTCAATGGGTTCCGTTCTGATCATTCTTGACCCAAAAATTCTTAAAAATCAGTAGTTCCAGAAAAATATCCATATTTCTCGGAGCTGATGTCTGATTGGCCAAAAATCAAACTATAGTCAACTATACAGTAATGAAAGAACCCGAGTACATTGTGAGAGCGCATGCGCTAACCAGGAGTACTATGTCAAAACCTATGTGCATTTAGCCAACCACTCATCAGTTTCAGAAAAAAATAGATATTTTTCTGGAAATACTGGTTGTTCCCATCAACCAGTATAGAGTAGAATTTTTTAGTTAATTTTGATCAAAATCAACCCATTCAAACAGTATTTATTGCAAAATTTAATTTTTCCGGTGGTAGACATTTTCACAAATATTTCAGGTTGGCAACTTGGACCGAGGTCCACAATTGGAGTACAATGTTAAAAAAATACATGTAGATATTGCCAACCTCTACCTAGGTAAATGTCATTCATCAACAATGGCATTAGTAATATTTTTTGGGAGTTTCATGAAGTAGTTCATCTATTTGCAATGCCCTACTCGAAACACAAACTGTATTGAATTTTATCTTACATATATTCATTTCGTGTTCATTTGATGAAATTATTCCGAATGATCGAGAATGAAATAGCACACAAACCTTGTAAAAAGACAAAATTCCTCTTTCGAGAAATAGCTTAGCTCGGCTTTCAGCCTCGGTGAGCAAAATATTTCTTTCGAAAAAAATGATTCACTTCCCGCCCCGGTATGGTGATATACTATTTGTTGAAATTTGATTCTGTATTTTTTCTATCCCAAAAAATATAAAACTTCTCCAAAAGTAACATAAAAAGGTTGAGAGTACTGGGTACTTTTGGTGGGGGAAATTGATTGTAGATGGAAACAATTTGTTTACATTTTACGTTGTTCACAACCAGGTACTTTTATGAAAGAGAAGTCGAACAGAGAATTGACTGAGAATGGATAGATGATGAAAAGAATAAGGCCACACTCATTCTCTTTTCACACCTCGGCTTTTTTTTTTTCGAGATATAGTATTTTTCCTGAGGTCGTACTTTTTTTTGTTTTTTTTCTGAGGTTTTGACTTTTATTCACGAGATCTTACCTTTTTTCTCGTGGACTCGTCTTTTTTTTTCTCGATATCTCTAGTTATTTCTTGAGAGCTCGCTTAGTTTGTCGAGATATCGACTTTTTCTCAGTATCTCGTGTTTTTTTTCGCATTAAAGATTTTTTATCAGGATCTTCAGTTCCTTCTCCAGTTATTGTTTTTATGGCGATATTTCATGTTCACCACCGGGTACTCATCTAGATTCTCGCGATCTTGATTTATCTCAACTTTTTTGAGAGCTTGTCTTTTATGTCTCGTGTCTCATATCGAATGTTTCTCTTGGGATATCGTTTTATTCGATCGTTTTTATGTGGAGGTTCGTCTTCCTTCTCAAGTTTTCGTCAATTTTCCCGATATCTCTACTTTTTTCCAGTCTCGATATTTTCTCGAGATATAGAAGTTTTTCTCGAGCTCTCGACTGTTTCTCGAGATGTAACCATAACTGGCGAATCTGTTCAGGAGCATTACAGAATGTTTTTTCGAATGTATTTGAAAAGAGAAAGTTGTTCATTTAGGAAAAGACTATTGAAAAAATTGTTCGTTTATTGCTGTTCCACAGGATGGAAATATATCAAACAATGATGATTAGACAGTACTCTTCATACTAGTTTTTCTTTCAAAGTCCCCATATAGCTCGAGAAACAAAAATTTACAGAAACATTCACGTCAATAAAATCAACATGAACTTAGTGGAATTTAATGTTAGGAAAACCCAGGCATGTCTCTTCTCAAGGAAAGCCAATCTTTCATCATCTAGTATTCAGGTGTCAGGAGTAACTATTTCTACAAAGTTAAGTATCTTGATGCTAGGAATCACGATCAGTAATAATATCTCAAGGGAAAACCATGCGAGAGCGATTACTAAAGGTGCTTCCCAGAAACTTGGATTTCTATTTCGTGCAAAGAAATACTTTACTTCTCGTCAGCTTCTGATGATCTACAAGGCTCAGATACGACCTGTCTTCGAATATAGTTCTCAAGTATGGAGTTCGGCACCAAAACATTCATTGAAGCTTCACGATTCTATTCAGAGAAAGGAAATCCGTCTTGTTGGTGATTCTTGCTCACAGACTCGCTCACTTCATTGGAACATAGTAGAAGGGTCGGAGACTCGTCTCTCTTCTAGATATTTGCACGGCCAATGCTCTTCTGAATTGTTATCAATCGTTCCACCGTTAGCACTATCTACACGGATTACTCGACAGACAGTACAGAATTCTCACCCCTTTGTTGTGAATTTGGAGACCTGTCGAACCTCTCTAGCTCAGGGATCTTTTTTCAATAGAACAGCTGAACTTTGGAATTCCTTGCCGAAAGAGGTTTTTCCAGAGGCTTACAAACTCCAAAAATTCAAAGTGAATGTTGATTCGTATCTCCTGTCCTTCGATCCATGCGCTGTTCTTTGAACAATACAGGGCTTCCCTTTCGTGTGGATCTCCATTTTAAAAAACCTCCAATTCAATTGACTTCCGCTATTTTTTTCAATCCACTACTCTTGAGTTTCAAATAAACATTTGGGTTTTCGCAGATTTAAAATATAAACTGAATTTATCGATTTCCTTTTTATAAATGAGAGTAAATGTCTTAAGGAGTCCTGTAGTAGTATTAGCTACTTGAATATCATATGGGAAGCTGTACAAAACTTCATATTATCTATCATATCTCGAGAAATAATTCGATCAGTCGGACAAAATGAAAACATAAGAACTCGGGATAAAGATAGAGATATGGAGAAAAAATATCTCGAAATGAAAGATCCCAAGTAGAAGTTGGGACCCTGAGAAAGGGGGCGAGATCTCGAGAAAAAAATGGGAGTTAGAGAAAAAAATCAATTTTTCGAAAGAAGCGAGTTCTGGGAAAGCGAGAAACAGTCGATAAATAAGCCGATGCGTAGGAAAAATACGAGTGTGGCTTCTCCACGGCTACATGATATTTCGTCCACGATGAGAGGAGATATAACTAACTCAACACATGAACCGATAGGACGTGGGGTAAGTCCACCAAAGAGTTCCGATTCGGTCGAGAGCTTTTTCGAGTCACGAGAGCGGTTCCATCAATTAAATGCTCGTCCCTAATTCATGATCATGAGAAGTTGAGCGTGTAATACAGTAAAAGCGTTTCCACTACCGGTTAACACCAATCTGTCGGACACACGAACTGGACCTCGGGGTGCATGTAATATGCAATACACGGAATGGGTGGGTATTCATTTCATAAGGCAAATATTTTGTTAGCGGCTGTTGGCTCAATACTTGGACGATAATCGGGCTTCCGGAGGTTTGATGATGTAAGCCTTGGAATTGAATCATTGATGAGGAAAACAGAGCTGTGGTTGGAGAGCTCCAACATTCATCTCTCATTTGTGGAAAAAAGTGACATATCCAGGCGGAAAGTGAATCATTTTTCTCGAGAGAAAAATATACCTTACCGAGGCTAAAAGCTGAGGTAGGCTATTTCTCGAGGAGAACTTTTATCACTTACCGAAATCTGTGACCTATTTTATTAATTTCCACAATCATTCGATATAATTTCATGAAATGAACAATAAATGAATATTTGCAAGATCAATTTCTATACATTTTGTCCACGACTATTGTATGAAATATTCATAATGCATGTGTTTCTTCAAGAATTACGATATCCATAAATCACTAGTGATTTATGAAATCATTATTCACTACCATCAATTTGACAATTGTGATAGGAAATTTTCCGACTAGCAGTTCGATTTTGTGTGTATAACGTACAGACAAACACGATAAAAATAGAGCGTGCTATGAAACGTCAAGTCAGATCGAATTTAATTTGAAACGTCAAACAAATTGTTGGTTTGACTTGTTTCAGCAGCAAAGTTTATAAGTATCAAAGTTATAACATGGATACAGTTAGTGAAAATGAAGCAATGTCTTGTACACCTCCAGAAATACAAGAAGCGGCAAAAATTGCATCGTTGAACTTATTACCCGAAAGATCAAGAAAAATGTATTTATCTGCGTATGAATCTTTTGTACAATGGAGAATTCTGCGACTATACTTGTTGATGCGGGTGGGGATATAACAGCTTTGAAAAGGCATAGTGGATGGAAATCCACGACGGTAGCAGAAGGCTACATTGATGATTCCATGAGAAATAAAATGGAAACAGCCGAGAAAATCTCCAACACGATACATAATCCATACAAGCAAAATGAAACCATATCGACAAGCTCTTTTTTGAATAACAAAAATATAAATATAAGTTCAGACTTAGTGCCATCACTAAATTTTGAACATTGTAATAATACAAATATTACCATCGATATTAATAAATAGGTAGTTGAATTTGTTGTCGATTAATTAATAAAATTTCAGGTTACCCAAGTATAGAGATGAAAATTGTGATGATTTCAGAAAATATTAATCATG
This sequence comes from Zygogramma bicolorata, assembly GCA_032362365.1. Taxonomy (NCBI): domain Eukaryota; kingdom Metazoa; phylum Arthropoda; class Insecta; order Coleoptera; family Chrysomelidae; genus Zygogramma; species Zygogramma bicolorata. The sequence goes on along the minus strand of JAVJAQ010003143.1, from coordinate 115,495 downwards.
AGTCGTGGACAAAGTATAGTATTCTACTCGCGAATAATGGCTATTATTCTCTCGGTGATTTAGGCCACTCGCCTGCGGCTCGTGGCCGTAAACTTCACCTCGTGAATAATAGCCATCATTATACGCTCGTTGAATAATATACTATTGTGCTTCAAGTAGGTACTGCAAATAGACGAACTTCATGAAGCTATTAACAAATTCCAGTCACTTGTCTTTCTTCGTATTTTTTTGGGTTTCCGACCTACCACAATTTGAAAAAATGAGAATCAATATTGGAATCTATACAAGTGATGAAGGGTATTTTTTTTAATCTACCCAGATAAGTTGCTGCGTTTATTGAAAGGCAGTTTCTTCTGAATGGAACACGTTCTTTCAGTCAGCAGTTTGTTTTTCTCAAATTTGCCTTTCGATCAAATACAACAACTCATTTCCATCAAAATACTTATCATTAACGTTTCGCAAACCAAATTCGTTTCCGTTTTCAGAAATCTTTCACAAATATCCTCCTTTAAATTCGTTTTGTTGTAAATGTCGAAAGTCTGAGATTTGACATATGCAGCATGATAAAAGCAGACCTCAACTTTCCTCTCTTGCTATCATTCGAGTGCCATTTCATTCTACTGAATGATCTCTTTCGGCAGTGAGAATGTGCTCTGATAATTAAGAACCACAAATCTGTCTGCTCTTGATGTACATCTTGTGCTCACTCTTTCGGTCTTCTAAAGATCTGGACGTTTCACCGACATATTTTTGACCGCACCAACAGTTCTTTGTTTTTTCTGTTATATTAGTTGATTTAGTGTGTGTCAGTATTGAATGTGAAGTTTTTGTTGTTTCAAATGTTGTTCTAACATCATATCGGTTGCCGACCCGTTTCATCTTTTCAAATAGTCGAGAAATATAAGGTATAATGTTTGTCACAGGATGTGTAGTTCAGGTTGTATGTCTTGACTATGGGGTGTGGTACGATTTTCAATTTCAGTTAATGTATATTCTATAAATTCCTCTGGAGATTCATTTTCCTTCAATATGGATTTTATGAAATTAACCTCTCCATTGTTTCAATGGACTGCATAATATTTTTGTTTGTATCAAGAAAACATTTTACTATACCTTTTTTGACTCTTGTTCGGTGGTTTGAGTCATAGTGAAGATATCTATTGATATGTGTTCTATTTCGATATACACTCGTGTCTACATGAGAATGTCATTTACCTAAATGATGGTAAAAAATTATATTTATGAAAATTGTGGTTTCGGTTCGATGAATGCGTTTGGAATACCTGCATATTTCACAAATCTCATGTTTGATTGGAAAATGGCTGATGGAATCTTTTCAATTTTGAGAAGTGAGTGAGGCTCTCGTAATTGATGAAAATTATAGTCAGGCTGTTAACCTCAGGAGTGGTGTTATTTGTTTTCGTGGTTCTCTTATAGCTGAAAATATGAATGTGCCACCAAAAATCAACTCATCGCTTTATAAAAAATAATAATACCAGCCAAACCATTCCCCCAAAAATTCCGTTTCAGGGTATCCTCAATTGATTGTCAACAATGGAGAAGGCTAGTAGGTGGTCGTTCCATCACGTATCTGGGGTCAGGCAATGTATTCATACCTAGGTCTCATTCCATTTGTATTTCCATAATGATGATTGGAGAAAGTAAAAATCAACAGAACTGTTGAAACATTCGAGAAATGCATGTTGTTGTATAGAATAATCCTCTGACTAACTACTGATATATAGGATTCTACCGAAGAAACCAAATTGGTTACATGAACTTTGCCTCTGATCGTAAAGTATGTGGATTGAGGTACAGTCAGGGGATATAACTTTCCCTATTTTGTTCTTCATTTCCCTCAGATCTCCTTGTCCTCTTATCAGGTCTTCTGAAGACAATACGAGTATTTGACTAAGCTCTCTGCCTGTAATGTGGAAAGGAAGAAGAAATCAAAGAGTATGTCATACAGGATTGTCCTCCCCATTCAACAAGGAGATTCATGTGCAGCGAGTACCTGTACCGATTCAGCTCAGAAGAATCACTTTTTGGCAAGGTAATCAATATCATTGAAATGGTAGGGTATATCTTTGGGAAGGCTGTTCTAGTCTGTGTGGAGGAAGCAAAATGGACCTTCAGTGCTATGAGCTGCATACCCTCTATAATTTTCAGGTCCAGAGAGAAACAGTTTCTTAAACTTCAATTCTATGTTCACCTCTTATAGTTCTGTTCACTATGGCGGTAAGTCTCTTGATAACTCACCGCTGTTAACTTGTTTTTTGATATCTCAGTTGTTTCTGCCTCATCGTAGAAAGGGAGGAGCTCCCAGAATCATAATCATGACTCAAAACCCGAAAATCCATCATCATAATAACTGAGGATGTCCAATTCGAACTCAGCGAACACTTCTAATTAATGTAATAATTATGCATTCGTATTTTTTGCGGTTGATAATTTCCAGCTATCGAAATGAAGTATTCATCCAAACTTGGCGAAATCTCAAACGTAACGATTCGTGAGCGACACAAGAAACGCCTTTATCATGGCTTTGTAATTAGTTTCTGTAAGTTCAGCATGTAAAAACGTTGGACGTGAAGTGTTAGATGGATTGAGGGTGACATTTTATTTATGATCTGTCATGCAGGAAGCGACGGAGTTGATTTCGGGCAGAGGCGTGGATTTGCCGGATTAAGAAGGAATGGGCTTCCGTCGAGCGCGGAAAAGTCGGGAAAAGTTTGATGAAGTGCGTCTCCAGGAACAGATCGATCATTTGTTTGGGATTTGTCGGATTGTTTCACTGCGATGTTTTCGAAACGAATGTTTTTCATTTTGTGATAAGACGTTCTTTAGAGGTGGGCAGTGTTTCATTGTCGACGTTTCAGCAAATTTCGAACTCGTCATGAGTGAATTGTGAGAGAGAAGGTCTATGTCTACAACGATGTGAAATTGGCAAAGTTGGCCCAATAACATCGAGTTCTGACCCTTGCCCACTATATAAATTTACCCTCATAAATTAGATAATTCGAACACGATTTTCATTTAAGCTAGTGATTACGCAGAAGCATTTTTGTGGTTAAGACAATGAATATAAATTGAAATTTTGATTTTCGAAATTATTGCGTTCTCAAGTCCAATGCCAGCTGTCGACTCACCCTAGGTCTCGTCAGTGACATTCGGTAGGACTTCATTCCGTGCCGTGTACTCCTCACGAAGTAAACATCTGAAAGACGAAAGACTCGAACTCCTCAGTATAGAAGACTTCCAAAAGCAAGGACATCTTTTGGCAAAGCCGTAACAAATTACCCGTCGCGGACAAGATTCAAGATTAACCTGGAACCAACATGTGGACAGAATAAAAAGAAAGAAGGAGGTGACACTTATAGTGGCCAGGCGCACTTTTGGAAAGAAATGGGGATTAAAACCAAGCATGTTGTACTGGCTGTACACAATGATAGTTAGACCCATGATAACGTATGCATCTTTGGCATGGTGGTCGAAGACAAAACAAATATCTGCTATGAACAATCTGAGCAAGGTCCAAAGAATTGCCTGTCTGGGCATAACAGGTACAATGAAAACAACACCAACAGCAGCAATGAACGTGCTCTTGGATCTTCCCCCTTTACATCTTGTGATAGGTGGAGAGGCAAGAATGGGCCATTTCGGGCTAATAATTCATCGGGATACAAAAGATCGGTGAAAACAGATATCGTGGGACATGTGAAGGGACATGTACTTGACATGAATACAGACCACATGGTATCCAAATTTACATTCAACACGAACTTCTCAGTAATGATAGGAGATCGTGAAGAGTGGCAAAAAGACAATGCCCCCGAAATCAAGCCCGGCTGGAGCAACTGGTTTACAGATGGATCCAAGACGGAATATGGTACAGGGGCGGGGAGGAACCTAGGGTACAGCTACCCGCTCGGACAATACATATCTGTTTTTCAAGCAGAAGTGTATGCCATACTCCAATGCGCGAGAACAATCAATCTGAGGTCCTAACGAAATGGGAAGATTAATATTTTTACGGACAGCCAAGCTGCACTCAGGGCATTGAAAAACCCCAGAGTGACATCTAGACTGGTATGGGAATGCCGCGAGGAACTGGAAACTCTGGCAGACCATAATAGACTTACGCTACAATGGGTCCCAGGTCACTCGGGTATAACAGGCAAGGAAAGAGCTGATGAGCTTGCAAGGCAAGGGTCATATACTGGACCCGAACCAGCAGTGGGGGTACCCAAAATGATGGTACGGAATCATATAAGGAATTGGGTGAGAACAAAACACAGAGATTACTGGGAATATCTACCTAGCAGTGCTCACGGGAGAACTTTCATAAAAGGACCGTTGAAGAAAAAGACTGAAGACCTGCTTCAGTGTAACAGGAATCAGATAAGGATTATAACAGGGCTACTGACTGGACACTGTTCATTCAAAGGACACCTGAACAAGATAGGGCTGTACAACGGCGACCTCAGCTGCAGACAATGCAACAAAGGGACGGAGACAGCTCGACACGTACTCTGCGAATGTGAGGCTCTGGATCACAAAAGGCAACAAATATACGGAAAACCAATTCTGGATCCAGAAGAATATGACAAACACCCAGCAATCAACCTGCACAAACTTGTGCAGGGGACAAGGCTGTTGGAATGGGTGTCATGAAATATAGAGAAGCCAAGGGCAATAAGCCCTAGAGGCTGAGGTGCTTTCCGGAGACCTGGTTGTGAAAGACAGGTCAGACGGCTTCCGCGGAGCAAAAAAAAACCCGCCGTGGACATGAATCGTTTTCGGTCTACTTGCAGATAAGGCTGCAACCATACAGGATTGGAATCAGTCACAAGTCCAACGCCCGATGTCACTAATGGTGGGTCAAAATAGCGGTCTTGTATCGGATTTGTGAAAGCAATAATTTCGAACCATGAAAACTTTGATTTCTGTCGGAAGTTGCAGCTTTTATTTCCAGCATTTTCCTTTTCAGCGGGTCATTTGCAACGGCTTTGCTGTTCGATGTTCTTGCTGTTATAGATTTCTCATACTCAATGTGTCAGGAGTTGGAGTCATTCAGTAATGTTCGTTGGCGTAGTGTGTATAATATCTCTTATTTTGATCGAGAAAGGGGCAGAAGTAGTAATTTAATCAGATCCAATATTCCTCAAAAGCCCCATCCTTCGAATCACATTATATTTGCAAAGTTTATGACTGATCAATATAAGGCTTGCCAAATATACTTGAGTATTTTATTATTTTTATTCTTTTCGAGGCTTCAGAAGTCGCTCCCTATATTTGACAAGCTTAACATAACAATCTTCAAAACTGTGAGAGAGAGAGAGAGAGAGAGAATATGTGTTTATTGTCCAAGATACAAAATCTTATTGACAAACACTGGTAAAAGGAAAGCATGTGAATAACTACATTCAGATAACTATACAATTACACAATTGCATGAAAACAATACACTTAAACACTCACATCCAGGTAAAATTACACATATATCATTACATATAAGCACAGTCAATTTCATTTATTTTCGTCATTAAAATATTCTGTCAGATTATAATAGGCTTTAGATGTCAGTCTCTCATGTAACTTTTTCCTGAAGGTTTTGAGAGAATCTATGTTCTTTATGTCTGCAGGTAGCTTATTATACATTTTGACACCACCGTAAATTATCGCGTCTCTGATCAGTGTGGATTTAGGGATGATCAATGACAGATTCGCCGGCATTTCGTGCAGTGCGATTGTTATTTTCATATGAAGCTTTATTCTTGTATATCAGACATGTAGTTTCTAAAATGTAGATTGCGGTTAGTGTTAGTATTCCGTGTTTCCGGAAAAGAGGTATGGATGGATGTCTGTTTTATCAGGTGTGATATTTCAATTGAATAGCTAGGAATACTATCAAATGGGTCAAAATCAATTGTGCCTTCAACTTCACAATGTATTCCTTTATCCTTTGTCCTACTTGACTCTTTCTCTGTCAGAGAGATATTCAGCAATTACTTTGTGAAATACAGTATTTTGATCATCCAACAGGCAGCGAGTGTTGAAATATGAGTATATTTTATTTGAACGAGAGACATAACTGACTAATTCTAACCACATGCAGAGGTGTCTAGATTCACATATTTAAAGCTGAAATTACATTATTCGATTAAATTTCAGAAACGGCAATCTTACATATCCTGAACTATAAATAATGCATTTGCAGAGGCAGAGCGTGAGACGCACATCAAATATATTACATGAGCATTCAAAACTGTTTACGACTAGTAGAATTGCAGATACGTTGTTGAGAATGTGCGCAAAGTGATAAAGCTGCCACTTGCACTATTGAAATGGGTCTTTATGGTACTTGGGGATTATAGTAAAGACCAGTAGTATATGTGATATAACAAATGAATACAAATCATTAACAGCCAGACAGCTCATCAAAGAAATTACCAAGTCGCAAAAAAGCAAAAGTCGTTCAGTTATGGTATCTAGTCACTACAATATTTCCATACAAAATTATGGACATAATTTTCATGAAAACATGAACATGTCGGAAACTAGCAGTCATGGGATCTGATCATGACATTGAAATTTCTGAATATAGCTCAGCTCGAAGCCGACCCTGGTTTTGAGTTCAGAAACAGAATCACAAGTAGAGCTTACGTGAATGTCATGTAACTAAATATTATAATTTAAAATTCGGACCTCTTTATTGGCAGTCGGTAGTAAAACATGATAATAAAATTGTTGAACAAAGTTTACCCTCACCCCGATATTTAGCTTCGTAGAATCCATATAAGCATAGGCGTAGGTGAAGTGAATTTTATTGGTCATATATTTTGACTGAATACGAGTGCCATATTGAAAAATCGTGGAATATATGAAAAAGGAACTGATTCTAGCAAATATGCTAATGTAGATTCGCGATGGGATATGATTGCTGAGGGAGGATACAAGAAAATTATGAAATCTGGTAATGCAAGTGACATTTGAATATTAAAATTTTCGAGAGTAACAAAATTTCTGAGTTTTCATTCAACTGGAGCATTCTTTGTTGAGCGGAATTCTGTGCCCTTGTGGAAAAGTGTTAGGAACAGTCAGGACTTTCTTGCTGTAATATATTCCATTATGGTGACATGCTTGATGTAGGTACTAGTGAGGTCGACCTTCAAGTAGGATTATTATCATGGGGGATGGGATTTTCAGAAAGCAAAAAACACAAATGCGGCTCTTGTAGTAAACCCAATGGAACGAAAATTCATCGGATATGAAATTGTTAACTTGCTTTCTCTGATTATGATGATTTTCAATTTCTCTCAGAAAAGAGACTTACAGTCAATACCAAATAATTGAGACTGAATACTTTGCAAAATTAGCTCTGATTATGTCTATATTTTGAAAAAGTCACTATGTAGATAATAGTAGTAGTAGATTATTAAATTACTATAGTAAGTACTGAATAGTAGTTTCATGTCTATTCCTTTCCGCTTTCCAAAATGTTTGCTCACATAACTCAACCCCTAACTACCCCGTGTGTACGCACTTGGCAACAAATCCTCGTCTACAGTAAATAAGCATCCATGTCACTTCATGCGAACATTATGACGAGTGGAACCAAATATGGCTACCGGTATTTCTGTTCGGATACAATGTTGCATTGAGGAGAATCCATAAAATTGTCCGCGTAGTACCTCCCTTGTCGAATTGAATTACATTTCGGTCGTATGTGTAGAATACATCCAGAGAATCGACCATGAGTTATGGTACTTTCCGTTGTCGTACTCGAGTAAAGCATGCCATAAATGACCAAAACGCTCATTGAGAGGAAACCAGTTCCGTGTAATTTTCAATAACTCTGATTTATAATGTATAGTTCAATCAGTTTCTAGTCGAGCGCTGAGATGGATCTTCCTCACTTTCATTCATATATCCTTCATGAACTGATCATATTGATAAACTATAAATATGATAGCTGAATGGGAGCAGAAAGTATTGATTTCAATTCAATCTTCATTGATCACTTGGGTACATTGAGTACAAAATATACATATATAAAACTTTTACACATACACACCCTATATGTACATATGCACAGACAGAAACCCAATATAAATATATATCACAATTGCAAACATGAATACATACAAATAAAAAATTTTATGATTCTGCTTGTCGAAAACATCATGCAAATACAATTACAGAATAGTGAATCTCAAATAGGTGAAACTATTTAATTATTCGTCTTTGAACGTATCTATCCTCTCTTCATAGCTGTAGTAACACCTTTCCAGAAGCATTTGTTTCACTCTCTTACGGATAATCATTTCGGAGTTTCCTTTTTTTTTATAAAGAGTGACAGTTTGTTGTAAAAACTGATGATATTTTCACATTCACATTCATTTATGTGAAGTTACTCTAAAGAGAGTGGTATGTTGAGTATCTCGACCGTGTTTGGTTGAATTGGCAATGAAAGAATCAAGATTTTTATGCACGAAAAGAACGCATTTCATAATATATATTGCAGGAGCGGTTAACAAGCGTTCCCTAGTGAAAATTGGCTTACAACTCTCCTGCTATCCTAGATTGAATGTCAATCCGGTCAGCCGCTTTTGAGAAAACTCTAGAAAATTCCCTCCCAGATTCCCAAGCAATTATGTTCAAACTGATGTAGGAGTATACATCTACCAAATGAATATTCAACAGACCAGACCTGAATCTGAACAGTTTTCAACTCTTCAATTGCATAATAGGCCGAGTTGAGTTCATTGCATGCTTTCTGTGTATAATCTTTCCAAGTGGCATTCTCATCCAAAATAGTTTCCAGAGAATTAACTTCTATCAGCCGACTTGAGTTCGTTAGGAAAATAACCCCCGTAAAAGGAAAAGTTCAACAAACCCAACTAACATTTTAGGACAGTTATTCCACATGCCGGGGAGAAATGTCTAAAAAACGGATAATACTGGTTGTACAGGCCTCGAATATTTAACTTCAAAGTATAAATGATTTATAAGTAGCAACCTTGAATAATTACAGGAAAGTAATCACCAGTAAATCCCCTTCAAATTCCATAAGCCACTTTAGAGCAAGAAACATGTGAGAAATTACCTCTTTTCTCCTTCAAAAATAACCCAACCGTCGCAAGGATTGGGGCGGTTTGAATTCTGGTATTATTTGGGGTATAATTCACGAAGCAAATGTCATCATAACCCAATGAATGTTTTTGTATTCTCTCTTGTTGAATATTACCCTAAATGTGACTAGATATAAGCCGTTACGGTCAGGGAATATAAAGGTTATTTAACAGGTCTAATTGTTCAATTATTAACTTGATTTCATACCGTAAGAAGAAGAATATTGACTTATAGGTACATTTCAAAAATTACGCCATATTTAATCAGAATATCTGCTTTACCTATCAATAAATATCGATAATACATTGAATTTTAGTTTATTCTGACGATTTATTTCTAAATAATGGCTGTATATGACATTTTAGAACCATAACTTTGCTAAAAGAGTGTTTTTTGGAGAAAACATTTAAACATGTGCAATCAATCTAAATTATTTTTGCATTTAATCGCATTTTCAAAGAGGCCCGTGAATTTTATGAAAGTAAGAACCATCATTTTACAGAAAATTTCGCGCTGCAAGGAGAATATTGTTGAGGAGAGAGCATGTAGCTACCGTATGACAATAATTTTTATATTCCCATACTTATTGTCAGCATTTTATGTAGACCATAGCTGATTCGTTGTGGCAACCAAATCATGAGAAGTTGAAATAGAGATAATATGTATATATTATGTATGCTATTCATATAAAGAAACCTCTTTGTTTACTCATTCGTCCAAGGGAATAATTGGTAACAGAAAGGTTGATTTGAGCTTGATATTTACTTATTTCTGACCAATTTCATGTCAAAATTACTTATTTTTACCCTCAACCTAGTAAACTAAATGTCCAAATATTCCAATTTTAGACGTCCAAATTACTTCGAATTCTTTCCCCACATTGGTAATTACAAGGTAAATATTACGTAATCTAGTCTTCTTTCAGAAAGGTCGCCGACCTGATCGAAGGTAAGATTAACGTAATCATAACTAAAAATGTTAGTTGGGAATATACCAATGGTTCAATATTCAGAACAATGATTTGTTTTACTGTTACAATAAACATATTATTGATACCTGCTGAATTTTTGTTCTCCATACTGTCTAATGTGTCAGAAAAACTGCTGTATTGCGTCCAAAAGAATCATTCGATAACTCCATACTCATTCGATATATTTTGATGGGTTCAACCTATCATTTTTTGTATTAATGATCGATTTCAGAGGAGAACAATCAAATATGAGAATTTTAAATCAAGCTTTCTGAAAATGTTACCATCATTTTTCTCGGTCCTCTTCAGTCATATATCAGAATTATCTTTCTTCTTCAGACTTCTCATCAAATTCTCAGAACTTCTATGAAACAGAGAGCTTGTATAATATTCCTCCATTTTTTCCATGAGAACTTTGTATTTCTTTCCTATATTTTATTCGCAGGAGAAAAGACAGATAGTAGTTTCGTCTATAATCGTTCGCTCATATTTTTTGTATTTCCTTGAAACAAGGTGAAACTTTGTTGTTCATTCTGAATCGATCAAGTATTTTCATTTTGGTCTTCGAGATTAATCTACCAACTACGAGAATTTTATCGATTTGTGTGGTAGTGTTGGCAATACTTCCTTTATAAACTCGTATGTTGCTCCTGTGAATTTTCATTAATCGTTTCACCTTAGGTTCTCTTTTGCGATTGAGATGGCTGAAGTCTCTCCATCTTTTTGTCTTAAGCCAGGAAATATGCCAAACGTCATTTCCCTGTGGTCAAAAATGCCGATCAAGCTGTGAGAGATTTTCCCGTGGTTTCGAAATTAGTAGCAGTTGATTCGAATAATGTTTTTTTGATTTCACCGAGAATTCTTCTTGTGAGAAAATGAGAAAAAAAATCGAAACATAATATTGGTACCCATTGAAAAGTGCCCTTTCTCTCCAAGTCGGCTATCTTCCTGGAGCCAACCCTGTTTCCAGACGCGACCACTTCCACACATTGATATAGTGCATTTTCGTGACCGCTGGACAGAGGGCTCTTTGATCTGAGATGATTATGAACGCACAGTTTGGCTGGATATGCGAATACCGTTTCAAAGGGCTTTCCATCAATACCTGCCAAGTATATCACTCAAAGGATAATCATTTCGGTAAATGAACAGGTGAACAATATTGCGTTACCTTGTGTTATCCTCGAATCATATATAGGAAGCACGATGACTAATGTGATCCATCGAAAATATTACTTCTAGAACTAATTGGCATTTTTCATCATATGTGACATAATGAACTCGAGATTCTTTATTCACTCTGTTTATCATTGTTGTATCACGTAGTGTCTCATAATTGTCTGATGAAAATATATGAGAATAATACTGTTTGATCGTCATTATTTTGTGGTGGATTAATATTTGTTCCGTAGTGTTCTGGGTTTGTAACCCACTTCAGTCTGAGAAATATGAATCAATATCAGAATCTATACAAGTGTAGAAGGGCAGCTTTTTACAAAAACTAAAACTATTATTCGAATTCTCAAATTAAGGAATGCAAAAGTAGGTTTTATACATTATTATGTCTATACAAAACGAATGAAAATATCAAATACGAATACTTGAAAACAAAAACTGAGTATGATAAGTTACTAAAATTGTCAAAACAGGAGAATTATAAAGAGCGTATAAAAAATTCTGACAACAAAGGCTTTCGCGGCCGAGGTTATTAGTATAACTACTTCTCTTCGGGCTTGAAGGCCGTCGTTCTTTGGAATTTCTTCCTGACGTTTCGCTAGCGCGAGTGGCCAGCTTCTTCAGAGGCTTATTCATCAGTCATCGGAGATGAGAAAAAAATAAGTCGAATATTTGGCGAAAGCCCCTTTACTTCAGAAGATTGCAGATTATATTCAAACTTCGTGAATTTGCTGTGGCCATATTGACACTCGACATCAGTGCTTTTCACGGGAGATCATCCAACAGATATATCACTTGCGATTACTGAGAATACACGTATTTGACGTTTTTTTTTTCAGCATGTTGTTCAATAATGATAATGAAATCTGATTCTCCATTAAATTCTTTTTGTGAATTAACATTCATGATTGCTTCTCCAGAAAACATATGAGAGTAAAAAAATTTTTGGTGCTGATAAGGTACTTGAAATCGGATATTTGCCATTGAAACATATATGATAAGAACTGAAAGTTGTTTTTCACTTTCGGGTGGGAGAACACACAAAAAAATGATTAACAATTTTTTAAACATGACAAAATTTGACAAATTCTGAAATCTCGATGAGGTCCTTATACTGTAGAATCGATGCTTGGGGAAATGTTTGTTAGGTTACCAGTTTTGGTCCCTAATATCGATTGGTAATTATTTTTTCATATTACCTGTAGTTTCGCCCAGCCAGGGAAGTAGTTTTTTTCTGTTTTTTACAGACTAGCACCGTCTGTAAACCTACTGTGCAGGTTAGTTGAGACTGGCCAGAACAAATCATTTGGAATATTTGATTTTATATCATATATATTCTCAGATTTGCGAAATTCATCCACCATCTTGAGATAAGACTTGTAATCAGTCAGTAAGATTGAAATTTTTCAAATAGAAATGGAAACTTTCTATAGCGACCAATAACCCTATAACACCATACTGATATAACTTGCATTAGACGCGCGTTTCGCTAAAAAGGTGAGCATCTTCAGGAGAGGAAACTGATTGACTGATAGTATCAATTTCTTCTCCTGAAGATGCTTACCTTGTTTACAAAACTCGCGTCTAGCGCAAGTGATATCAATTTGAAGTTAGGGCAATCGATCGCTATTGAAAGTTCAAATAACTTGGTAGCCAAGGATGAGTTGAAACAATGGTGAGAAAAAGTACAGAAACATTACTAGCTGTGGGTGAATCTGAACCAGCTCGCTTATCGTTTCTAGTTGTAGTTTTTCCGTAGATTTATAACAGTTATTATTTTGCTATTGTTATTTCCACCAGACAGACATTATTCTGTACCCAAACATGTCGCTTCATGAATTTTCAATCGAGACTGAATTTATTCGATGCATGGCACCCGATTATCTCCCATAGTTGTGTATGAATTGTGGCAAACGATTAATAAAAAGTTTGGTGTCCGCCAATGTTAATAAAATGAAAAACAGCGCGCATAACTCAGATGACAACGCCGATTCAGGGTGTCTAATGGATGAATAACTGCATGCGAATTTGCATATTGGAGGTTATTCCAACTTCCGCCCCTATGTTGTCCGCCCCGTAACCCTTTAACAACGTCGGTCATTACGAGGACATAACGGGACGAAAAGCCGACTTTCCTTCATGGCTCACTTCTGAGTTATGACTCACTGATCTGGCAAGAGTAATGACTTCGCCGCTTCAAGTTGTGGAGCGATGGTGATTTGAAAATTCACACAACTAGAGAAGTTCAATGGTTTGCAGCTGCTCATTTTCAGTTGCTTTAGATATACGAGGTACTGTTCGAAAGTCACTGTTTGTGGTGGAATTATTTTTCCTTTGTAGTTTTTTGGGATGTCAATATACTACAATCAGAAAAAATGAAAATGTAAACGAGTGTAGAAAGGCAGACTTCTAATATATCCGAACCTAAAGTCTACAATTCATTATCAGTGGATATACAGAATGAACCAATCTTCCATTAATTCAAAATCACATTGAAAATTTTATTACTGAATACACCTCGTGGAGAAATAGAGAATATCATTGAAAAAACATGATCTCACAATGTTTACAACTAAGTAAATGTTTGTTAATATTTTTGAGTTTGTAAGCCTCAGGAAAATCCTCTTTTGCTAAGGAGTTCCAAAGCTCCGCTGTTCTATTGAAAAAAGATCCCCGAGTTAGAGAGGTTCGACAGGTTTCCAAATTCACAACAAAAGGGTGGGAATTCTGTCGAGTCATCCTTGTAGACATTGCCAAGGGGGGAACGATTGATAACAATTCGGAAGAGCATAGACCGTGAGAGTATCTATAGAAGAGATACAGGTCTTCGACCCTTTTACGATGTTCCAATATATGTATCTCTAAACCATTGACTCCGATAATTTTTATTTGTATGTATATATATATATATATAAATGTGCTCGGATTGGCTTCCGCGGTCGGATATGTGCTCTCTGGAACTTCCGGTTGAACCGAGTCTGGGATATTTCTTCTTTCGACGTTTCGGCTCTCACTTTGGAGCCATTCTCAAGACTGCTTGACTTGGTGGCGAGGCCTAAGTCACCTTAACCCCCAGCACTCATCTTGGCAGAGTGATGATTGTGGTTTGTTAGATGGAAGGATGGTATTTATAGCTGTATGAGAATCCGACGTTGTTGAAACTGTCGGACTGTATACAGGTCTGGTTTGAGAAGGATTAATTAATGGATTTGTTCGAAGGGATAATAATGGTTTCCAGGAATTGGGGAGTCTCACAAAGACTCACGACCAACTTCGCCTCCGTTTTCAAAACTTATTCACCAATATTTTTCTTCTATGTTCTTTTCTGAATATCTGTCAAAGATCTGAGATTTCAGATAACAATTTGTCTTTCATTCATATCAAATGAAATCATTGTGATGGGATTCAGAAGAACCATCAATATCTCCATTCTTGATGTATATCTTGTGTTCACTTTTTCGCATTTCCTGAGATCTCTATGTTTCTCCAAAATATTTTCGACCGCACGAACAACGAATTTGATAAACAACAATTTTTCGAGTTTTCTGTTTTTTTTAGTTGGTTGAGTTTGTGACAGTATTTACCTGTTGCCGAACCGTTTTATTTTTTCAGACAGTCGAGGGACATTTGTAGTTTGTGTAGATTGTATGTCTCCACTGTGGGCTGCGTTTGTTTCGATTTTCAGATTCCGTCAAAGTTTTTTCTTCGTCTATAACATGCTCTGGATAGTCATTTCTTTCAATATTGATTTTGTGATGATAGTTTCCTCATAGATTTTCTTCAACGAATTACATACAATTTTTGTTCTATCGCTAAGACATTTCACTCTACTCATTTCGGTTTGAGTTATAGTGTAGATAGCAGTTGTTTTTTTTTTTTCGATTTATACTCGTGTCTACATGAAGTATTGATTTCCTCATCATCAACTTTCATCGTTATTTTCTATTCCCATTGTGAAAACTATTTTTGGTTCTTGTTTGTTAATGTGTTCCAATGAAATGGCACGTTCACTTCGACCATGACCAATGAAACATATCTTCACCATACTTCTGGACCTTCTGGATAACTTTCTAGTTGGAGTAGCCTCACAACCCAAAAGACTACGAAGATGATATACAAGGTGTCTCATAAGTGTACAAAGATGATTAACTGTTTTTTCTTCTCTTTATTGGACGTCAACAATTACTTGTCGATTTGAATTTGTCGATATGAATTTAATATCGATTATATGAATTTCATACATCAATAACAAAAAAAGAATATCGTGACATCTTGAAAATCGAATTTCAATTGAGAATATTCGCGAAATATATTCTTTCGATACTCCACTTTGTGATCATATAACAATATGAGTTGTCATAACTTCAGTTGGTCTGAGTTGTGAAGATATCGTTAATAAATCTAACAGATCGCTCAGGATCATCAGAAGAATTTGCAAGCAGTTCACATTTCGAAGAGCAGTCAAATCAATATACCTTATGATGATAATAATAATAAACGTCTCTATTCATAGTGATAGGTGTACATAAAATGATGATGCATATATAATATTGTGTCAGTTTCATTTTTCTTCTCCCAAAGATGCTCACCTTGTAGCGAAACGCTCGTCGAGTGCAAATAATAACAGTTTGGTTTTAATTAACGATTCTCATAAGGAGAACACAACAACAGAACAGAACAATAAGCGAATAATAAATGTCCAAAATGAGTTTGTCACCAGATGAACAATGATGTAACGATTACATCTCTGTGAAAAACAATGTAGGGTGCCATGTGAAAAAATTGTGGTTAGGGTAAATTTCGAGGGGTATGAACATGAACATATAATTCTGGGTGCGCTATATGGAAGGCAATTCGAAAAGATGATGTTTTGACTCCTTTTCCAACTCTTTCAGTTTGTTATATTTTCTTCTTCGATGTAGTCGATGGTTATGGGATAAAAAAAAATAACATCGATTTCAATATCGATATTTTAACTTATTTAGGATGCTCCCAAACTCTTATTTTCATTCTTTCTTCTTCCAAATCTACGTGATCTACAAGAAGTAGAGATCTCCTGCAGTAGCTAGGACCGATTCAGGTCCAAAGCTTACATTAGATAGATCTTTTATTTTACAAGACAACACATTGCAGCATCGTATAGAAATTGTCAAACAGAACACTAAGAGAACTAACATGAAATAAGGCGAATACATCACTGGAGAAGCATCTGAATTGAATTATAAAATTATAATTGTAAAAAACACATTGATCATAAAACGGTTAATATATAATACAGAACAAAGAATTGAACATTTTGAACACACTTTGCTCAAGTCATGTAGTCCGTTAAAATATAAAAACATTTCTCGAGTAGATAATTTTTAAGGTTTCTCTCAAAAAGTTCCTCAGACTGAATAGATTTCAAATCTTCAGGCAACAGATTGAAGATATTTGGTCCCAGATATTTTGGTGTATTGATTGTGAAGTTATATTTACAGAATGGAATATGAAAGTTGTTATCCTGTCGAGTTGATCTCTCAAGTATGCGGTTATTGCTCAGAAATAATGTTCTATTTTTGAATACATAGACAGACATTTCAGAAATAAATAAACATACCAGAGGCAAAATCTTATATTCTACAAATAAGGGTTCACAGGAGCTGACTTGAGAGACACCTGCAATAATTCTCACAAGTTTTTCCTGTGCTGTAAATACGTTAGCAGCCAAGGACGTATTTCCCCAAAATGGGAGTCCATACCTCAAGCGAGACTCTACTTGAGCGTAGTATAGCATAACTAGTTGTTTCGAGGTTGAGACTGACTTCAGATTTCGAAACAAGAAAGAAAGTGAATTCAATTTTCGTACAAGTGACTCACAATGAGCTCTTCAGTTTAGGGTGTCATCCAACATCGCTCCCAAAAACTTGACCGAATCGGACTGAGCCAAGGGTTCATGACTGTTACGTATACTAATATCTAATGGTTGCGCATACCTTTGTCTGTTATGGAATCTTATGATTTGAGTTTTATTCGGATTTAGATATAAACTGTTTTTAGAGCACCAATCCATAGTACGATTCATAATATCTGAACAATTATTATTCAGGATGTTATGGTCTTTATCACTAACAACAATATTCCCAGAATCAACTCAAGTGTCATATGAATTCACGGTGATATCTATGTTTTTCATATGCCACTGAGCAATTTCGAATGTTTGGACAAATCTAAAATCACCACATATTCTCTTTCGAATAAATCTTAGAATGAGCTACCGTACTAACAAGAAGCAGTTCAGTAAGTCAGTGTTCGTAAGTAGTAAATTTTGGATCTATAACTTCTCAAATGGCGCTTCAGATAAAAGTTGGGTATTTGCCAGAGGTAGAACAAAGGATAGAAGGCGATATGCCATAAAGTGTTGAACCTATGACTTATTTGAGTCAGAACAAAAGATACCCCGAAAGCTCTCTGGAAGTTGTAGAAACGTAATATCGAGTGACAGTTCTCGAGAATCTTAACCTTTCGCAAGGAATATGCTCAGAACGTCTACCGTTTTTTCAGTGGGACTGTCTGGGGATATTTCAGAGTTCTGATGAACGGAGGAATGTATGAGATGAGTATTGATAAAGGAAATCCATTAGAAAAACTGACTATTGATTGGATCATAATGCTGATGAAAAAGGTGAAGTTCTGATACTCATTGATATATGAGCTTGATTCTGGAAGCCATCTGGAGTTTGTTATCCTGCAAGAAACTCAGTTTCAGGCCTGATAAAATTGAGAGTGGCATATTCAGTTCAGGAATAGGGTTTGTATTCACAATGGTTATTGGTAATCCGGAAAAGTGGTTCACTTACCAGATTTTTTTCGAAGAATAATAGAAAATTTTCAAAAATATTGATGCGCGTAGGAACTTGTAAGGATCTCCCTTCTCATTGAAATCAGTCTAGCTGGCCTGAAGAAGTCCTATAGCATTGCTCTGATCATATTCACGGCCGTTTACACCACTCCAACTGGAGCTCATCCTGAAATTGAGTATTACTGAAATGATTCGAATTCGTTTGATTCCAAATGATACTTTACTAAGTGTAACACAGGACACTAAGGGCAACCTATGCAAATGGCAGTCAGTTATTCAGTTATTCATGTAATACTTTGTCACAATTCCCGAGGAATTTTCAGTTATGTGTAAGGTGGTTTGGAGAATAAACGATTTCTTTTGTATATCAAGCCGACAGTTATAGACTCATGGACAGACTTTTTGCCACTGCACACAATTTGACCACTGTATCTTGGAGCAAAAATTGTACCTCACTGAATCGTCTCGTAATTTCTTTTCAATTCCGAACACACTCAACCAAAAAAATATTCAGACTTTACTTATTTCATTCCTCAAATAACTCGACTCTTATTAGATTTTTCCATATCTTTATATAATGCATTACATCGAAGATTTTCTTTAGATGTACATCTCTGTTGGCTGACCTTTCGGAAGGAGCGAAATGAAGTTTGTTATGATGTGATCAACACTGTTTCCTCTATAGTGAGTGTACATCCCTTTCTCCTGTTTCAAATTTTGATCAAAGGTCATGAAATTTCTCATATTTGAATTTTATTATATTTCTGTTTGCTTCTTTGAATGATGTAAGTTATGTCTGGTTCACATAGCAAACTCTCAATTCCAATTCATCTTTCAATTCAAAAGAGTTCCCACAATAGAGGCGTTTATACAAAAAATTTTGAAGAAAAAGTGTCGTTTATGAACGCTTCTATTGATAAGCATTGTGACAACTTCCTCAAAGTATATGTAGAATATTAACTTAAAGTAGAACTTCTGTCTATGAATCAGCCATTACGTATCGAATTATTTGTGAATTAACACATTGAATTAGAGCGAAAAACTCAAAAAAATATTTTAGGAAAATACTCTGCCTCAGGCCTTTCGCGAACATTCTTTTGGAAGCACCAAGTAGTTGCAGTAACATTGTTGAAAATGCCAACTGGGATGTAGTACTAGTACATTTATCCCAAGAAACATAACATGTTTATGTACAGGGATCTCATAAAAGTATTACATCTATAATTTGAATTAATACATATATTAACTTACTCAAATATTCAGACTGATAGAATAGAGGGGATGATGAAAATTAAAAAAAAAATTAGAAAATGAAGCAGTGAAAAAGGATCAAAGCCTCAAAAAAAAAGATATGCTTGCCTAATCAAGCAGAAAGGATTTTAATTTATTTTTTAATTTAAAAATTGACTTATTCTCTTTAATTTCTGTAGGAATGGAATTGTAAATAGCAATTCCCTCATGATATATTGATTTTTTACCAAAATTAGATTTAACAGTTTTGATACATAATAATTTATTTTGCCTCGTAGAATGATCATGTGTGTTACATATCTCAGTGAAAATAATATTATTTGATGTTTTCATTTCATTTTTAACAGAGTGAATGAAACAGCAAATCTTCAGTTTATAAAGAGAATTCATATCTAACAAATGATTTGGTTTGTGAAGATTTTGTGTCGCCTCTAGATAGGGGAATTTATATATAGGTACATTTAGATGATTTGTTGGTGAAACGTAGAAACCCAATACCGACAAACCAACGGATAAACTCCCAGAATAACAACTTCGCAAACTCAAGCATTCGTGAAAACCTTCACGGTAACATTATATATATATATATATATATATATATATATATATATATATATATATATATATATATATATATATATTGGGGAAATGGTTGAACCCATTGGGGTACCAAAAGTTTGTTTATAAAAGGTGTCCTGAAAAACTAGGACGTTCGAGTCAAAAATATATTCTAAAATAGACTTAAAATTTGGGAAATCAAGATTACAATGTTCTTACTTCCCCATCCACAGTTATAAATACTTCTCAAAATTTTTTGAATATTTCCTCAAATAATGATATTTTAAATAATAATGTAAATGCTTCAAATAGTGGAGGGGGGCATCCCAATGCTGTGTTTTTTAGTTCACTACCATATTTTCAATCTCTAACACCTAAGCTTCTTAACGTGTTCAAGAATGAAAATATTAAATTTGCTCAATACATCGTTACCACTAGTAATAGTCTGTTCTCCAAAATCAAAACTCCTTTGAAAACTGTAGAGAAGTCGAACGTGGTATATGAAATTCCTTGTCATACATGTGGCAGGACATATATTGGACAGACCTCTAGAAATCTATCTGGCCGCTTAACGTCACAAAAAAGTGATTGTAACACTAAGAAAGACACCTGTGCACTTGCTGAACATGTCATCAACGCAAAACACACAATGAACTATGAGGAAGTTGAAGTTTTGTGTACTGAAAGCAATTTGCAGAAACGTTTGTTTAAAGAAATGTTCTTTATCAATAGGAGCACCAATAACATGAACAAAATGACTGATCTTAACAACCTCAGTAACATTTATAACTACATTCTAAAATTGGAGCTGATTCCTCCAGTTCCCCCAAGTAACAGGTAGTGTTTTGAGTTTGGGCGCAGTGCAGAAGCTGTCGAAAACTACTCACGTCAGTTGGCAGAGAGTGGCAGTACTGTACTCAGGGTCAATTTTACACTTCGTTGTATGGTTTGGTCATGTTTGGTGTACCTTTTGGTAACCCTAACTTGTCTCTGTCAATTTTCAAAATTTAAAACTTCAAATGTCTTTTCATATGTCAATTATCAAATATCAAATATTTCCTTTCTTTTGGTAACCACCTCCGAGCACGTGCCGGTGAAATTTTGATTTTCCAAAAATTGAATTAAAATAAGTTTTTTATACATATATATATATATATATATATATATATATATATATATATATATATATATGTAATGTTGAATGCAATGTGTGACTCTTTTTCAAATGAGGGAAAGTATCAGTTTTCTGTGTCTCAGTTACGTCTGACTTCTTACTATAACCTCACGTTAGTAAGTACATTCTCTTAATGTTTCACAACTGTTATATAATGATTGAAATTTTGTAGATGTCTTGATAAAGGGAATGAACATTCTCGAATGCTCGACCAGATAACAAAGAGTATTCTTCAAACAATAGCCCAGTAATTTGACTGCATCCCCAATAACATTCCATATATATATATATATATATATATATATATATATATACAAAACTCAGGAATTATATTTGGGACAGCAGCAAAAGCGAAAGTGTACTCTTATAACAATATATTTCCAATATTTCGACAATCGATTGTTGTCATCATCAGGGAGCTACAAAATAATGTTAATGAATGAAAATATGACATAGAATTTTTATCCTTACTTACATTGTTAGTGAGGATGGTCGCATGAGATGGTTAAAAAAGTCAGATGACACATAGTAAAATTGTTTTAAAACATTGATACGTATCAGTACAACACATAAACACATTAAAAACAATAATCTTCTTTTTTTAATGAAAAAGGTGCAGTGACAAACACCATGTGGAAATGATGGAAAGGAATGAAAATTTTGTGGTTATAAAGGCGCTAAAAGTCAATTGTCAAAAATGTCAAATGTCACTGAAAAAATATTGCTGAGACACAATTTGGCCTTAGCCGCTGAGACCTCATTACCATTACAGGTGCTGCAAAAGAGGAGGTGGGAAAATGTAATCTAGTATTATTTATTATTATTATTATTATTATTTTCCCACCTCCTCTTTTGCAGCACCTGTAATGGTAATGAGGTCTCAGCGGCTAAGGCCAAATTGTGTCTCAGCAATATTTTTTCAGTGACATTTGACATTTTTGACAATTGACTTTTAGCGCCTTTATAACCACAAAATTTTCATTCCTTTCCATCATTTCCACATGGTGTTTGTCACTGCACCTTTTTCATTAAAAAAAGAAGATTATTGTTTTTAATGTGTTTATGTGTTGTACTGATACGTATCAATGTTTTAAAACAATTTTACTATGTGTCATCTGACTTCTTTAACCATCTCATGCGACCATCCTCACTAACAATGTAAGTAAGGATCCTCACTAACAATGTAAGTAAGGATAAAAATTCTATGTCATATTTTCATTCATTAACATTATTTTGTAGCTCCCTGATGATGACAACAATCGATTGTCGAAATATTGGAAATATATTGTTATAAGAGTACACTTTCGCTTTTGCTGCTGTCCCAAATATAATTCCCGAGTTTTGTTCTTAACTTGTCAGCAAAGACTTCCTCTCCTCTCTTATATATATATATATATATATATATATATATATATATATATATAAATTTTTTTGAACAACTGCCAAACAATGTTGTACATACATTCTTGTTCAACGATTTTGTCGAATTATGAAATCAAAACTCCGAAATCACTTCGAGTTTCCATTCACGGAAACAATCATCTCATTCCAGTCGTTGCACGCTGGAAAGTTCAACAACCAGGTCTCGTCCTTCAGGAATTATTCATGGGCCTTTCATCCAAATTTGACGTTAACAAGGCAGTTAGGACGACAATGTGCCTCGGGTTAAGCAATGTATTTGTGGCACAAACAACTTTATCGATGTAGTGTATAACGTTCGGGCGACGGAAACTGTGACAGAAGCAGCGATTTGGATTATGACGGGTATTTGAGATGTGCGTTGCTGGTGGGGTGAGTGTGGTAGGCCAGGAGATTCGGGGCTTATCCTCGTGTATTCCAATTTCGCAACATAGAGGAGTTATTGGTGGAATTAGGCTGGATTCGGACAGATCCGAAATCCGATCGTACGACGATCAGATAGCTTTCTGATTGGTCTGAATTTAAATTGAGACCAATTTAGACCAATCAGAAAGCTATCTGATCGTCGTACGATCGGATTTCGGATCTGTCTGAATCCAGCCTAAAGGTACCCCTTCACGTACAGTTTTCCGTCAGTTTTGGACTGTCAGTTCATCAGTTCAGGCCGAAACTAAACGTGAAGGGATGCAATAGTTCCGGCCTGTCCCAGTCCCGGCGCGGACTGAAGAAATCAAATGGAACAAATATTTAGGCACGGCCTGAAACGCGGTACAGGCAAAACCGGAGCATGTAGGTGCGCTTCAGTTGTCAGTTGCCGATTAGCAAGAGTGGGACTATGGTATTTTAAGTGGACGAAAACGAAATAGACTACAGGCCCATCCAAAAAATGGATGGGTCATATGAACCACCAGGTGACATATATAGGACGATATAAGAGCATAAAATAATAAGATTCAGCACTATGCCGTCACTTGTAAGCTGTCCAACTGAGTGCTGGTGAGAATTCGTAAGTGCAGGTAGAGTGAGTACATTTTGGTCATATATTTTTGTACGGCATTTTTACCCTCAATAGATCCATAAAAAATAATAAGAAAGCGCGTAGTGCCGTAAAAAAATGGTGCGCCACAAAGTCGGTGAATTTTTTGGAGTTTTTGACAATTTCAAGGGTAATTTGGTCATTTTATTATGTACGGCATCAGTTTACTGTTTCAATACAGCCTCTAATCCATTATTCCGCAACGCCGTGCAAAAATCATGCGACAAGGGGAAAAAATCGAGGGTTGCAACCCTCTCTCTTTCCGTGGTCCGGGGGGTGATTTGAAAAAGTTCGGCTTCGGTTCCAAAGCATTACGTAGCACTCAAAAGTACTATTGAAAATAATGCCGTCAAAAATTTTTGTTCATTTGAATGTCTATTAATAATTATCTTCATCTCATGGTATACTTGATATATGAAGCTGTAAAATCATTTGACTCTGTACGGCAACTTTTTTTTCAACATGATATTGTAAAATACAATCGTTATATAGTATTGCCGTTCACAAGAAACTGTTCTAAAAAAAAATTGTTGAGAAATACAAAATATGAAATTTTTTAGTTTTTGCAAAAGTTCAAATATTCATAGATTAATAAAGTATTGAAATTTTTTATATGTTTCGCTTGTTTCAAATAGTATTGAAATGAATAAATCAAGAAAAAATTATGCCGTACATTTTAATGCAGACCATATCTTTTAGGCTGATGAAAATGACGCTACCATGTTTCATTGTAATGATGTGAATAAATAAAACAACAATTTCATAGAAAAATTCCATATATTTAAAGATAATAATACAAAATAAGGTTTTTATTTAAATTATTCAGTATCGAAATCAGCCGCTGAGTTGTTATCGGAATCAATGTCTTCATCGACGTCCGAATTATCTTCTCTATCATTTTCTGAAACATGAATGAGTTTTCGTCAAAATCAAAGTCTTACGAGCAGATTAAAGCTGTAAAGATTTATTTATTTACCAATGACGTCATCAATTTTTTCGTCTGATTCCTCATCCGGTTCCGTTATGTCACTGACTTTTTGGGGGACCTTTGGACCAACGATAATGTACGGCATGTAAAAAAATACTATCTATGCATAAAATACCTTCAAAATAAATTAATTTCATATTGTTTCAAATCACCCCCCGGACCACGGAAAGAGAGGGGGTTGCAACCCTCGATTTTTTCCCCTAGTCGCATGATTTTTGCACGGCGTTGCGGAATAATGGATTAGAAGCTGTATTGAAACAGTATGAAACTGATGCCGTACATAATAAAATGACCAAATTACCCTTCAAATTGTCAAAAAATCCCAAAAATTCACCGACTTTGTGGCGCACCATTTTTTTACGGCACTACGCGCTTTCTTATTATTTTTTATGGATCTATTGAGGGTAAAAATGCCGTACAAAAATATATGACCAAAATGTACTCACTCTACCTGCACTTACGAATTCTCACCAGCACTCAGTTGGACAGCTTACAAGTGACGGCATAGTGCTGAAATACATTATATTGTATAATAATTATAATTATTATTGATTTGAGATGACACCTCCTCAGTCAATTGATTTCGTAACAGAGTTCATAGAAATTTATAAAGGATATCCGTGTTTATGGAGAGTCAAAAGCTGATATGAGAAGATTCGCCCCTCCCCAATTACCATAGTTGTGACCAAAAACTCTTTTTTGCCCTTCGAGTTACATGTTCTGTTTCGCCGGCTTCTGCTAACAGTAACAAGGCAATCGCTTTTCTTTTGTGCAAGCTCATTATTTCAAAGGGCGTTCGGTTTCTTTTATTGAGCAATGAATTTTCACGTTGATGCCACCACTTCTCAACTGACAGTTTTGGACTGAACGTGTAGGCCCTTGGCATACCATCAGTCCAGGAGCGCAGGCCTAGCCGTCAGTCCTGGCGCGCAGGCCACGACTTTACGTGAAGGGGTACCTTCAGTCGAAATAAGTTGTGCTATATTCAGACAAATAAAAAGAGTAAATTTTTCCAGACATCCTTTTTGTTAGTCGATGGATATTGAATAAGGGAAACATTGTGAGATTCATTCTCTTTCCGAAATATAATTGATAGGTGTCAAAAACAAACTGTGCCTTTCCAAAATGTTTGGCAGGTGAGAAATCATACAATCTCACTATGAATTGAGATTCAAGAACTTAAAAGTGAGACAAAATTAAATTCTGAGGGACGATTGGAATTGGCTTGTCAGATTTTGGACGAATCATTTGTTAACATTAGTCCGGCGTGAAAGCAGAGTTGGACAGAATTGTGAATTGAATTCATTCCAAATGAATTGAATTCATTATTAGTGAATTCATTGGCTTCAATTCATTTTGAGAAAAGTGAATTGTGAGTTGCTATTTTTATTTCGGTGAATTGTGACTTCTGAATTGATTTTCGTGATTTCAATTCACGGAAATGAATTGGAGCTACAATTCAGATTCACAAGTCACAAGCCACAAGCCTTTCCCTAAAGCGCATGTGCTTCGCGTTTCTTGTGTACACCCCAACACGTGCATACCATCATCCGCGCCAGTAGAACGGCTTTTTTCGTAACAACGATGATAAATACTCCCAAAATGAGTAATATATCCAAAGAAAATTTCGGGAAATTGGTGATATTGAAATCAATGAAGGGTTTTATGTAGACATTTCAACTATGTTGAGATTTATTACAGCTATCACAATTTTGTGATTTTATTTTAATTATATAAATTTTTTGCATTTTATGTTGACTACTGAATGAATATTTATTTCCTGTTTCAATAACAAACCGTATTTTTTCATTTATAGTGTAATCTTCATTATCTCATCACCATCACCTATCCACTCATTCGATAAGTTCCATTTGTAGTAGGTACTAATTCAGTGGTTGCATACACCTTACTAGTCAAAAAAAAAGTATATATTCAATATTTTTTCTCATCTGAAGCAGATGAATTTTTTCAGGTTGTTGGGTACCTAGTAGTTACCATCCAAGTCAAACAACAAACTATCTTGACCTCTACTAGGAGTAAACTTTCTTTTAACCCCAAAAAAACTGATATTCCATAGATATTACCATTACTCTTCCATTGATTGGTGAGTAATGAGAAATGAAATCCAATTATCTGGGGAATATTTGAAGACGGCAAAATTTTTGAGGTTTTTTTGCAGAAAAACATAGGATGCAAATTAACTACATTCTGAATTTTTTCACTCTTTCATCAAAACGTGAAAAGTTGTAAGCAAAATGAATTGTGAATTGATTATAGTAACAATTCACAAGCTAGCTTGTGGCTTCAATTAATTTTTTTCTAATGAATTTCCAATTCATGAATCCAATTCATTTTTTTACGTGAATTGTGACTTGTGAATCAATTCACGAAAGTAGTGAATTTGTACAACTCTGCGTGAAATATAATATTATTTTTTGCTTTAATATCGGCAATGAACTTGCATATCATCAGCACTGATTATTTAATATCGCCTTCAGCCACTGACTTTGTATTTTTTGAGAGTCATTATTTTGTGTTGGATGAATTATCCTTCGTAGTTTGGGTTGTTAACCTATCACAATCTGAAAAGTATCAGAATTGGTTCTGGAATCAAAAAAAGTGTAGAACAGCAGACTCCTCATCTACCCCAAAAAGTTGCTGAGTTGATATGAACAGTTCAATCCTAATGGAACAGGTCCTATTAGTCAACATCTTCTCATATGACTTAAATATGCTTATCAAAAATACAAGAACTATTTTCCTAGAATCATTCGTCTTCGTAGAAGTTTCGGAAATAAAATCCTCTTCCGTTTTCAAAACTTATTCACAAATATTTTTCTTGTAAGTTCGTATTTGGGAATCTTTCGAAGATCTGAGATTTGGCGGCATACCATTTTGTCTTTCAAGAAAGGGAGCCAAGTACCACTCATATCAAGTGAACTCAGATATGCAACTTTCCATCATGATACAAGCAGATTTTTCAAATTTTCCCTTCCTATCACTGATCTCCCTTGCCATCATGTGTTCTGAAAATTTATAACCACTAATCTCCCTGTTCTTGATATACATCTTGTGTTCACTCTTTGGCAGTTCCAGGAGTCTCATTTCATTTATACTTTATTTCTCATTATGTCACTACAACACTTTTCGGACCGATTTTGAGATGCTATTTCTGATTATTTCTCCGAATCGGGAATGAAATATAAGGAGCACAAATTTTTTTGTTATCACCCATTTTTTGAATGATCGACGAAACAGCAAGTCATGACAGCTAGTATGAAAATAAATTGCTTATCGATTCATGGATGTTACTAAATTTGGTACCAATCCGCAAACTGTTGAGCATTGAGGTTCCTGAAAATATGATTTCTAATTCAATTTCAAGAGAATTTGGAGCAAGAAATTTGCTTAATTTCGCTTTTGGGTAATATAATGTAGTCATGAGATGGAATTTATTACGTTGAATGTTACATATCCCATAATTTCACAAAAAAACCTCCGGAAGCTGCCGATATTGATTTGGAATAAACGTGTATTCTAAATATGTTATTATGTTAAAGCTGTCAAATACGTGATGAACGGTTCACAGTATACCTAGCCCTATGCCTCCTGATCATAATAATTCAATACAGTAAAAATGTGTGGTGAAAATTTTGTTCTCAGCATGAATTCTATCATTACTATCAATTATCAGCAACATCAAAAAAATCTATATAAGCAGCATTTATTAATAATCATGTTGTCACCTGATTTTCCGTACTTGGGAGCATTTGAGATTCTTAGTGTGCCAATTTCGGATCAATTCTATCTTGTATTGAATTTGATAAATGAAAAATGTATTGATTTGAATTCTTTTCTGAATTGTATATTTACCGAATCACATTGAAAATTGACAAAAAACAGACCTTCGTGTTTCTGCACACTTTGTAAAGTTTCCTGCAGGAACAACTACTTTCTCCGTTTGCAAAGATTGATATTAGAAACCACAATTCTGAGCCACTCCCATAAATAATTCCACCACTTCACATCACAGCCACATTGATATGTAGTTTCCCTGGTCTATAGTGGATTTAGCAGCGGTGTATTAATACAATCATGTCAAAGGATCCTATGCTCTGCCGCCCACCGATGGATATAATTTCTAATCCGCTAACAATGCCTAATTAGTTGCCGATCGTCTATGCATCATCAGTAGTATTAGCAGCAGTTATACCTCCGAATCAGAATGCGATAGCTATCCTCGTAAAAACTATGAGAACCTCTATCAGTGCACCACTTTCTTTCATAATTAATCAATCGATTGAAATCGGGAAATTTCCAGATAAACTTAAAATTGGTCTAGTTACACCTCTGCATAAAAAATATGAAACAACCGTGATTGAAAATTATAGACCAATAACTGTTCCAACAGCACTGGGTAAAGTTTTTGAGAAGTGTGTCTATTCGAGAATGCTTTCAATTTTGGAAAAATTTAAAATCATATCTGAACATCAGCATGGTTTCTGTCCAGGTAGGTCGACTGAGAGTGCAGCGTGTGCTTTCTTCAGGTATGTTTATGATGCACTTGACCAGAGGAAGTATGTCGGGGCACTTTTTTTCGATCTTTCCAAGGCTTTCGATATCATTGATTTTGATATCATTTTCAGTAAGTTGTACTCACTTGGCTTCATGGGTACCTTTCTCTCGTGGGTGAAATCGTATCTCACTCATAGGAGAATACATGTGAGGCTGGAAGATCGACAGTCTTCACCATATAACGTTGATTTAGGAGTTCCTCAGGGATCAATTTTAGGTCCGCTAATTTTTCTGTTATACATCAATGACATGCCAAATCATGTAAGTACATATCATATAGTTTTATATGCAGATGATACAACGCTTGCAACAGACGCCGATACTCCTGAGGAGCTCCAGGACAAACTCAATCAATTATCTCAAGAATTTATAAGTTGGTGTATTAGAAACTCCTTGATTGTCAATCCCCACAAAACTGTTCTGATGCAATTTCATTATAGAAATCAAAGAAAAATTAACCACCTTCAAGTTGAAGTGAACAATGAACTCATCGAAGCGTCAGAAAATACTAAATTTCTTGGTATGTCTATTGATAGTGATATGTCATTTCAATCTAGCATCAACCACGTGAGCAAAAAAATTAACACTGGGTACTATGCCATTCGACAATTAAAATCTGCTTAATAAATCTCAACTGATAAACGTGTACTATGCCATTATATATTCTCACATCTCAATCTGGGGCTGCTCTTCTGATATTGAAAGCATTTTTGTTTCTCAAAAAAGAGTTATTCGTTTGATGTTCAATCTTGGTTATAGAGAATCATGTAAACAATATTTCATTGATAATTAAATCATGTGTCTTCCCTGTATATATCTTTACAAGTACATTATATTATTCATGAAGAGGTTTCATACATATCTACATAACTGTGATTTTCATACTTATCCTACCAGACAACGGGAAACCATCAGATTACCAAAGCATTCCACCGCATCTTTAGAAAATTGACCCTCCTATGCAGGAGCGAAATTTTATAATAATCTTCCGAGTAATGTACGAAATGAAAAGATGCCAAACGCTTTCAAAGCAAAACTGAAACAATTCTTGATTGACGGATGTTTTTACAGTGTCGATGAATATCTGAATAGAGGAAAGTGATATTCATTTGTTCGTATTGTTACGTCCTAGCGCCGGCCCTGACCATATCGTAAACGCACGGCGAAAGGATCGCGCCGTAGCGTCGTCATTTCCACGGGTTCTTGGAAATGACGACGCTACGGCGCGATCCTTTCGCCGTGCGTTTACGATATGGTCAGGGCCGGCGCTAGGACGTACCATTATCCCCCTCTCAATTTTGATCGTCCCGATCAAATAACATCTCGTTCAGTCTCTTTAGGTGTACGACTTTCCTTTTTGTTCTAGGCTTACGTTGAACATTGTACACCACATCATTCATCCTAAGACGGGAGTTATACAGCCATACTCGATCTTCTTCTTGAAATCCACCAGTATTTGCCTTCCGACCGTGCCGCGCCTTCCTCCTGTCAATTCGCTCTAGCATCTCTTGTCGCTTAGGGAATGGAACTCTTCTTGATGGTTGTTGAATCAAGTGCACTTGGTCACTATTGACTTCTTGTTTGACCAAGTCAGCCCTTCCAGTTGTTTTCCTCTCGGAGATGTTACTTGTACCTCCAACGCGACACCTGGCGGCTCTCACAAGGACGGCTTTTTCTGTCTTCACCTGGACTTGTCCGGAATCCGATGGCTGGACATTCTCTGTGACACGAGCTACTTCCTCCGACAGTGCAGGGGTTCTCGCAGTTTTCAATAATCGCAGTTTGGCATGTTTCGTCCTTTCTGTTGGAGTTGTAAGGACAAATTCTTCATCTCCGAACCTTACGATCTTTTGCTCATTGTCGAATGAAATTCCACGGTCACTGATCAAGTCCATTCCGAGTATGACTTCATCTTCTATATCTGCGACGTAAACTGTACCTGTAATAGTGAGTCGCCCAAGAATCAACGTAATTTCAGCCTCTCCTCGAATAGGTGCGTTTTCACCAGTGACTGTCCGAATCACGACGTTGGATGAAATAGGCTTTACGTTTCCAGGCCGAAGGATGTCGCTGCGTACCAAGGAAACTGCAGCACCGGTGTCTCAGATGTTCTTTTTAGCCTGTTAACACAAATGACCCTCGGTGACCTTGACCTCGCAGATGATTGCGAACTTGTCGGCGCCCTGGCAGGTGAGTTGGATTCTATTGGCATTCTCACCTCGCAATCTTTCATGAAATGCCCTGATCTTCCACATCTGTAACATTTTCTCTGTTGCATTCTCTCCCTACAGTCTTTTATGAAATGTCCCGGCCTCCTACATCTATAGCAAATCCTCTGCGGCATCTTCACCCAACAGTCTTTGATAAGGTGTCCCAGTTTTCCACATCGGTAACACGTTCTCTTCTTCTGGGTGCTCATTCCACTTATCAACGATTTGATTTCTTCCAGAACCTTCTCGACTGAACTATTCGCTGTGCCAAATCGATGTTCGGGATCGTCAATTGTTACCGCTCGCACCTTCGGCCTTGAGGTGCTGAAGGCCGCCTCCACTTCTAGCGAACGTACCAAGGCATCGCTACTCCTTTTGAAACTTGTAAGTCGCAGAGTTCTTTGGATTTCTGGGTCTCTAAGTCCGTCAATAAATATCTGCACAGCCAACTGCTCCTTGAAATCTCCGGGTGCATCTGGGTACGCCAGCTGGATTAGGCGTCGAACATCTGCCTCAAATTCTTGCAGACTCTCACCTGATTTTTGTGTGCGAGTCTTCATTTGGGCCCGGTACAGCTGTTCTCGGTGTTGATCGCCATACCTCAACTCCAGTGCAGAAATCAGGTCCTGATATTGCTTCTGCTGTTCTATGGGTATCGTTTGTAATATACCCAAAGCTGGCCCTCTCAAAGCTACGATCAGTGCCGTAGCTTTTTCCTCGTCGCCCCATCCATTAGTTTCTGCCGCAGCCTCAAATTGTCGACGATACATGGACCAAGACGACTGTCCATCAAAAGTCGGCGGTTTTACGGAAATTCCTGATGTGGCAACCCTGTCTTGGCGATCTTGGTTCCTGAGAAATGCTATCTGCTTTTCGACTCTCTTTTCTAGTCCTTTCATCTCTTCTCGCACTGATTTCACTTTCTTATTGACATCTTCCTTCAGTTCTCCTTTTAGTTCTTCCATTTGTACTTTGGTTTCATGTGAAACATGCTTGAAGAACTTGTCCTGATTTTCTAGAACTTTCTGGAAGTCTGCTTCTCGTTGTTTTTCTATCATCTCTATTTCATTCTTTTGTTGTTCTAGAATTTTCTGGAGGTCTTCTCGTTCTTTTCTCTGTTCTTCGAGAACTTTCTGGAGTGCTTCTTCCCGTTCTTTCTTTTCATTATCGAGAATTTTCTGGAGTGCTTCTTCTCGATCTTTCTTTTCATTTTCTCGTTCTAATTGTCGTTCTTTCTTTTCAGCTTCTCGCTCTTTTCTCTGGTCTTCGAGAATTTTCTGGAGTCCTTCTTCTCGTTCTTTCTTTTCTTCCTGTCGTCGCTTTTCCTCTTCTTGTTTTTCCTCCTGCCGTCGTCTTTCATAATTCGCAAATTGGTTTTGAATTAATTTCAACATGTCCTCCATCGTATCGTAAGATGTACTTCTCGTATTCACCATAAATTGTTCTTATCCACCAGCAAAAATTCCACTTCCGACACCACTGTTACGATATTCCTCTGGGTTCGTCGATTAAAACACCAAACAACACTAAACTACTTTTATTATAACTCTCTATCACAATACGATACAACACAATCACTAAAATCGCTCTGATAACTTTCCAATGCTCGCTCGCTACTAAAACTCTCTGAACTAACAATTCTACTTTCGCACAAAGCTCTGCTCTCGTCACTTAGCTCTGAATACAAAATTCTCTAATAGCCAACTCTTTGACTAACTGACTCTGTCTCTCTGCCGCGACATCACGATGCTTATATATGCCTGCGTAACCATCGAGAATTCTCCAGAGAAGCTCCGATGACGTGTCTCGAATTCTCCCGGCGAATCCACGGGTTCTTGGAAATGACGACGCTACGGCGCGATCCTTTCGCCGTGCGTTTACGATATGGTCAGGGCCGGCGCTAGGACGTAACAGTATTGTCTATGCATATTAATTTGTACCTAGTCATTGTGAATGATTTCGATGGTTTATTGATATATGAACTGTGATATAAGTGTGTATGAATAAGTATTTTACGAGTGGATTGTTCAACCATGCATTTTTCAATTTTTTTACTGACGTTTCCTATGTCACCTTGTGATCTTAAAGGAATCAATAAATTTATTTATTTTATTTTTTATATTGGCAGAACATTTTTTCTACTCTCACCCGTACATATGTCCTTTTCTCCATAGTTTATCAAACGGATATGTAGGCGATTCCAATCAACTGAATAGTTATGATTTCATATTCTCAGAAGGTAGAATATAAATTCCACTAATGACAGAAAACAAAATACTCGGTTACCAAGGATAACCTTGTAAAAACGTCACAATTCTGATCTGTCTACCTACAAACACGAAATCCAAGTGCTCAAACGTCCGAGGTCAATGTGGCCAATAAAGGTCGAATTATACAGGTATTTTTCCTTCGACCAGGCAAATATTTCGGAACTTCCTTTCAAGTATCATATTGACGATCAATTTTAGATGTAGATAGATACTTTTTCGATATTCATGAAAAACTCAAAGGATAAAAACTATATTGAATTCAATATTGAGCGATACAAATTGAATCAGTAATGTCAACTGATGGTCGACACCATTGAGACTTTTGACCTGAAAAATGACAGTGTCATCTGTCCAGATTCTTTCAATGTTCTAACCTACCATTTGCAGTCCGACCACATGTGACTAGATTTTAATAAAATCAAGAAATATTTTTTAATGTGTACGTTTTCATTATAACAATTATTTTATTTACCATCATATCCACAATTTTTATTGCTGATTCATCAATACCATGAATTTCATCGTATCGAATGTTACCATCCAGTCAACCTCTCATAGAAGTGTATGTAATTATGCACCAAAGATGTAATTCACGTGTGAAGTTCATTGTAGTTTCCCTGATGATGAGAAAAATATATTTCCGATAGCTTGGACATACTTGAAATAGTTTTCTTTTGACGTGCTGCACTTCCTAAACCGCTAAACCTAAAACCTAAACCACTGATCGTAGAGATCTGAAACTGGGGAGGGTGCGTTATTTTTATGACGCAGGCATCCATTTAAAAAAGTTTTTCCGAAATCCATCCCTAAAGGGGTCAAAAACGGGGTAGGAGTTTGTGTGAGACAACGTACCTCAAATTTTGCAGAAATATTTTTCAGAGAAAATATCTTGTGCAGTATATAATTTTGCGGACGACAATACTCTTCATACTAGTCTCTCTTCCAGAGTCACCATATCAGCTCAAGAAACAAAAATTCAAAGACTTGGTGAAAATAATGGAATAGGGTAACACCAACTTGGTGAAATTTATTGCTAGGAAAACCCAGTAATGTCTCTTCTCAAAGAAAACAGATTCATCATCATTTAGTATTCAGATATCATGAGTAACTATTCCTACAAAGCAAAGTATCTCGATGCTATGAATTACGATCAGTAATAACCTCTCATGGAAAAACCATGTGATATCGATCGCTAAAGGAGCTTCCCAGAAACTTTGATTTATATCTCGTGCGAAGAAATACTTCACTTCTCGTCAGCTCCCACAGATACGGCCTGTCTGGGAATATAGTTCTTATGTGTGGAGTTCGGCACCAAAAAATTCATTGAAGCTTCTCGACTGCAATCCGTCTTGTTGGTGATTCTTCTCTCACAGACTCGCTCACTTCAAAAGAGCATCTCAGA
This sequence comes from Zygogramma bicolorata, assembly GCA_032362365.1. Classification (NCBI taxonomy): domain Eukaryota; kingdom Metazoa; phylum Arthropoda; class Insecta; order Coleoptera; family Chrysomelidae; genus Zygogramma; species Zygogramma bicolorata. The sequence goes on along the minus strand of JAVJAQ010003143.1, from coordinate 80,490 downwards.
AGAGTCGGAGACTTGTCCCTCTTCTATAGATATCTTCAGGGTCGGTGCTCTTCTGAATTGTTATATATCGCTCTACCCTAGGCAATATCTACACGGATGACTCGAAGAGTACAGAATTCCCACCGCTTTGTTGTGAACGTGGAGACCTGTCGAACCTCTGTTGCTCAGGAATCTTTTTTTAATGGAACAGCTGGGATTTGAAACTCCTTGCCGAGAAAGGTTTTTCCTAAGGCTTACAAACTTCGAAAATTCAAAGTGAATGTTAATTCGTATCTCCTGTCCCTTCATTCAGGCAGTGTTCTGTGTGAACATTACAGGGCTTCCCTTCCGTGTGAATCTGCCCATGAAAAAAAGAGTGAAATTCATCGTCTAACGAGGTGAAAAAAGGGGTTCATACCATATTCGACTTCTATATAAAACGCTCTTTCGATTGATCCCAGAATGCAAAGCTCTGATGAACCTGATAAAACTTAGTACTAAGAACCAGACAATATAATTTCATCACAAAAATAGTTAACGCCCAACGAAATGGTCACGGGTCAGCTAGTTATTGTATGAATGCTTTTTTCAAATCTAGGTGGAGATTTCAATTATATCTATAATCATTTGAAAATCGTCCATATGGTGCGAACTTCATGTATTTCAGTGTAGTAATCAGTGCAAAAGTATAGGTATGAGATATCCCAAGAATAACAACACGATATATTTACCCGTGTGTTCGACTCACGCCTCAAACTCATCAATCTCCGTCTTTCTGAGTTTCTTTCAATTTGGCCAGTTTGTTATTTCTTCTCTCCAGTTCGGGTTCATTTCAAAGGCGACAACACTCGGTGTCAACTGGCTCCAACACAAAGAGCACCAAATCATCTCCATCGACGTTATAACAACAGTAATTACAAGAGTAAAGCCAACAGAAAGCCCCAAAGAAAATGAGCTCAGATGTCGGATTATTGAACTCGGATGCAGAGTGAATTGTTTGAAGTATTGTGCCAGAAAATATGGTCTTTCTGTCGTTTCTACTTGTATATTTACGGTCGATGTTTCAATAAAAGAAGAGGTGGTGATTTTTTCTGGAGACGTTATGTACGTTCAAAATTGAAAGATAATGTTGTAGAACCTCCACGGTAGTAGCCAGGAATAACTGATTTTCTTCAAGCGGTCAACCTTCTTTTTCAGACTCATTATAACTACTGATCAGAAAATTTTTCAACATCTACATTCCAGGAGGTATGAAGTAGAAACGAGGGTTGCCTTCGCTTTTCAGAAGAGAATTACGACAACAATGTTATGTCGATTTATTTTTTCCAAAACAGTTGATTGCTCATTGAAAATGAAGCAAAATAACTCAAGAAAAAAGATCATATATTTCAATCGAGATGACATTGGGACTACGATCGAAAATCTGCCTTAATAACTCTATATAATAAATATATTGAGTGACAATGAATACTTTTTTTTATTGCTCATTTCATTTCAACCACTAGGTGATGAATACTGATTTATTTCTTATTGAAGATCATACTTTCAATGTTCGGTCCTCTCACGTACCAATAGCGCCATTTTTCTTTGTTCAAATCAGTTTCAGTCATTCAAATATTTGAATCTTTGATCAGGGTTCGAACACTCTCGAAAGAGTTCTATTAAAAGCCACTCAATTCTGATTTTTACCAAAAAATCGATGGCATTCAGAACGCTCTAAATTCGAAACCTTTTTTCAATAATTTCATTTTTTTTTTTCATACTTTTTCGATATTTGATTTTTCTGGTTTTATTTTTTTAACACAATTAATTTTTTTTGATGAATTGAAATTATAAAAAATAAATCATTTTTTTTCCAACAGAACCACTACCATTAACATCCTTTTTATCAGAAGAAAATCTTGGATGTTTCCATATTATTATGGAATACAATAGTGTACCGAAATGTAAAGTTCTCACATTACGCTCATTCCATATTCACTTGATGACCAGATCCTGTATAATTCGTTCCATTGAATTCGCACAATAAAAATGTAATCACATTAATCGAGAGTATAACTTGAATGCAGGCGTGAATATAACGAACATTCTTTTATCGAAATATGTCATCTAATTCATCAACCATTCGAATGTTTGCTTTACTGTTATGTGACTAATGAATTTCATTAATTTCGCCAGTTTGAAAAAAAAAACTGCGGGCGGAAAAAATGCGAATATTTTGCATATAATTTGATACAGCATGTACCTATGTATCGGTCGATTAATAAGTTACACAGGATGAGGAAACGGCAATAGTGTATTACATTACTAGTGCGGAAAGTGACATCGTTCACACAAGTGGAAACATCCCCAAAAATTCCACACAAGTAATGTATACTATTTTCCCTAGGACAACCTATTTTATTGAACAATATGTGAATGTCACATAGTATATATATAGAGTTGCCTGACTAATCTCAAGTTTTATTTGTGACAGTCTTTGTTTTGATTTTCAGAGCATACTTAGCTTCTTGAATTTTCAAATATTGGGCCCGCTCCTGGATCTCTAGTTGCCTATCTTAGATACAGGTAGTTCGTATTAAATCCAATTGGTGAAATAATTATTATTTACAGTTTTGAGCTTTAATTGAAAAATAGCTAAATTTTATTTTAATGAAATGAACATACGAGAAATATCATAATTAGACTGATGCAAATCGACTAACAAGATATAAGTACATATCTCAGGAAACAAGATAATCGCCAACTATATACCGTGTGACACAGACTCATGGTACACCCCCGTTTTCTCCTTTGTTTGTCTAGCTATATTTTTGAAATTCGGAACATTGAATATGCTCACTGAACAGCATTTCTCGACATATCTGAAAAAAAAACAACTTCCAATTTTTCCGGAAATGACATAAACTTTCGATTCTTGAATGGGATACCCTGTATATTGTTACATGATCGGCTAGGGATGATCATGAGGAATCCAACGATACCAGGTTTGATGATGTTATCTCCAATGACTGCGGCTATATCGCCATTTATATGGATAACGTTAACGAACAGAGAACCAACTGCCCCTTTTGAAATTACCGCCTTCACTCACAAACGGAATTCGTTTTCGTAGACGCAGCTTCCTCTGGGTACACTGATGTTGTTTCCTTATAGGGGCGCCATCTGTTGAAATAAGTTTCCTTTAAATAATTCCGAGCGTGCCTTTATCCAATTCGGAACACAGAACCAACTGAGAGACGAGTGCTTGACAGTTGCTTAGCGGTTTTAGTTGTTAATTTTATGAATAGTAACTATCAGTGAGATATTATGACTTCTAGGGGCGAAAGAATGGTTCAGCTTGTCTTAGGAGGTGATAGACCATCTGAGGTAAGCATTTCAAGATGTTTATAGTATAATAAAACATGATAACCTCAAAATATTGGTTCCTTGTTCTGAAACAATAATCCGATATTCATCATCTGGTTCAGAATTTGGATCTTTTTTTAAAAACTGTTTTAGTCATTTTGATAATTTTGATGAGCATTTTCATTGATTTTCTTACATCCCCTATATTCTATTGCAGCCCAGTAATCGTCCAAATCTCATCAGGTCTGCTGATATTCAATACCCTATCAGTACGCAGTTTTTATCATCTAAGGAATGGAATATTTCACTTCAAGAGGAGGAAAATGACTCTGCAAATGGAGAAATGAGGACAAAAATATCCATAGATGAAACGGATACTGAAGCCTACAGCTTGTTCAACACATTACCTTCACCATGTGATGAAGTAGACAAAATCCTTCCATTAGAATCGGATACCACACGAATTGCGACGTCACCAGTTAATCACCACCAACTCAGTAATGCAACTTTGGACATTGACGAGATCGAAAATGCAGACGATGATGTTCGAGATCCTGATTTTGAGTACCACTCTGCGTCCAGTGAAGAGAGCGATACATCTGAAGAAGAAAGAAATGAAAACATATCCAATTTTCCAGAACAGGAAGAGGCAGACACAGTTCACAAAGGAAGACCAAAGAAAGGAAGAAAAAGAAAGTACGTGAACCAAACAGATTCTACTCGAAAAATTCTAAAAAACTCCAATCAGCAGTACGTTACAAAACGTGGAAAAAAAATTGATACAAAATTATTTGTGAACTATGTTTGCAATTGCTCAGAAAAATGTAATGAAAAGATGGATGTTGAGGATCGAAAACGTATTTTCGAGAAATATTGGAACCTTGGATCGTACGATCTGCAAACGGCCTTTATTTGTTCATTAGTTGACGAAAAAAAGGTGAATCGCAATAGAGGGATAACAAACACAAGAAATCGGTCTTTCACAAGAACCTACTGCTTGGCAAAAACGACTGTTTGTAGAGATATGTTTATAAAATCAAATGGTATATCAACCAAACGAGTGAATACTGCTCTGACAAAAGCCAGAACTCTTGAAATAAGAGATAATCGTGGGCGACATAAACATCATCGTACAATATCTGAGGAACGTCGAAATGCAGTAATAGAACAGATAAATAAGATTCCCTAAATCTCATTATAGGCGACAGCAGACCGATCGAGAATATCTTCCTCCTCATATGACCATAGAGCTCATGTACTCTTTGTATAAATCAGAAACTGACAATCCCGTAAGTTTGTCCTATTACAAACATATTTTCTACACGCACTTTAACATAACTCGAAAACCACTAAAAAAAGACACCTGCAACAAATGCGACGCTTATGCATCAAAACTTTCAAATGCCACTAGTACTGAACAGCAGCAGTTGGAAAAAGTGGAACACGAACGACATCTGAAGGCAGCAGAAGATGCCAGGAACAAACTCCAACAAGATTTGCAACGAGCAAAAGTTGAAGCAACTGTAGAAACATGCACATTTGATTTAGAGAAAACCTTGCCTATGCCCAGAACTCCAACGAATATAATTTTTTATAAACGGCAACTGTGGCTCTATAATTTGGGTGTTCATACTGGAAAATATGATAAAGGTTATTGTTTTGTATGGCCCGAGGGAACCGCGGGAAGGGGATCACAAGAAGTGGCATCTTGTATTCGAAAATTTGCCGAACTCTATATGGAAAAAAACATTAGGAATCTTTATTTGTGGAGCGACTCCTGCGGCGGTCAAAACCGTAACATAAAGCTGTGTTTGATGTTAAAGCATCTTCTGAATAATCATCCGACGTTAGAACAAATTAATATTAGATTTCTTGTGTCGGGCCACAGTTTCTTATTAAACGATTCAGATTTTGGCGATATCGAAAAAGCACTGAAAATGCAGCAACGTCTTTATACGCCACAAGACTATATTAATGTTATGAGAAATTGCAGGAAAAAGAATCCATTGATTGTCACCATGATGAAAAACACCGATTTTAAAAGCAGTGCTGCACTAGAACAGATGATAGTAAATAGAAAGAAAAGCATTGAGGGACAGAAAATCAACTGGTTACAGGTACGAGAAATCAAAATCGAAAAGGATTGTCCAAGCAGCTTATTTTTCAAAATGTCCCATAACGAAGATGAACAGTATACTGAAATCAATATAAAACCACAGGCAAGATCGAAAAACAAAGGAACGTTTTCTTTCAACAATCCCGAATTGGGCTTACTTTGGCCAGAAGGCAAGCCAATATCCACACCCAAGTTGAACGATATCAAATCTATAATGCATTTAATTCCAGAAGCGGATCAAGCATTTTACAATGCATTAACTGAGGACAGAGAAATCGTCGACGATATTGAGGGGTATGATGGAGATGTGGACTTCGATTTTGAGAATGAATAGTTTACTGGATCATATTGATAATGTTTAATATGTTCGAAATGTTTTTTAATTTAAATTTTTCAATAAAAAAGTTTTTTGATTCATATCTAACTGATTTTTCTGTTTAAGAATACGGAACCAGATTATCTCCTCTGAGAAAATTTTGTTCAGTTTAATAATTCGAGTTCATGTCGTTTTTAGAAAAAGATCCAATTGCTGGTATATTGATTTGTATTGTATTCCATTCAGCCAAATGCTCAAAATAAAGTATTTTATAAGGAACCAAGTAAGCTGGTTCTATCTGTTCAGACTATCAACTCCAATATTTTTGGTTTTTAAAAAAGATCCACATCTCAAATTTTTCTTTTTTGGAAAATATTTTGAAAATAAGATGCTTAGATACGAGGATGGTAATATGTTCGATACCACAGCGTGATAAAATTAGCAAAAGTCGTTGACAGCAGCTGATAAATTCACAATTCAGGCCTCAATTCTATTCATACCGAATTCTCGCATATTATATTTTGGCGCTTGGTTCTCTGTTCGTTAAAGCTATCCATATTATCTATAAGCTCAACGAGTAGGAGAGAGAAACTTTTTCTAGCGGGTCAATCCAATTCTCACTCCCACTCATTGAGCTCATGAATAAAATAAATGGCGATATCTCCGTAGTCATCAGGGATAACACCATAAAACCTGGTATCGTTGGATTCCTCATGATCATCCCTAATCGATTATGTAACAATATACAGGATGTCCAATCCAAGAATCGAAAGTTGATGTCATTTCCGGAAAAATTGGTAGGTATTTGTTTTTTTTTCAAATATGACGAGAAATGCTGCTCAGTGAGCATATTCAATGTTCCAAATTTCAGAAATATAGCTAAAGAAGCAAAAGAGAAAACGGAGGTGTACCCTGAGTCTGTGTCACACGGTAAACATTCAAGAAAAAACTAGACACTATCTCTTTAGTCTGGATAGATTTGCTATTCACAGATTAATTGATCCCTTATTTGTATAATTCCTGTATCTCAAATTTTTATCTTTTTTCAACTCATTCGATTCATTACAAATATTTCCTATCGTTTTACTGATTTTATTATCGTGTTGTATTTTATTGCCTTAACATTATTGGTGTAATATCAGACTTAAATATACATATACTTTCATTAATTTTATCACCTTTCATCATATTCATTACATTTATCTTATCTGATGTAACCGTACAAGTTTACTTATATCTCTACAATCCACGCCCTGGCTTTGCCTTAGTGGATCTGTTGTTTGTTCTGAAAACTATGTATGTGAATTCACTACTGATCTAACATTACTGTGTCTGTTATATAAATATGCTTGAAATGTACACATTTCTGTTGTATGATGATGATGAATAAACATTATCATTATTTTTATTATAATAACGTTAATTCAAATCTGCTCAGTCGGTAGAGTATCCCGTAAGATGACTGCAAGGTTGTAGGTTCGATTTTCGGCGTCAGCACTTTTTTTTATTCGTTTATTTTTTTAAAAATGAAAGTTTTTGGTCCAGTTTTCATGTGAATAATATCAATGAGGAAAAACAATGAATACCTACATCTGTAAATCATACAGGATTCAAAGGTTTCACGGCTTATTGACAGCCATGCGGAAAGGACTTTCCGCCCTAGTGAGAAAAAAGGTCATGGAAATAGTGAGAGCGGTATATGTTACTTTCCTATGTGTATTTTCAGTAATTCAGTGTTTTGTTGCTTCCTATATTATATTCTGTTTTGATATTTCTTCACCATATTATCATTGTGTATACCACCAAAAATTTGTTTCAGGTGTCTGTACATCAGAAGTGGGTACCTCTATGGTAAGTACAAAATGTTACTGACAAGAGTTTCAATCAGGAGAATTGTCAAAATTGTCAAAACAGGTGTTCTTGGGCAACTGAAGCAAAAATTGCAGTCATTTGTAACAGACGATTGACGTCAGGGTATCTAGTTAAAAACTTGAGTTGTCTGTACGATTCTCACAAACATTGGATTGACTGAACCACGACACGTATTTCGTTATACAATAGCTGCCCCACGGGCATATTTTTTTCTATCATGCTTGAGGAAGCTGTTGTATAGCGAAACACGTGTTATGGTTTCGAAACCCATTACAAGGTATAATCATACAGGGCACTGTGATTTTTTTGTTGAATATGGATTTTCATCAAGTATCGACCAGTTCAATTCAATCAATATACTATTTCCTGCATTTTGTGAATTTTCAAGAAGGTTTTTGATTGGAAAATCCTATTCATTTCAGTAGCAATTTTAAATCGCCCGTTTTCGAAATTATGTATCAGACTGGGATTTGTTGATTGTGTCACTTTTTCAATGTTTTTTGAAACATGGTATAAATGTAATTTTGACGATCTTTTCCATTATACACAAAACTACGCTTTTCTTCAAATGAATTGTGGAAAGTTTAACTGCAGAAAAGCTTGTATCGCTTAGATAGAACCATAATCATAGATCTTTCTCACTAGGGACACCAAAAATTTGCGTAAAAGTTGATTTTTAGCTGATCTTTACCAATTAAGATTTCGATAACATATTATGTGATAAAAAATCATTCCCTGAAAACTCCCTTCTCTTGAAAAAAATAATCGTGTTCCCAAACGAGGATTGAACTCATCTCATATATGTCGTTCTTTTTTTTTAAAATGCAGATACATACGATTGGGAAGCCCTGTGATGTTCGAAGAACACCGCGTGATTAAAGGGACGAGAGATACGAATTAATATTCACTTAGGATTTTTGAAGTTTGAAATCCTCAGGAAAAACCTCTCTCGTTAAGGAGTTCCAAAGCTTAGCTGATCTATTGAAAAAAGATCCCTGAGCAAGAGAGGTTCGGCAGGTCTCCAAATTCTCAAAAAATGGGTGGGAATTCTGTACTCGTCGAGTCATCTGTGTAGATATTGCCAAGGGTGGAACGATTGACGACAATTCAGAAGAGCACCGACCGTGGAAATATCTATAGAAGCTAGACAAGTCTCCGACCCTTCTATGGTGTTCCAATGAAGTGAGTGATCGATCTCGCATGGCTTTTCCATGAGAGATTTTTACTGATTGTAATTCCTAGCATCGAGATACTTGACTTCGTGGGAATAGTTACTCCTGACATCTGAATACTAGATGGTGATAGATCGGCATTCCTTGAGAAGAGACGTGCCTGGGTTTTCTTAGCATTAAATTCCACGTTCATGTCACCCCATTCAATTATATTCACCAAGTCATCGTTAATTTTATTGACGTGAATGTTTTTTTGATTTCTGTTTCTCGAGCTGGTATGGGGACTCTGGAAGAGAAACTAGTATGAAGAGTACTGTCGTCCGCAAAACTATGTACTGAACAAGATGTTTTCTCTAGCAAATCATTGATATGAAGCAGTTAAAAAGTGGGCGCTAGAACTGAACCCTGTGTACATCTGCATTTATTATGAGAATATCAGATGATACTCCATCAACAACCACATACAGAGACCTATCAGACAAGAAACTCTTCAACAAAGCACACAACTCAGGAGGCAAACCATTAGACGGTAGTTTGGAAAGGAGACTTCGATGCCAAACTCGATCAAACGCTTTTGAAATATCGAGTGCAACAGTTACCGTTTCTCCAAATTTTTCGATTGAATACTGCCCAATATGAGAAACATAAGTCAATAAGTCTTTGATCTTTGATGGTGAAATCCGTATTATCGATAATTCCTGATTTCTCGAGATATTTGATAAGCTTCATATTGATTGCCTTTTCCATGACTTTGGAAATGATTGAAAGCAATGCAATTGGTCTATAATTACCAGGTAAAGTATTCTTTCTTTTTTCAGGATCTATAAAGGAGCCGAAATGAAATTTGTGAGGAAGGGTTGATTGTTTTTTCATCGTAGTTTTTCAGTTTGGTGACTTAAGACAATATGAAAATATTAAGAATCTCATGTCTCTTACAAATTTCCAAAAACGAACCGAGAAGAGAAACATTCCTGAATGGGATTCGAAAAAGATTTCTGAAACGTTAACAATGATAAATATCTTCACAAATATTAGTTCTTGTATTTTTTGATAGAAAACTTTGAGTTATATGAGAAAGTTCTGAGTGATAGAACCTCTTTCATTCAGAAGGAACCAGGAAGCAACTTTTGGAGGTAGATTGAAAATCTACACTTGTATAGATTCCAATAAGATTTTTTCTGCAGATTGTGGTATCTAGGTTGACAAACCAAGAAACTACGGAGAAAACTTTCAACCACCTCAAGATAATGACTTACAAAGTTGTTTGTTTCTAAACATCTGAAAACGACATAATCTGTTACGAAAATGTGTCTAGCATTCTGAAAACTATCAGGGATCCCATCAACGACTTCTCACTTCCTCAAACTCATCATAAAATTTGAATGGATATTGTGAAATTGTTTCTCGCTCCGTGAATCTTCTGTTTGAAGCCACTTCCGTCTCCACTGTCTCCGAGTTTGAAACGGGGAAATCTGAACTCGCGCCAAGACATCGACCCACCCCCGAAACGATTCATTCGGCAACTTATGTCTTTCCAGTCCCGAAACTTAATTGTCATTATGCCTCTCGCAATGGAATGATTCAAAATTTTTGGGCCAAACAAAAGACGATCATAACAATTTAGGAAGCAATTTGCAGTCGGCGTGGGGCGGCGACGTCGAAACGGAAGGGCGTAGGGCGCCCGGCACGTCTTCATGTCGCCAAGTTTGGCCCTTGGGAGAGGAGCCTCAGGTGGCCACGAACGCCGATGTTTTACATCACCATGGCTGTGTATTCCCCTGCGCCGATATCAAATTCACTAATTACGGCGGATTTATTAAAAGTCCCCGCCAATTAAGGCGCAATTATACCGTGTTATATACTCACTCAGTTGACTGGTGTAATTTCATTCTCTTCGGTTCTATTATCCTGAAATCTGCTCTCACCTGAGTTCCATTGCGTTTTAACATTTCGTATAGAACTCGCGACAAGCCCTCGAAGGGCATCGTGGGGACTTTAGTCAGAGACGGGGCCTCAAATTTTCACGTGCGATCCCGGGTATGACCGACTTCTTTAAGACTGTTGAATATCATGGAAGGTTTTGTGCGATAGGTAGTTTTAATGGATCTGTCGATCATTTGGTGGACTATATCGCATGATCCATAGTTCGAATCTGAAACCAAGAAATAAATCGAATGTAATTCATCGAAGGATCAAGATATACTAAGAAGATAGCCAGTTCACATTCAATGTCTCATGGTTTCGAAATTTGATGGGTAACCTCTTTGCCAAATTGAACAACTACCTTCACTACTGCTTCAAAAGCTTCAAATCTCTTTTGTGAAGATAACCGAGAAGGTGATCGAAGCTCACTATTGAAACAATTTTCTTTCATAAATGATTTTGCTGTTATTCCAATATTATGATTTAGTTACTCAGTTAACGTCAATCTCTTCTTTATGGAATATTCATAGCTGACTCTTGTCAGAATCCTCATGACCTCTTGAAACTATTCAAGTTCCTGGAGTGTTGCATGAGAATAATAATTATTCAAGGTTAATAACGCTGCACAACCTCAAAAAGTTTTACTAGGACCCATTTTTTTTGATATCCTTCATAAAGTTGGATAGAATGGACAATGGCATTTCGATCCTTCAGAAAATCGGTCAACGAATAACTACCGTGCATTATCATTCTACATGTCTATATTGAATTCAGTTGAATTTTAATTTGAGTTTCCATAGAGATCAACCAGTTGGGTTAACATTTTTTTAATTTCTCCTTTTTATTTGAAAAACTTAATGAAAAGCGCACTGAATGTGATCTGGACGAATTTTCTGGAAAATAAGGCCAAAACTTGGTGAAGTTAAGTGTTGAAAAAGACCTGACATGTTTTCCGTCCAAGGAAGCTATTTTTACCAAACTCTACTCCCAGCACATTTTTCATTTTGAAGATGATTCGATAATTATATAGGAACTTGGGTATTTATTTGGGGAAATGAAGTGTAAGGAATTATTTTTTTGCTTTCTTCTTTGAATCGAAAAATAAAAATAACAACTTCAAGTGAAATCAAATGTGAAATTTGGGTGAAAATTTTTTGATTATACTTTTTTTGATAGACGTTTTTATTTCTATGCTTTGATTCGGAGGAGGAAGGAAAAAAAATCCTTAAATATAATTATCTTCAGGAATTTTTCAGTTCGTGAAACGATTTATTTCCCCTATTACATTCGGAGCTCATGAGAAATATCGTTCTTGCTTTACCAGGTTCATCAAGTTCGACCAGATGAGTACCTATCCTTCTCATCCTTCAGTTGTTGACTGCCAACATCCTTTCACCATGCAGCGCAAACCTTGTGAAAAGTATTACTAGTTGGTGTGCTTTCATACATATAACCTATTTTTGTTCTTACTTTGTCTTCTTATTGTTACGAAATGTCCTAGCGCCGGCCCTGTCGCTTGTAAACGCAGAATAATATGAGGGGTGGAAGAGCGTACGTCATTTCTCCAGAAACTCCTAATTCGCGTGGGGAATTCTATACACATCATCGAGACTCTCGAAGATTCTCCATAGGCGTACGCAGGTATATATACGGAAGCGATTCATTCGATGCAGCAGAAATTACAAAAAACGACGGCCTTCAAACCCGAATAAAAGTAGTGATACTGCAGCAGAGTTATTCGATTAGTTATTCAGAGGAAGTTCATCGAGCACAGTTATTCAGAGATAAGTGGAGAGAGTTTAGCAGATAGTTGATCAGAGTTTCTAGCTCAGTGGAGCTTAGTGGAGAGAGCTTTGTTATTGCTAAGTGCAGAAGACGAAGCTTAGAATTTCTATTACAGAGATTATTTTTAGTACCGAGCGTTGGAAAGTTAGCAGAGCGATTCAAGTGATTGTATTGAATTGTGTTGCGAAAAAGAGTTGTAATAGAAGTAGTTTATTACTTTTTGAAGTTTTAATAAACGAACCCATTACCCCCCCGTAACATTATTATGACAGTTTCACATTTCCTATCTTCTGCCTGTTGAAATCAAGACGGGGCAGTTCGATCAGGAGGAAACTTTCAATAATGTCAATGATACTATCTCCATTTTTCCAGCATATCAGATTGTTTTTCCAAACAATATATCCAATATATCCGGAATTCTATAACAGAAAGTCATTATGCAACTCCCTCCGGGATATATCATGTTCCATCTACAAATGATATAAATACCGAACCTGAAACAAGGAAAATAAATGGCCAATTACGTAAATTATTTCCATTGCATCGAAAAAAATATTTATTTTTAGGAATATTCTCTCTTAGGCGGGTAACAAATAGGTTCGTGCTGAGTTGTTGAGGCCCTCTGCATAACTAATTATATCACTCCATTAAAACATAACAACTCGGCAGATTAGTAATTAATAGCGGCTTGCCATGGATTTACCCTTACGTTCCGTTTGTTTTTAGTGAACCTACACCCAGAAAAGTTAACTACTAAGTTCACACAGATACGATTTCGAGAATGCAATAACTAGAATGAATACAAAAGAATTTAAATTCAGTTGATAATAGTTTCTTGTGTAATATTGTTCGAATTTCTGATGTGTTTATTGATTACCCTTTCTGTTCAGAAAGCTCATTGCGTGAAATATCAAGGTGACTCATTCAGAAAATGAGAAATAAATGGAGTGATATTCAAAAGAATACGAAAAAACTAGACAAAAAATTATAGAACCACAAAAAAGGGAATGAAAAGTTATGATGACTATTTTCAAAATCTATAATGAAGAAAGGAGGCTGTATCAAATAGATTACAGTCAAGAGATATCGATATAACAGTATTTGAAAAATATTTCAGTTAGTTTTTTCGTTCTATTGTTTCTTCATTTCTCGTTTTTGAATTTGTCATAAGCAGTGTATGTAGCCTCATTCTAACGATTGAACTGAAGAATTTTTTCGCTACAATTGGATTGCAATAAACAATAATGCATAATGCATTTCAATATTCAATGAATCTGTTTATATTGTAATATTGAGTATTCCTCTATATTAGTTGAATGATTCAATTCGAATAGGTCAAGAATATTTCGAACCAACCTTCATCCCAATCCGTATATGTGTGAATGTGAAGTATGCAAGGCCTCATCATTTTTTTGTCACCTACACCCCGATAATCACCAGAACTCATCGGATTTTCCACTGAGCTTTCCCTTTCAATTTCTCTTCATATATTTCTGAAGCCACTAGCCATCATTGCAGTTGCTTGAGGCGAGAAATGTTTTTTCTGAATGTATAATTCACACGTGTTGGCAGTCATCTGCAAAGATTTACGGCTCGAAAACAGTAATATCAACTATCAAAAACGTAACTGGAAAGGTGACAAATATTCACATCAATTGATGTCGAAATTTTAACAACTCGTCATCGTTCTGGTTTTTCCGTTTAATGGATGAGGCATGTTTGGTAGGCATGTCATTTATTTTATTGCCATCTCTTATCGAACGTCAAGATTAAGTAATGTTATCAAGGCTCTTTTCCAGTGGAAAAGCGATACTTGATCAACTTGGTTGGCAAAAAGTGCTTCAAGCAGATGCGTTTCCAATTCTGACATTCAGTATCGACAGCTCGTTTTTCAAGACGAAGTCAAGAATTAATATGTTTTCACGACTATAACTCACTGAACATCGATTGATTTTTTGTCTTTCCTTCCATAAATGTGTCAAGACTCCACTTCATCTTCTCAATGAAGTTATTCTTATTACTTCTCCCACTGCCGATTTTCTGCGAGTTTGCGCCCATGTCATGGCACTTTTTATTCAGCTGGCGATAAATGATTGTTGGTTGACAAGAAACTAATCTCAGTAGGTGAGTTCTGTGCACTCGAATACATTATAGTCTACCCTTGCCCCGCATACTCGATGTAATCTTATACTATTCGACAGGGAAAAATATGAAATAAAACAGGAAAGTTATTTTGGGGGATCCAGTTCTGATTTCTTCCAGAAGTCCAGAGTTGAACAGCTTCCGTAACTCGTAACTAACCTCATGGAGTGCAATTGGAAAATCAATCTTCCATCTTCTTTATGAATTCCACTTTGATATTATCCATCGATACTTCAATCGAAAGTATCTTGTGAATGAAGCCTGGCACATTACAGAGTAACTCTTGTCTCTTCAGGAAGTTTCAAGACCGTTTTTGTTTAACAAAGAGATGAAAACTACCGGTAGGTGATTTGCTGCCATCTCTAGGTTTAATTGTGTTCCTTATTTCAAAGCGCATTCGTTCTCACTTGGGCTGGATTCAGACAGATCCGAAATCCGATCGTACGACGATCCGATAGCTTTCTGATTGATCCAAATTCAAATTTAGACCAATCAGAAAGCTATCAGATCTTCGTACGTTCGAATTTCAGATCTGTCTGAATTAAGCCTTATTCTTAGGTCTGCCAAGGCATTTCTGTTCTCCTGGAGTTTTGATAGTAGTGGTTCTTGTTACAATAGCTTCGAAGGAAAGGTTTTCTTCTTCATCATCTTATTCATCCATAGACATGGTGTGAGAAATCTAGAGTCTTATACCATGTCGAGAGCTACGACAGTCAGATGAAGGTTCAATCCAGAAAGAGTGGATATAAACGATTTGGTCAATCTGAAATCAATCTAACCTAGGTTCTATTCGGCATTTGTTTATTGTGGTGGAAGAATTCTCTATTCGTAGGTTTTTGGGCTGATATCCTACCACAATTGGCATGAATTGGGGACTGATGTTAGAATAAACACGAGTGCAGAAGGATAGACTTTTAGTCTAGCCCGAAAAGTTGCAAGTTAACGAAAACAATTCCTTCTGAAAGGGAATAACTAGGTCCTATAGTCTTTTTTTTCGAACTCGTAAATAATAACGCTGTATTCATTATTTACAATAACATTCATTGAGTGATATATAAACTTCATATTCCATGGAAATGATAGGTCAAGTTCAATTAGAGTGATGGCAGGTAATAATCAAGTTGCTCCTCTACTCAACCAATATTTCAACCCAAAAACTAGGAAGAGAAAACAATCTAACCTAATATTGTTTATCTTTCCCAGTTGGGAACCTTTCTATACGGAGGTGATTCCACACTCTCTATGTAACAGAAATATAAAGAATTATTTACCTTCAAATATTGACATGATACTGACTGTTTCAATTCTGAAAATCATTATCTGATGTTATCAGCGAACCGATATAAATGAACGTCTGCACACCAGTTCTGATATGACCAGTGTCGTAGTGAAATATTTGTAAACAAAACGGGATTGATTGATACTATGTTAATTAACCCATACAAATTTACTTTATCTAGACAAATATACTCTATGAATACACATGGCTGTTCAAATACCTCTTCACATTAGAATAATTAATTTATGTAAACGCGCATGTATACGTAGATATAGCCTGTGGATGTTATGTTTCACCTAGGCAAATATGGGCGAATGATTCAAAATGATGGTCTATCATTAGCTAATTGTATAACTTCAGATCCGTCGATACAAAACATAGTACTGATGGAGGAAATTTCCTATTAGTGTTGAGTATCGATCTGCTATGTGTTTTGAAACTGATATATGTCAATATGCGATCAATTCACAGTTGAGAGTAATAAATATGTTCCAATGAAGTGAGCGAGTCTGTGAGCGAAGAATCACCAACAAGATGAATTGAATTGAAGTATTTCTTCGCACGAAATAAAAATCCAAGTTTCTAGGAGCACTTTCAGCGATCGATCTGACATGGTTTTCCCAAGAGAGATTTTCACTGATCGTAATTTCTAGCATCGTGATACTTGATTTTGTAGGAAAATAAACACATTTTTTGCGCATACATGACAAACGCTGGCTGAACCCTACGAAATACATCAAAGTAATGTACTACAGTATTGTATACCTTGAGAAAGTGTACATATGAGTTCGCAAAGGTATGTCTATGTCTTAGGGATAAACCAAATTAACCATCTTTTATCCAAGCCAAGCCGGGGCGGGTCGCTAGTGGAACATGTAGGAATAATTCATCTGCATTCGTCTATTTTGTATTCATTCTATTATTATCATCATCGACAATGATGCTAAATGATTCATTCAGAGCGTGAAATCCTTTTGGAACCAAGAACTTCAATTTGACGCATGCTGCTATTCCCATATGACGACAAACATCAGAAAGTGTACACCATAGAAAAACTCACGCGTCATACGTATCGGTAAGGTCACGCGAAAGGTCACACCACCACATAGGTGAAGAGAAGCTCTCTGGCTTTACACTGTTGATTGGAGATGTTAAAGGTTATGTATAACAGTGACATTTCCAAAGGTCGCAATAGAAGCGTCCCAAGAGATTCATGGGAATAATTAAAATAATGATTTCACTGATAAATGATTTTACTGATAGCGTAAATTGAAATTGCATAATTTTAAAAAATACACCAGTGTTTTATAGTGAATCAAAATGCCGTTTTGAAAAGGTATTGTAAAAAAAGTTGGAATACAATACCGCGGCGGAAAATTGCTCACGGAAAAGGAAGGCAGAGGTGAGCTATTTCTCGAAAGAGAAATTGTATCTTTTGCCGAAGTTTTAATTCTGTTTCATACACAACCATTCGGAATAATTTCATAAAATAAACAATAAATACAATTAATGTCATTTTTGGAAAATGTCAATTTACTACGTAGATGTTAAAAATAGATGGAGGTACTTGTTTGTACATTTCAGTTACGTTCAAATGAGTGCTGGGTATAACAACAATATTTCACAAATATCAGTTGTGTCACGAGGATTGCTGCAAATAGGCAATGTTCGGATTATTCAGTGAAATATTGGCGGCGTTTTGAACAATAGAAAGGGACTGGCCCTGATGAGCGACAGTGCGACACATGCTGTACTCAGGAAATGGCTGATGATGTGGTATCGTTTTATTTTTGAAAATGACTGAGGCTTCAGTTGTTGAAGAGGACTGAAGTTCTTAGGGAGAAAGTGAGCACCAATATATTTTTTGTACTTTCGGTATTGAGATAGTGTGTGGTAGCTACAATATTTTTTCAGGGTTATCTTGTTCTGTATAACTACCCTGGTGTGTAAAAGTTAGCGGGAATCTAAACACTTCGTAAATTTCGATGAGTATAATGACGTTTCGAAAGAGAAAATAGAAGGTCGAGAAAGTTTTTTTTCACCTGACTTCTTCTGAGTGAAATACATTCTCGAATTATTGTCAATTGAATATTCTTGTAATCAAAAAATTCTAAAAATGATGCTGCGTGACCTCATTCCTAATTCGTTTTTTTATTATTCCAAATGATTTAAGAATACTCTACATTATAGAAATGAGTGTTTGAATAATCAGTCAAAGTTCACTGTATTGAAAATGATGGAAATCGCCGTTATGTTGAAAACCCGAAAATATGGGATAACTAACAAAAAATCCATCATTCTCAAGTAAGCCTACTGTCACCAATCTTATACTGATCATTCAAATATAATAATGATTATTAGCCGACCCTTGCCCGCACAAGGCTCTGCCTTCTGGACGCATTCGTTCAACCAAGGGGAAAACAAGAATATCAAGAGTCATTTGAGTTTTTCGTGGACAGTATTTTAAATGTTATGTTTGTTGTTTTTCAATTTATATTTTGATTGTTTTCAACCCTTCATAATCTTTGTGTCCTGAGGATGACCAAATAAAAGATCGAAACGTCGACAAGCAAAATTTGATTTTCTATTTCACTGGCCACTTCCGAAAAAGTGAAATTGATAAATCAAGAATCATGTTCAGGACTTTTGATGCCTATAAAACAAACACAAGCATTTTGAAAGACGTGGTCCATAGATCACAGAGAGGTAGCTAGCTGAGCGGACTGTTCATTATCTTCTCGAAACTAATTAACATTGCCGTTAAGTCCGTGGGATGCGAACCACCCTCATCTCATTTTTACTGGCGTCGAAACGAGGGTGTCGTAATAACGACTTAATACTTGTTAATTACTCAAAAGTCTCTAGATGGCAGTATACACACATCCAAGTTGTAAATCACTGTAATGAGTCGGGAAGCCGCGGAAATTCATTGCCGAAGATTTGTTCGGACTGAAATAGTTCGGGATAAGGGGTAATTAACCTGCATTTTCGGTCGGATTTGGTTCGACTGTAAGGGGTGTTTTGACTGAGGATGTATTTTCGAATGTGAAGGGTGATCTTTCAAGGATTTCTAAGGAAAATGATTTTTCTATCACATGTCATGTGTTGGTGACGAATGGAATATCTAGTTATGTTCAGAAAACATCGTGCGAACTGTAGGCGTGGAAAAAGAAATTCGTATGATTTTCTTCATTTCAATTGATTGAAGTGTCAAAAATGACTCTATTGGGCAAGGGCACCGTTTCTCAAGGGCAAGGGGGCGGGTGCCCCTTCCTGGATTTTAGATTTTTCAGTTCATACGCCGCGTAGGACACGATATCGACTTAATTTTAATTTTTGGTAATAATTTGGTCGCTATGAGACCTTTTTTTTTAAATTTTTTCTTTCTTGGAACTTGCATTATTCGGTCTCCTCAACAAAAAACCCCAAAGAAATTTTCGGCGGTCTCGTATATTTTCAAAAAATCCAACTTTCTCCAAAAGTCAACATGAATACATTCAGTTCTCAACAATAACAATAAGAGCGGCAACACTGCAGATACATCACTTTCGATTGTCATTACACTAGGACATCACAACAAATTGGTTATGGTTTGAAAATAAATGCATTTTTTTAACAACTCATGGTTTTTTCGGCTTAAAAATGTTGAAAACGAGTGAATAAGAGAGTGAGTGGTGTTTGATCAGAAGAAGGACGAATTTTGTGTGTTCAAAAGAACAGAAATTTGATGTGAAAAATTGTGAAGTTTCACAACAAAGGACCTGTATCTCCAAAATATACGAGAACGCCAAAAATTTCATTTGGATTCTTAATAGAGGAGACCGAATTTCGTAAGTTCCACAAAAAAATTCGAACAAGAAGGTGCTCATAGCGATCGAAGTATTACCGATTTTTTTATAAACCACACTCGTGAGTATTGTCCAGAAGGATTTTCATTTCAACTAAATGCATTACTTTCCTCCCTGACATTTTTTGTAACGGCGCCCATGCTCTTGGCATGTATTTTGATCCACCATTCTGATCAGTGGAAGATTTAAATTCCATGAGGTAGAATACGAACAAAATAATAATAATAACATTTATTCACACAGATAATTTCAAAATACATAAACAGAAAATAGGGAATAAATAGAAAGGTTGACCACAAAAGGAGATCCTTGAATGTGGCTATTTCAGATATTCCAGATCAGTTTATATACATAAAAAATCGAACAGATAATAATTCAATATCACTATGCTAAAAACACACGCACATACATATAATAATAACATAAATATAGTTAATACTAATATTTTTCTTACAGGTGGTATCTATTTTTGGTATCAATATACTGGTGAGTCATCAATCGAGGTATAGTGAGTATCCATTTTTTAATTTTATATTTGAACATTTTGAGAGAATTCAACTGTCTTATTTCAGAGGGAACAATATTATACAGTTTGGGTCCTAGGTAGATGTAGCTTCGTTGTGAAATATTTTTTTCGGGTTTAGGAACGTACGAGGAGTTTTTTTATACCTAGTGTTGTATTCATGTGATATTTTGAATGGATCGTTTTTAAGTTTATGGTGTCTAGTCACCGTTGCAACAAAGAATAATTGTCGTATGTCAAGAATATGAGTTTCATTATATAATGTACTCGTAGGGTAAGTACGTGGTTTGTGGTGTATACTTTTCAAGATTTTTTTTTGTATCTTTTCCAAGTTTTCTATAAGTTTTTTTGACGGCAAAAAATACAAAAAAAAATTGAATTAACAAATGTGACAAACAAAATTGGCATAAGTACTGTTTGAACGTCATTATTTTGTGGTGGATAAATATTTGTTCCGTAGTTTTCTGGATTGCTAACCTACCACAATTGGAAAAAATAAGATTCAATATTGGAATCTATTGAATCTATACGAGCGTTGAAGGGCAAATTTTCAATATTTCCCGATAAGTCGCTGCCTAATTTAAAAAACAATTCCCTCAGGATAGGACAAGTCCAACTAGTCAGCAACTTCTCGTATAACCCAAATTTGCCCATCAGAAAATAGTTAATAATTAACTGTTTTTCAATTTACGCAACTTCTCAGGGTAGACTAAAAATCTGCATTTCTACACTCGTATAGATTCCAATATTGATTCTCATTTGTCCAGATTGTGATAGGTTTCAAACCCAGAAAACTACGGAGAAAAGAAATTGGCATATTTTGCCAATATTGTATTGTAGGGGATGTAGCAAGTCATAACATTCAACAGATGAATTACCAAGATAGCGTTTTCAGAAGAATACATGCATTTCTTGTTCTTTAAATAATGACTTGGTTAACAAATTTTGTGTCAAGTGTTCTCAGATTGGTTAAGGTATTTGATCTTTGCTGAAAATATCAGTTTCAGACCGAATGTTTCAGTATTACCTATTATTTGAAGGTTTTTGTCGTTAGCTTGTCAAATAGGTTATGTGGGGAGAAACGTTTGGAAAACCAAATCTTTCTAATACAGCTGAATGATCAGCCTTCTAGCTGTATTTTTTCGAATTCATTTCTATTCCTTGTCCTTTCAATGGAATACCCGGTATATCCCTAGTTTCTTGGATCAATTTTGCTCAATATACTGCAATTTCTCTTTCGAATGCTCCTAGATCTGCTTTTTTAATTGAACACTTTTCAATATTTTGTCCCTCATAAGACTCACCCTGGTATTGACCAACCTGATCAACATATTTTTTTGCATATCGGTATCTCAAAAGAGATGTTAATTAGGATCATTTCCAGTACTTTTTGAGGAAGGTGTGATGTCACTCGAGGGAGGGGTCAACTTTTTTTGGACTGAGGTGGCCTTTACTTGATGGAAATCCATAGTTATTACGCTATAAGGTAGACACGATTAAATTTCCACAAAATTTATTGTCTTCGCGACATGTTTCGGTACACTGTACCTTTATCAAGCGAATGTATTTAAACACTCCTAATCAGTGTTTAAATACATTCGCTTGATAAAGGTACAGTGTACCGAAACATGTCGCGAAGACAATAAATTTTGTGGAAATTTAATCGTGTCTACCTTATAGCGTAATCAACTTTTTTTGATAAAAAAAAGGTTTGTGATACTTCGTTTGAAAGTTCCATCAATTTTCTATTGGAGATTACTCAATTTTATGAAATATGTAAACTTTTTGAGCGTTGGGCGCTGGTTTATTCAGAAACAAAAATAAACATTTAAAGAATCAGAGAGATCACTCCCAATTAAAGTGAAATGGCGACGAACAGTTGGGTCCACTCACCTGTTGTTCTGTCAACGCGACGGATGGGATGTTGAGGATGCCTCAAACTTGCGTTTTTTTACTGCACAACACTCTAGAGTTTCGATTTCAGACATTCAGCAAATAGACTGATCCCAAAAGGGGCGGAAAAAATACTTGTTTGAAAAGCGGAGCCGTGTATGTGTGCTCAGAATCGCGGTCGTGTTCTCCCTCCCTTTTGCGCATGTCCGAGTTGAATACCCAAAGAATAAAAATGAAAACTCCCTCACTCAACCTTTAACACATTGAAAAGGTAATGAAACAAAAAAAATAATATTAATAATTGCAAGAAAATGAAGATGAAATTATTATTTAGTAAAAGAAGGTGAACCGTGATCAAAATAAAATCAGCCGATTTTGGGTATGAGCAGCTCAGTTATTTCGATTATCTGCATTGTAACAGAAAATTACAATCTGAATAAAAAAATGATTAAAAAATATCCTCAATTAATTTCAATCACCTCGAGTTTTCTTTATGATAGTCTGGCTTCGGTATGAATTGAAACTGGTTGAATTTTTGTTGGTGTTGAGAAAAGTACATTCTACTGCTAATAATAAAACAGAACATCAAGAATGCAAATATCACATTACGTGACGAGAAGAAAAAGTAGCCTTTTACGCATTAGCGAAAATTGTCAGCAAGAGTCTTTAGCCGAGTGCGGCAATTCGCGAGTGCACGTAACTAGCCTTATCCTCGAGTTGTGTACTGTACTTTTTCTACTCCCACCATGATTGCGCGGTAGTTTCTAGTGGTGTAGCACAAATTTCTTCGTCATCCCTCATTTTCAATGATCAACGAGACACTGAATGATAGCAATTATGTAAAACAATTGCTTGCTTCATGGATATAACTAGATACAGTACCATCCACGAACACAAACTTCCTAAAAATATCATTTTCACAAAGAATTTGTTTTTTGGGCAGTTGGGAATGTAGTCAGTCATGAGATCAAATTGATCAGGACAAATGTTACATATCCCATGATTAAAAAAACAATTCCGGAAGCGGCCGCCATTGATTTAGAATACACGTGTATTCTAAATGAGATATTACTTTACAGCTGTCAGATACGTGAGAACGGATTGAAAGAGTGGGAGAAGAAAAAAATATTTTGAAGCAATCAATGTAATTGATGATATCATAGTCGCTATCGATTCATCACTGATCAGCTGAACATAACGACAGGTTTTGTTTACGGATCATATTTCTTTATGAACATATTCGAGATATGATACTCCTCTCTATAACACATTTTTCAATCATGACAGTGAACATATGAATTATGGTTGAGTGCTCATGCTCCAATGTTTAGAAGAACGATGTTGAAACTAAAGTGCATAATTTGAACCAACAAAATTACACCCATATACCGGGAGAGATAAAAGAGTTATAAGAGAGTGGCTCAATTTGTTTACATCCGGTATATTATATTCGTTATACAACACATTAGTGTCTATACATTCGTAGGTATATGAGCTGTGTATTCTTTGGACTTTCCCGAAATATTTTCCTGTGCATTCAATATTTTGGCTACAATTGATCTCTATATACTTTTTAACAATCAAGTGTGAGCAAAGCAAATATAAAATCTGGATGAGAAACATTTCTTTCTCCCCAATCGAAGTGATAAAGGAGTCCTTTGTGAGACGTACTTTTGAGAAATGATCCGAAGTAAAAAAGATATGTCTGAATGTATAATCCGATGTAAGATTAGGCACCGAGCAGACATAAAGTAGCACTTTGATGAAATTTAAATAGGAGTTGCGATAAAATATTTTATTGTGCTGTGCCCGAAATTACCTATTGTAATAATAAAAGGGAAAAACTGATGGAAATCTCGCGCCCTTGCGCACCATAAATTATTTTTATCTTTGATGACGAAACATGCAAATATTAAGCAAAGCTGCAGGATAAGTTATTATAGTCGTCAAAGGAACGTCCCCATCTCCGCAATCTATAAACAATTTTATTTTCTGGAGCATAAAAATTGCGATAAAGCCCGCTTATGGTTCGAGCTTCAATAAAATATAGGATTATGTTTAAGCAGGATCGATTGTTGAAAAAATTCAACAAAGTAGGGTCGGTGTGAAAGATGCGTTTTATGTCGTTGGTGCTTGCCTTCGAATATGTCGGGATCTCCTTCGACTCCGTTCGTAAATTGCAAAGGAAGTATAAAATCAGTTGAATACGAGAGCCTCCAGAGAATAGACTATGGGGCCCTGAAGATCGTTGTTTTTATTTGCCTTTGTTCAGATTAGGTACTCGAAATGTAAATAGCGGGGCTGATCTACCACCGAAAGAGCACTGATAAAAACGATTATGTGAAATTACGTGATACAGGGTGCATCGAAGGCAACAACACATTCAGTGTTTCTGTGTGGCAAGAGTTGTTATGCATTTTATGTTGTTCATAGTCGTTGAGCTATTGAAACTCGTTTTAAAGATCATCATGAACACATCCAATATGGAAGATAGGAAAAATCTGACCAAAGATGAGATTGAAAACTTGTGTAAAAGTTGAAAGTTTTCTCAGAGATCGATTACCCTAGCACTGAACTGATATATTTGCACTCGACGCGCGTTTCGCTAACAAGGTTAGCATCTTCAGCAGAAAAAAATTGATGCTAAATATGAAGACTAGGGTTAGCTGTTCATATAACTGAAGTTTTTCGGTCCGATATGGACTTGGTTTGTTACTGATACTTATTCTAAACAATTCATCAACAATAAACTAGTGCAGCCACTATTGATTATTCTGATCAATTTCTCAACAATAAATTGAAAAGCGGGTTGAAAGGGTTAGGTCCCCTGTCACCATTCATGCTGTTTGATGCATCGAGGAGTATTGTGTCATGCACATGCTTGATCAGTTTAAGATTGATTTCACCAATTTTCTGGTCATTGCCTAGAGCGTGTTGGACGATACTGCATTCTTCCACCCTTCCGTATTTCATGTGTGCAAAATGTTCCTTGAAACTTGTTTCGATAGCTCGTCGACTATGACCGATG
Source organism: Zygogramma bicolorata (assembly GCA_032362365.1). NCBI lineage: Eukaryota > Metazoa > Arthropoda > Insecta > Coleoptera > Chrysomelidae > Zygogramma > Zygogramma bicolorata. The sequence continues at coordinate 55,266 of JAVJAQ010003143.1, read as the reverse complement.
TATTACAACTGATTTCGTGAATTCGCGACTATTCTGTGTTTCCTAATTCATCTTCTGGGTTACCAAGAAGCTGTTGTGATTCGTAAGTTTTATATGCAACTTTCATATTAACTTTATCGAACATCTGTTGAAGTCCTTTTGTGTATTGAGGTTCATATGGGATTTCTATAAACTTTTTATTACTCTCATCTTTTTGATAAGTTGAATATTTACGTGTTTCTCTAAATTTACATTTTCTAATTATCTCATCTACTATCTCTGGGTTAGAACCCTTCACTTCAGCTATGTATTTAATCACTTTCTTTTCATGATGTCGATGATTGGGAGATGGCAAATTTCCTGTTTCGATACATATACAGTCGGCTTCACATGATGAAAATTCAATCAGAAAATCTAGTGAGATGGCAAAAGTGCAATTCTCTTTCTTGGTACACACAATGCTCTCTCAACATTTCAATGATACGTGTGACCCTGAAGACGATTGAGAGATCTTATGGAAATATCAAGCGGTTTCAGTATTTTGATCAAGTCTGATGAAAAATCTGAGCCTGTTTCACATTTTCTCTTCCTCAAGCGTTTCAACGAAATTATCAATGTCTATACTGGGAATGATAATTTGCAACACTCTTTCATAGGATTTTTTTTCGCTGGAAGAGCTTTCTATATTGTGTCAAGAAATTATTCATCCAGCCAGGTACTTATGATTTGAAATGCACCGAAAGACTACAGCCTGGAGGTATGGTAACAGAGCGTATATCAGTTGCTGAACTCGATCGATGAATAAGTTTCACTTGTTTGAGATAACAATTAGCCATTTCATCTTTTGCAGTTTCATCGTCGACCTAGCGAGTACAGTATTTCCATCGTTTCGTTGTAGCCCCAGGTAATCCTCAACCAATTTTTGTTGGTGCCGATTACTATCTCCCATCATGACACAATTTTCTTTTTCTCTTTATTTTGTTGGGCTCAACCTACCACAATCTGAAAAAATTAAGAAGAAACTGTTTTTAAATTAACGCAGAAACTTTTCTGGGTAGATGAAAAATCTGCCCTTCTTGTTCATTCACCACAAAATAATGAATGTCAAACTGCCAAATGTTTTGTTTTATCACCAATATCAACTAATATACATCTTAGAGCAGTATTGGTGAGCAGTTTCATACCGTTGAAACTTCTCTTAGAGATCAATTACCCTAACACCAAACTGATATTTTCGCTAACAACATCAGCATCTTCAGGAGAAGAAAATTTATATTACCAATTTTACCAACATAATGTCTCATAAAAAAGTCGGTGCAATCGGTTATTACTCTCATCTTTATGAGAAGTCGAATATTTACGAAGTGTTTCTCTAAATTTACATTTTCTAATTATCTCATCCACTATCTCTGGGGATAGCAAATTTCCTGTTTCGATACATATTATACAGTCGGCTTTACATGATGAATATTTAGGTATTGATATGCTCATCTGAAAGTGGCATTCGAATTATTATCCATTCAAGCTCTACCCTTCCAATTCTCGTGACTGACGGAGAAAACTGATCATATTTTCTGTATACTCTGTATATCGAAGAAATTAGGACAGCGATAGTGAAACCACCCGTACTTATATAATGATTTCATTCGATAATTCACAATACTTGAATCGGATCTAACCATGATGTCGAAAAACAATGTTGGATCTCCATTCAGAATACAAAGTAGTGTTACGGTCACCCATATATTATACGGATTTCTACGAGTACCACTGCAATTCTTGAATGGTACTCACTCCTATATAAACACTTTCATTTCAATTGAAGATTCAGTTCCACCGAGCACATTCAAAATGTTTACATCAACGGTAAGTACAGGGGTGTGTGAATATTCAGTAATATTCAGAGAACGAGTTATTGGATATTGATTGTATTTCATTGATTTTACAGGTTTCAGCAGTATTCCTAGTCATCATCAGCATCTCGTATGGCACGTGTAGTGTTGTACCTGTAGCAGTTCCCAGTTTGAGATACACTCTAGTTGCACCCCAGAATATTCGACCATTTGCAGCACAAGTCAGTACCTTCACCCAGGGGTTGAATATATTTGCTGCTCCATATGCTGCTGGAGTGATTGGTGGTCCAGCTATAGTTACCAGGGCCGTAGCTGGCCCAGTGGCTCATCCTGTTCCGATTCATCCAGCGGGGCCCGTCCATCCTGCTGGTATCATTCCTGCACCTCATGTTGGAGTGCCAGTTTTACCTCACCCAGATTTTGCACGATCGGTGCATGCGGTTTCTCCGGCGATAGCTCATCACCATTTTTGAATATTTTAGTTTTATTTGTTTACTCGAATCGTTTATTATTTTTGTTATTTTCCTGACTGATAAATGAGTTTCTATATATTATCTGTTTCATTGGTCCAGTATCATTCTAGTCCTCAAATCTCCATCAGTATTCGACATCTTTTGAATGGTTGGACTTGAATTGACTTTCATGAAAAACTTTCCCATTCTCAGAATTCTGAAAAAGGATGGAATAGATAGTTTCAATACGTTCATTACGGGATTTTTTGAAAAAGCTCGCAATGAAGGCAATACATTCAAGAAAGTTGGGCTATACAGGGTGTAACTGAATAAGTGTAAAACATTTAGGAAGGTGATTCCCCATCGAAAAAATTATAGGATCTTGCATATAAAGAAACTTCATTGGAGCATCCCTTGTTAAGATACAGCCCCTGAAAGGAGGTACATGAAATTTGTTTAACAATTTTTTTCACAAGCACTGGAAAAGTTACAGTATTGAAACTAACCTGACGTTTTGTAATACCAAAAAGACACTTAGCGAGTAATTTATTTGGTTTACCCCATGGTTGTGAGGGGTGGAAAACGCAACCCCTAAAATTCATTTCAAATGTAACTTTCTGCTCATTATTTGTTTACCATTCAAAAATTTATTTCCAATAGCCTATTTCATTCTAAACAATAAATGTCTCCTGGGTTTTTTGCCCAAAATAAACCAGTTCGCAGCAAAAAATTATTTTACGAACACTACAGAGATACATCGTCATAAATGCGAAAATACGAAACTAATCTATCTAGTAGGTCGCTATTAGCGATAGTGAGACAATTAAATTAGTATGACGCTGTCAGTTTGTGAATTTTCGAAATTGAATTGATACAGAAAAAAATTGTTGTACAAATTTTAAGTACCCCCTTTCAGGGGCTGTATAAATGTTACAGAACAAGACAATATCGATCATTCAATTGTTGAATCTGTAATGTAATCCGAGCATATCTTGACGTACTTTAAAATGCTAAAACATGAATTTTAAATAATTCGGTTAAGTTCAATATAGTGTGGAATTTTCTAACCGAATACCTTGCGTACTTGAATTATTCTTGGGCATGTTTTCTTGCTCACGAATATTTCGGGAAAATTATCTCTAGCCTTCGACTGGAGATAATTTTTAAAATATTCGTGAGCTCGGAAAAATTTCCGGAAATAGATCAAGCAGTAGTGGTTATCCGTGCTGGGTAATCGCACGTTAAAAGGTAAGGCCTCGTTAATCCATTGCTCGCACAAGTTTCGACTTCTGAGTGTTGACGTTCATCAGCTGGTTGACGAAAATGAACAATTTCAGAACAATTTCAGAATTCAGGTAAAAATCTTCACCCAGAGTTTTGTAAAACCCTCTATAAGCTTCATCAAAATGATAGTAGCTGCATTTCAGATCGTCCAATCAATCTGTTATCCAACCATCAAACTCTTTCAAGCAATCCGACCTCCTTTCAAAATCCTCCTATGCACGCTTTGATTCTCTCGGCAATCGATATTGTGTATTGAATTAAATTCAACGAAACGTCAGACTGGATTTCTTCACGCAACTTTTTCCCAAAAGATAAAAAGCTATCGAAGATCCATCGTAGAAATGACAATATCATCGTTTGCGTCCCCTCACTTTTCTGTCAGTCAACCGTGACAGAATTTGCCTAATGCATTCCACACTTAAGTTTCTCGACCCTTGCTCACGTTTGCGTGCGTGTGTCTGTAATTTTCTTTTTGTTGTTTGGTCTTTAGTGACCTTTGAGGAAGTTATCGAATCATTTCGCGCCTGGAGAGAGTCTGAGTTGAAATTATCGAAACTGAAATGATTTTTGGAGCGATTGGGTTTGGGTGTTTTTTGTTTTTTGTTTTTTTGGTGTTTTTTTTGGTTTTTCTTCTTTTTTCTTTTTGGTTGTTTTTGGGTTCTATATTTGTTTGGTGTGTTGGTTTGTTGTTTTTTGGTGTTTGTTTTTTTTTTTTTAATATTCAGTTCGATTGAATTAAAAAAATTAATTATTGCCAAAGTAACAGATGGTATGTTGAGAAAACGATCAGGATCACCTATAACACCAAATATAAGTGAAATGGAAGAATCACCATTCTAACGGAAAGCCAAGTCCCACTCAGGGCACTGAAAAGGTTTCTAGAGTGGCATCTGGACTGTAATGGGAATGCTGCGAGGAACTGAATTGTAAGAATGAAAGTTTTTTTGTGCTTACTTGAATGTGAGGTTTATAATCCTTTTTTAATGAAAACATGAAAAATTATAAACTCACATTGTAAGTAAGACATGTTAAAAAATTTCTATTCTTACAATTTTTAATTCATTGTAGAGTTCCTATGAAAGCCAATAAAACTGAAAGCTTGAACAAATAAAGTTCACTTTTTCCATTCTTGTTTACACCCAATATTTAAAGGATTCTTCTTTAACTTAGACAGTCGTCTAACCTTCTCACACATTATATATATATATATATATATATATATATATATATATATATATATATATATAATATAGATATATATATATATATATATATATATATATATATATATATACATATAGATATATATATATATATATATATATATATATATATATATAAATATATATAAATCGATGGGAATTTGAGTATTCTATGATATATAAAATGATTTTTGCACGTTTCGTTGTGTGGGATATTGTATATGAGTCGAACAATTCTCTTTTGCAAAATAAACACCTTATGGGCGTTGACCGCACTACCCCAGAGTGAAATATTATATGAGATATGACGAGATAAACGAGAGCGTAATAAACGTTTAATAATTGCTGATGAGTTAATATGGTTTTTGATTGAAGAATGGCATAATAACTGCTACGTAACTTTTTCGTAACGTGAGCAATGTGGGTCTTCCAGCTCATATCTTCATCCAGATGTATTCCCAAAAATTTGGTATTGTGTAAGAACTCGATGTTCACTGGTTCATATAGACTGATTTCATTGGAGAATTGAATGCAAATAGTTTTTTCACGGTTGACAATCAACGACGCCACGAGATAAATTCTGCAGATAAAATTTGAAGTTTATCTTCCATTTTTTCAGGGGAATCGGCTTCCATGGCTATTGTCGTATCATCCGCGTAGAGAATAATGTTATCACTACTTATGTGATGTGGCAAATCATTTATGTGACAGAGGATAATAGACTGGCCTAGTACGGGTCCCTGGTCACTCCTAGTTCAATCTTCTCGAGGGAAGATTTACATCCAGAAATATTCACGAATATTTTTCTGTATTTCAAGTAGGAAGACAGCCAGGATAGAAAATTACCACGGAAATCAATCCTTTCTAATTTTGATGAGCTTGCAAAGCAAGTATCATCAACACCATAAGCTTTTTTAGAGCCAAGAAGAGTGCGCCAATGCACTGTGTTGATCAAAAACGATGGTACGGAATTGACATGAGGAACTGCCGCACTCTCCATCGATCAATTGACAGGAAGCCATTTTGGTGCTCGGTAATGATATTTCCTTCCATGAACACATTTTTCAAATATTTTGCAAATGACTGTCGGTACCGTTATTGGCCTGTAATTATCAACCATTCATTAATGAAAAATAAATGAATGAACCATCGATTACTCAAGTTACCCGCTCGGACAATAGACATATGTTTTTCAAGCAGAAATTTTTGCTATACCCCAATGCGCGAGAACAAAACATCGACATTTCCCAATGAATTGAAGGAAAATTTACACTAGATGGCTCTCACGGGAAAACTGCCAGAAAGGAACCGTTGGCAGGACCACAAAAGACTGACGTACCGGGTTCCGGTCACCAAGAATTGTAGTCAATGGAAAATCCGATGACTGGATTCTGTCTATTCAAAGGACACCTGAATAAGATGGGGCCGTACAACGGCGAACCTACCTAAGAAGAATGTGACAAAGGGATAGAGGCAGCTCGACACGTACTTTGCGATTGTGAGGTTCTGGAAAAAAAGGCAACATCTGGAAAACCAATTCTTGATCCAGAAGAATATGACAAACATTCAGCAATCCAGCACAAACTTGTGCAGGGGACAAGGTTGTCATGAAGTATGAGGAAGCAAGGCGCAACAATTCGTAGAGGCTGACGTGCTCTCCGGAGATCTGTCTGTGAAAGACAGGTCAGACGGCTACCACTAGGCACTGAAAAAACAAGAAAAAATATATTCAGTTTGGCTGAAGTAACATTCTATAAGACATCTGACCTGCGTTGGACATTCCAACGAAAATAGAGTTCATTGTATAAATTTTGTATGGAATACGCTCATTTATACCTTCAATTTCTTTTGAAGGGTGGTAGGTATGATTCTTTGGTCCCAGAAATGTGAGGTCACTGAATGAATAATTGATGAATATGATTAGTCTTCAGTGCTGGGACTGGCCTATGCTGAATCATCGATAAAATGTACGTTCAGCATGGCCAAAGTCGTCATTTCAACCTAGTGGGTTTTCAGAGAAGTGGAGCCGGGGCCCCAAGAAAATTAAGCAAAGATCAGGTACTTATGATATCGGAAAATTCTACAAAAGATCGCTTCGGCTTCTTTGTGCCCCTTTGGTTTCACTGGATCTGGAGAAACCCCCCCTTTCAACCGTCTCATCAGGTCCGCTTTTAGCTCCATTGGCGTTCATCTGCATATTTCTGTCGAAAGTGAGGGTGAGTTTTCCCATAGGCACGTCAGGATTTGCCAAGAACACATCAATCGTCTAGTGATTAGTGTATTTTTATATACTCAAAATATTTTTTAACCTAGAATATTTTTTAAAGAACTGCTAGACGTTTTTACCTACACAGTAGCTTCTTCGGGCGTCTTCTGAAGAAGCTGTTGTATAATGAAAAACATGAGGCGCTTTTGTCAACTGTTTACTGAAAGTCATACAATGCAGTGTTTGCAAGAACGTTAACATGAGCCCAATTGAAAATCAGTTATTTCAAAATTGTTCATTTTCAAGGGCCTCTCGTATAAAAAGGCTCGTGTGTGTGCCAATGGCGGAATCTTAAAAATATTTTATTGTGTTGAGACGTTCAAGAAAGATAAGAGAATTAAAAAAATGTCCCACCGAACCACCGAAGGCAACTTTCAATAGACGTTAGGACACGGATCAGCGAAGTTCTTATGTGTCCATCTCCCAATCATTCTTCAAGGATGCTTTTTTTTTTCAATTACTCCTTTGGGATGTTGAAAAAGTGGCGTAGAAAGTTAGTAAGGAGGCCTAGACCATAGTTCAAATGAGACTTTCGTAGGGGACAGCTCTTCGTTGAAAATATAATTTACGATGATGTGGTACTCAAGAATCGAAAATGGTTTCGGTTTTTTGCTAATAACTCCGGAGTCGTTTCTCTGAATGTCATCATCTAATACTTCTTTGGAATCCATGTGAAATTTCCTGAAGAGTCAGGCATGATCTTTTAGAGAAGTTTCTATTGTTATCGTTTTTCATACCCCTGTCGAAAACTATCGATTGTTTTTCCTTATTCAAAATACAGTATCATAGTATGAGGGTCATTCGACCTCACTGAATCGAATGGCATTATCAAAATTGAGCTTTTGCACTTTGTTTTCGAGTTGTGTGTTGATGAATCCGGAAAATATTCGACTTTTTCATTTTTCTCAATCTTGGATCGTCATATCATTTGACAAAATATTTGATATCTTTTCATGTACTCTCAGAGCGTAATCACCGGTGTGATAGAAAAGTTCAGGAAAAAAAAACAAAGAATAAAATATACACCCCCTGGAACATCAAATTTCGAGAAAACAATGCACTCTTCAGTGATAAACCTATAGTTTTTCGAAATCTACGTGCATATTTTGTCTACTATTTCATAATTAACACTAATAATTATGGGGGATATACAGGAAATATTTTCGTTTTTTTGCTTCGAATTCTCCAAACCTTGCTCTGAACATAGAAGATCATTTTTATTTTTTAATTTGTTCCGTGTACGAACACCCTTTCTAGAGCGCCTAGAAGGCAGAGACTTGTGAGGCCAAGAATAGGCTATTTGTCTTGGGCTACTTGGATTAGTTTTGAACTGTCATATTCTTCTGGCCCTCTTGGAATGTTCAAATTTTCACAAGGGTATATATTGTATCGCGTTTGCAGAGTTGAGCAATCGATATATTAGTTAAGACTCGAATAAAAAACTTCTGTTTGAATCTCTGAATTGCTCGATCGTCCCAAAATCTGTAAATACCTACGTCCTCCCAAAAATTTTTGGTTTAGTGGACGAATTACCATCGTTATATCATTCAACCAAAGTTGAGCTTTACCCATTACTCTCACTACGAGTGGACTAGACTCTACTGGATTTTTTTACATAATATTAAAACTGATTAAAACAGTATCATAGCGTTATATTCTAAGACAGTTTCAGTTTTCGCTAGTGGCATATTTTTCACTCCCCAAATGTTTTATTTCGAGGCATTTTTATCATCACGCAAAACAATATTTTTTCCATAAAACGACTGTATCATATAATAGAGCGTTAACCACATTTTCAATTCCGAATACCGAATATTATTGTATGAATCTACAGTAATCAATGGCAACCAATAACGTGTGAAAAGCGTACGACTGCTTTTGTAGTCCAATTTCATTTGATTACAGTTTGTCACGGAAGCCGCTAACTCGTACTATGAGCTCGGGCGCTAAGGGCCAAAACGATTATTGTGGCCATCAAACGAAGGCTATCTCATAAATTATTAACAGCTTTTTTGCCGGCTTGACTCGCACTGCCGTAATATGCATCGATCAGTCCTTTGTGATGGTTCAACATCTGGAATATTTTTGTAGTGTCGGGTGTTCAAGAAGCGTTTCGGTCACGGGTGGCCATAATTTCAGAAACACATGTGTCTTTGTTTCTTGCAATATTTACCCAACGTGACCCTTCGATTCCCACCCGCAAGTTGTCAATTTTTGTTCATTATTCGAATCTAGCAGAAATAAATGACCCTGAGTTTGTATTACGTACCCCTGAGGGGTTCTTGAGAGGTTCACTCTGCTTGAATTCTGCTCATTTCATCAATCCAATTCAAAAATGATCTCTGAAATCAATAATGGAGAAGCGAATGCGTCTGCTCAAACTTTCTGAGATAATTTCTGAGAGAGAACATTTGATAATCTCTACATACCTGGGTCAATAGGTGAAATGCAAGAAAATGGGCAAATGCTTCTTTTTTCATCTCTGTTCCTGAGCTTCATGAGGCGTATGTTTCAACAAAAGCCAAGGAAATGACTTCTATACGACTTCTATACGAAACATCAGTCAGTTTGAGAACAATTGGACACCAATTATTGTCTTTGTTTTTATTCGCTTTGAGTGTCGCCGTATCAATCAAAAAATGATTATTTTCATCACAAAAAGATTATGACCTATTGAATCTCTGTAGCTAACGTAGTTTTTTATTCATCACATGTTCTTGTAACTGAGGCAGCAGTCAACATTTTCAGGATAGCATTTTGAGGGTAGTGGTGGGTCTTACTAACAGGGCATAGCATGAGCAACATGGGTCTGACAGGAGAACCCAGTGAAGGTACTGTGGAGAAGGGAAAGAAACCGCACTGCATGTGCTCTGTGAATGCGAAGCGATAGCTAAGACACACAAGATGCGGGGAAGAGAAACCAGAAGCTGCTAGCTATATGAAGGGGTCAGTGTCAAGGCTATGGAGTCTCATCAAAGAGATCAAGCTAGACAATGAGATCTAATAACCAAGGTGCATCACAATGGATCTGAAAAGGTCGCGATGAATCAGGCCATGGTCTAGCCACCAACAATCTAATCTAACCTAGGATAACATGATTTGCTGCGACTATTGTGTGATATTTTTTGGTCGTGAGAGCTTCGTACCTAGCTCGATTCTATCAGTGATACTCCACAGTCTTGATATTCACTCCTTAATGTAGCTTGCAGCCTCTGGTTTATCTCTCCTGCACCATATGCGTCGAAGCCGTGAGAATGCTTCGCACTCAAGAATTGTATAGGTAGTAGTTTTTTCGATTTCGTGGCACAACCTGAAATGAGTTTCAGCAGCTGGACCCCATATGATCATATGGTCGGTCTAATGTGTGATCGGTCTAAGCACATGTGACCAATTTTGTGGGAGGACCCCAAAAATACACCTATGAAAATATATGTGAGTATCACCTCGAAAAATTCATTGTTTCCAAATTCTATGGTAAAGAGATGCACACGAGCTCAATGAATTTATCAAAGTTTGGTGATATAAACATTTTATGGATGTTTACTTTACGTCTTCTTGAAACTTATTCATAAAGATGAAGTAAGTTTCTACTTACAAACAAGAAAGAAAAGATTTTCGATATGATAGTGTCTCATTAGTTGAAATAATAAGAAGAGCTTTATTATCCAACAGTCACATATCTGCAGGCCAATGTATAGCAGTAAAATCACGGATTGAATGCATCCTATAAACGAAAAAAAGTGCAGTCAAAATAAATGCACCTATTAATTGGTTTCTATATAGATCAGCGACTCTTATTAGATTATATGAAGTCGATTTCAGCATTATATTCGTTCTTGCATCAGTGAGTTTGAAAATAGGGTAGGATCTTGCAAGAAATTGAGGTTTGATGTAAATTTGCTGAATAATTTCTGGACAGTCGATAGTATTATTCAACAGTTCGTGTAGAAAAATGAGTGAAGCACAATTTTTACTTTGTTCCAAACTAGTGAGATCCAAACGTCCGTATAACTAACAATTACTAAATAAGATAAATTCCGTCCGTTTAAAAAATAAAAATTTAGAGAAATTCCTTTGTACTTTTTGTTTGTTTTGTTCTTTGGAGGGCTCCAGACGTTACTTGCATTTCCTGATTTGGAACGTACATAGGTAAAATATGATAGTTTAACAAATTTGAAAAGATCAGCAGTTTCTAACAATGAAGCCATATGATCGAAGAGATTCTAAAATTTCACGTGTGATATGCTCTCTCAAGAGCCAACATCTGGTCAAAGATCACCCAGTTGTCCCAATACCACCTTCACAATCTTGTTGAGATTTCGTTTCACCATCCGTGAGTTAGTGGATGTCCCTAGTGGTATCAACGAACTGAAAAACCATTGTTTCCTTGTCAGAAGATGAAGAGAATTTATAGCAGCCGCTATATCACATGTATTCAGACAGTTGATGGTGTCATAACCCACTTGCCCTAGACCTGGACATGTCCTAAAATAAACTCAAAAAATCCAGCAAGCGGAAAATGTTGGATCATATTTGACGTAAATTGGTAGGAGAGGGTTTACAAAAATATCATGACATAACGAAACTGATTTTCTCCAAAGGGTTGATGAACTGAAGACTAAGTCGGTATTCCAAAATTTTCGTCAGCAAATGGTATATCAGTATCAAAGACCCCGGTGCCAATCATCCACCAAGCTTATGCTCCTTTCTGAGACATGATCATTCTATATTATTGTCAATGATTTCATTGTCACCATTATAGGAATGAATTCTACGAGCCTGTCTTTTGATGTTCTGCTCATGTTAGTGACTTCAACGTTTGATACTGGACACGGGGATGATCTTCACTCACAATCTGTGTTTACTTCTAGAATAGTCCTTACTTTTCTTGATACTCTCTGCTTGCCCCAAGAAGGGAAGGTGAGAATTAGTAATCGCCCCCATAGTTGATAACACTGAGAGCATTGGATTGCAAAATGGTTGAAGCTTTTGCAGCCGAGATTTCCAGTACCACTACTTTTGTTCGGGTTTGAAGGCCGTCGTTTTTTGGAATTTTCTCCTGACGTTTCGCTGGCGCGAGTGGCTAGCTTCTTCAGAGGTTCCGATGACTCCTGATGAAGCTAGCTACTCGCGCCAGCGAAATGTCAGGAAGAAATTCCAAAAAACGACGGCGTTCAGACCCGAACAAAGTGATACAGCATTGGATTGCATCTAGCGTGAATATGTGCGAGAGTGTATATGGAAATGGCCTAATACAACGGAATTGACTTATTTCTGACGCTTGAATCATTCATATCCAAGATCTTTCGCCCATGCTAGGTCAGGACGAGTACCCAAGGGCCTCACATGAAAGGTCTGTATAAGCGTTGGTGCCTTGATGTTCTGCTAATGATAGAGATTGCCTAGGAAGTGAATGGTGTGAAAAAGCCAATGCAGACTATGCTGTTAGCGTAAGAGGGGGTTGATCGCCACCCATTCCATCCCCCATCCAGCTCCTCAGTAGCCATTAATCTATATCGATGCAACAATGTGTCGACATCCTCCGACCGACTATGCAACGGTTTGGCTTTGGCGCGTCCGAACAAACGCATGGCCACCGCCACACCATGGTCGGCGGTCGTGCCAGCTTCATTACCCGGGTAATGAAGCCCCGATAGTGATAAATGACCTATAATGACTCATTGTTAATGGCCGATGCAGCCATGCAGGTGAGCTAGTGCCGAATAATGTTAGCTTTACGCCTGTGTCTATAGCGTTCACCTCCATCATCCGCTTCGATTAATCCATCACCGGATAATCCGCGCAATTCGGCCGTAATGACAAAAATAGCGACAGCTCTGATACACAGAAATAAGCACTGAATATCGAGCAAAACTGCAATACATTATCGGAATGGAGTTCGTGTGATTTAATATCGGCTTCGTAGGATGGATTTAACGCGGCGTGGTTGTTTCGGGTACAGGGTAGATCATCATACCGTTTTTGTTCATTATCTAGAAGTTCCTATCAGTTTCCAAAACAGCTCAGTTGATACAAAACCGAACTAATTTTCGTTCCAACTCTTCAAATCTCTCGACGGAGCCTGGTTACTCGAACACCAAACTGAAAGCACTTACATTTGAAATGCATTTTGCCAACAGAGTCGGCTTCTACAGGAGATGAAGATATATTTGTATCTTCTGAATAGTGCAGATTTGTGTACTATGAACGTATGGTATTTCAATTCGGTATTTGAACGATTGGGCTATATGGAGATTTCACTTTCAATTAGAATTTCATTTGTAATCATATCCATGAATATTCAGCAGGTGTCAAAATGAGAAAATTATACATGCGATGGAAATAGAAGAACCGTTAAAGCTTTCGAGTACATAAAATACCAGGAATGAAAACGATGATATCGACCTTGATGGGTAAAGAGAGTATACAAACAATCTGGTATACGAATAACTGGAAAAGTTATCTTTGATATGAGCGACGAAAAATATCACATTGACCATTGCTTTATCATCTCTGACAATGTCTGCCGCAGTTACAAAAAAGACGTTAGGCTCATACTCTGGCAGATCACGACTCACAGCAGCTCGATATCTGTTAGGCACAGAGCATGAGAGCCTACACTCTATAAATGTCACATACATTTTAGAGAGCTCCCTGCATTTTTTTCGTTATGAGGTGGCAAGTTTTCAGTCTGATATCTCATAAAATCACAGGCTGGAGGTTAACAGGTAATATCCACTTGGAAGTCAGATCATAAACATCATTGTTTCAACGAAGAAGCTGGCAAATCAGATGGAAGCCAATTATTTCAAATCTTGAGATCTGTATGGAATGAAAACTAATATTATCATCAGAAAATGAAGTTTCAATCAGGAAAGAGAGAAATCATATCGTATGTTTCTTGGCACGAACTAGAGAGTGGAGAAGAACAAAAATCCTGTATAAAGTGGTTTTCTCCGCATTCAATACCACTAAGTTTTTTGAGAACCCTCCTCGAGTCCTCATTCAAAACATCCATACCCCTTCTTCTCTGTAATCAGGTTTCATGAGAATATAAAGGAGCTCTGAAGAGTGATACTGATCAGAATATCGTAGGAGCCAGAGTTAATGTCTGCAGAATTGCAGAATACCACCAGCTGGAATCTGTTTTTGTCCAGGTGTGAAGGTATATCTCAGAATTTTACGAGAACAGTTATTGTTAATCGGTCAGTTTCGTTGACTTCATTCCAAGAATGTGATTTATGATATTCGGAGATTTTTCCTTCGCAGTGAGGTGATATTTCCAGCAAACAATTTAGAATTTGTATTAGTCTTCAGTTAGTCGCAGGAGGCTCAAGCCTCTCATCAATACTGACATTTATGATGTAAGAAATCCGCTTAACCAGAAGGAGCAAGCTGTGTGAAGAAACTTCTGTTGGGGTTCGGGAACTTATAGGTAAAGGTTTTCTGGAGGTTATTATTATAAATTCTAAGAGTCGAAATGAATGACCTATTTGGGTTGCACTGGTAGAGCATCAAAGCTAGTTCAATTATCATTCGACTATTTTTATACCCATCACCACCTCTGGAGGCCCTACTTTGGGAATCGCCCTGGTATTTCTAAATGGAAGGCGGTAGTATCAGATGTAGTCGAGACTGTTGTCACTCAATTCAGTTGACTGGCAAATAACTCGTGCTGCAAAACTATGCAATGATATATTCATTCGAGTTTAATCGTCCTGTGGAATCTGCTCCTTGATTTATGACACGCTACGTTCTGAACAATAGAAACGGCAGGTAATGAAGTTAATTCCGAAGCTACAATCTTCCATAAAAAACCGAAGAACGGAATAATCCATTCAGGTTATTAATGAAGAGGAAGCGGGTGCCACACCTAGCATATGCAATGATTCAGGGTAATTAGTGGCCAAGTACTATGAGTATTGCTGACATTCGCAGATTTTATCGTTGAGGTGAACGGCACTATTACTTGTTATTCATTTATGTTGGACGAAACCACAGAATCGTTTACTTCCATTTTCATTAATTTGATTGTGGATGAGAATATGATTTATCCCCTTACAGCTAGCGTGGGATAATCGAACGCCAGACAATGGAAGCAGAATGGTTTTGCGTGATTCAGAAAATAATTTCGGTTCCACAAGGAATAATGTTGTCAGTAACTCGTTTCAGTTAAGGAATGCTTGCTTTGTGAGTTTATTTCAGTTCAGAGTTTGTTTTTTGTACTTACTTTATACACACGTGGTTTTTCCATGAAGTGGTATTGCTGACTCCTTTGAAGAAATCGTTTAGTTTTTCTGCGTGAAATATCGATAGCTATGATGATACTTTCATTGTCTATATAAGTGACTAGGGACCCAACCCCAGCTTCGCACGGATAAAAAATGGTTATTGTAGTTTATCCCTAAAAAAAAAAGACATAAACTACCGCGGACTTTTTAGTACACCTTTTTGAAGTGTACAATACTGTAGTATATATTTTGATCTATCTCAGGATTCAGCCAGCGTTTGCAATGTAAGCGTATTTACGACATCACATTTCATCAATATTCGTACCGTAGTTTTCAACATCTAAGCATGCATAGGGAAAGATAGACAGCGGGAAGCAACTTTGTTTTATACTATGTAGTGATTGGTTCATCGAAACTTGTTAAGAAAGTGGTATTATATTTCGCGAGTTTTACGGGCTTGAGGACCGTGTAGTGGAATTTTGAATTCCGGAGCTTTCGGCTACATCTGCGGCAGCCATCTTCAGCGGCGTGATCGTAGTTCAACTCTCCTCTGCGAGTCCACTATGACTGATTTAACGAACGAAAGCTTCGGAATTCAAAATTCCAGTACACGGTCCTCAAGCCTGAAACACTTGCGAAATATCAACAACGGCCATGAAAGCCTACATTGTTCCAGAAGTGGTATTAGTTAGGATTTCCACTGTCTGAAAGATAAATTCCATTGAAACAGGTTACAAAGAACCTATGAGATGAAACTTTTCCTAGAGATCAATTACCATAACACCAAACTGATATTTTTGCACTCGACGCGCGTTTCGCTATCAAGCTCAAGATCTTCAGAAGAAAATTGGAGTATCAATTTTTTTCTCCTGGAGATGCTAACCTTGTTAGCGAAACGCGCGTCGCTTTTAAAAATATCAGTTTGGTGTTAGGGTAATTGATCTCAAGGGAAAGTTTCAACTTCTACAACAAAAGTTCTCATCGTTTATTTTAACCTATGATATGAAAAAAGTTCAATTAAACCAATAAATTACGACTTGACATAGTCAGTGGGCATACTTGAAGACTGGCGTTAAATCAAATCTTCTTTCGAACAATCTGTTCAGGCCAGTCTCAAATTACCTACACAGTAGGTTTCGGCTGGCACCCGTCAGAAAACAATTACTCCCCTGGCTAATACCACGAAGGGCATTGAATTATATCCGACCAGGTGCCAGTGCAGGTTTCTTCACAGAAGTAAATCCTGCATTTGCTTTCGTCGATACAAATGAAGGAATTGATCTTCAATTATAGGGACGGACACACTTGCAGACTGGTTTCGGGCTATTTGGCCACTCGTCAGTGCAAGGCAGTGCCATCATCAACATAAAGTCGATGATTTCCCATAATTAAAAATCAAACTCCTACACGAGTATCAAGCCCCGGCCAAAGCTGATGCGAACAACGAAGTTGTTACGCCATCTACCAATGGACGAGGTATTCCAAAAGCAAACCGAATATGCCCATTCCTCCTGCGAGGAAAATGTAAAAACACTTGACATAGTCAGTGGGCATACTTGAAGACTGGCGTTAAATCAAATCTTCTTTCGAACAATCTGTTCAGGCCAGTCTCAAATTACCTACACAGTAGGTTTCGGCTGGCACCCGTCAGAAAACAACTACTCCCCTGGCTAATACCACGAAGGGCATTGAATTATATCCGACCAGGTGCCAGTGCAGGTTTCTTCACAGAAGTAAATCCTGCATTTGCTTTCGTCGATACAAATGAAGGAATTGATCTTCAATTATAGGGACGGACACACTTGCAGACCGGTTTCGGGCTATTTGGCCACTCGTCAGTGCAAGGCAGTGCCATCATCAACATAAAGTCGATGATTTCCCATAATTAAAAATCAAACTCCTACACGAGTATCAAGCCCCGGCCAAAGCTGATGCGAACAACGAAGTTGTTACGCCATCTACCAATGGACGAGGTATTCCAAAAGCAAACCGAATATGCCCATTCCTCCTGCGAGGAAAATGTAAAAACACTTGACATAGTCAGTGGGCATACTTGAAGACTGGCGTTAAATCAAATCTTCTTTCGAACAATCTGTTCAGGCCAGTCTCAAATTACCTACACAGTAGGTTTCGGCTGGCACCCGTCAGAAAACAACTACTCCCCTGGCTAATACCACGAAGGGCATTGAATTATATCCGACCAGGTATGCCCACTGACTATGTCAAATGTTTTTACATTTTCCTCGCAGGAGGAATGGGCGTATTCGGTTTGCTTTTGGAATACCTCGTCCATTGGTAGATGGCGTAACAACTTCGTTGTTCGCATCAGCTTTGGCCGGGGCTTGATACTCGTGTAGGAGTTTGATTTTTAATTATGGGAAATCATCGACTTTATGTTGATGATGGCACTGCCTTGCACTGACGAGTGGCCAAATAGCCCGAAACCGGTCTGCAAGTGTGTCCGTCCCTATAATTGAAAATCAATTCCTTCATTTGTATCGACGAAAGCAAATGCAGGATTTACTTCTGTGAAGAAACCTGCACTGGCACCTGGTCGGATATAATTCAATGCCCTTCGTGGTATTAGCCAGGGGAGTAGTTGTTTTCTGACGGGTGCCAGCCGAAACCTACTGTGTAGGTAATTTGAGACTGGCCTGAACAGATTGTTCGAAAGAAGATTCAATAAATTACGAATGATAAACTTGGGAGTATACGTTGAAGCAATCGAATATATAACTCTCAAACTTTGAAGTTGAATGAGCGGAAGTTAATCGAAAAGCAAAAATAGGAATGAAAAAATTCCTTCAAATAAATGGTCCAGTAGAATTCATTCAGATTCTGGTCAGAATATAGAAATTTCAAATCAAATGATCGATATGGTGACGAAAAAATTGATATGTTGAATATGAAATAGTACATTAAAGCAAATTTGTTTGTCGATTAACTTTTGCTCATTAATTTTCAAAGTTATAAATTATATTGCTTCATCGTATACTTTAACTTTATCATTCGTAATATATTGGTTTCATTGACATTTTTCCATTTTATGGATATTTTGTTACAGGTTTCAATTGAGTTGATCATATAAACAATGGAAGTCCGCTTAAACACCACTGAGAAGGGAATATTGTTAAACACATTCAAGCAAACCCTATTAAAAAAGCTTTATCTATAAGAACCATTTTTTTTTTTTCGATAATGTTGTTTATTGAGAAGGACTGTTTCATATTCAAAATTCGATTCATACGGTCACCAGATTCAACATGAAAATTCCATCAATATTTGAAAAAATGACTCTTTATCTGAATATAACTTTAGTGAATTTATCTTCCACCAGCTAGATATTCCAAAACTATTTTGCACGTTTCAGTAATATAAATTGGTGGGAAGAGTTTCGAAAGAGAAAGTTCCATCCATTCGATTTAGCATCTACATTAATTCAATTCAATCAATTCGTGTCTTTTTCGACGCAACGAAAAAGGCCATTGACTGAAAAGGGGGGGGGGGGGGTGGGGTGGGGGTGGCGGAGGCCTCGTTTCGTTTTCGCATGGGCAATAATCGACAGATCATGACAACTAAAACAATTTTGTGCAAAGTCCCCCCTTCTCCAGCAAAGAAATAAGATTACCCCATCCGTAAATAATTGAAAATATAACTATAAAACGACCGGGTAACGATGTGTCATTTGCAATGCCGTTTGAGCCGAAATTTTGCATTCCATATTGGCGGAGCACTTTTCCACAGATCATAAAGTAGAATAGCACATAGTCGTGATATTTTATTCATCCTGCGTTGCATGCGTGAATCAATGATCCGAAAATACGTTTTCAGGAAATACAAATGCGTAGTTCAGTAAATTAACAAATTCTGTATCAAACATGTCAGTCACAAACAGTTTCGGCGGATAATAAAATATTGATTTATGCATCATATCCCACCAGAGGCGTAGGTGGGGGTGATTAGATGCTGGTTTTTTCCTAGAATTGCGTAATATGTTGATAGCTATAATCGTTTTCTCATTATGTGAATGATAAAAATAGTGATGATACTATGTCTTCATTCCACAGAAAAAAAACATTAGCCCACTTCATCCTGTGAAGCTTGCGTCATATTAGTGTGTACGGAAAAACTGTGTGAATTTTTCAGGTTTTCAAAAGGAAGCGACTAACATGTTAGAGAAGAGATTGAAATCAGTTTTTTTTCCTGATAGGTCTAGGACCTGAAAATGAGGCACATAATTGTCCTGGAAGTGAAACCGGCATGTTAAAAAAAAAGTATGAAGGCGAACCCTAGTAAGGGTTTATGAATCAAAATTGAGAACAACCCCAAAATGAAGAAACCCGGAAAAAAGATTTTGAGAAGAACTCATGCGACAAAATAAACAGACCTAGGATGGAAGAGGAGAATAGAATAGAGAGATGATAATACATGAACCTGCTGATGGCACAGTTATTAATAAGTTACTACTTTGGATAAAGAAGACTGTCGTCCTAATCCAATGTTAGTATATCTGGACAAAATTAACTGACGAAAATAGGTGAAGAATGTAGCTTTGCCAATTTGTTATTTTGGATCTTCTGATTTCTCCCACTAGTATTCATCCGATACTGACCCTTATTATATGATGACTGTCTGCAACTAATTCAAAAACATGTTTGAACCAATTTCAAAAACGCTTGAAACTCTTCAAACTCAACCAGAGTTTTTTTTCATATTTTCCACGGAATTGAATAATTACTTTTCGAGCAGATTGGAAAAAGGTCATCTCTTTGAAATGTTTCAAAATGCTAACCCCCAAACTGGATGATCAATAGATGAATTTAGCACAGGAACATAGAAAAGATCTGTTGATTAATTTACTCAGATTCAGAAGAGCACCGACCGACCGTGAAAATATCCATAGAGACACGTCTCCAACCTTTCTACGATGTTCTAACGAAGTGAGCGAGTCAGTGAGCAAAGAATCACCAACAAGACGGCTTGCCTTCCTCTGAATGAAGTCAAGAAGGATCAATGAATTTTTTGATGCTGAGCCCCATATATGAGACCTATATTCCAAGACAAGGCCTTATCTGTGCCTTGTAGATCATTACAGACAGACAGAAAAAAATTTATTTCCCAAGAGACTTCATGAACTCATACAAATACATATTTGAATTGACAATGATAAGTTCCGCTTGAAAGAGCATGAGAGAAAGATACAATTTTCAAGAACATGATATTAAACCATAGTTTATTAGAAGCTGACGAGAAGTGAAGTTGCAGTTGCATTGTAGCATAATCATTCGGATTGATTTGTGGGTCTAATGAAGGCAAGCATCATAGCCGAAACGTCCGCAACGTAAACTATTCACATGTCATAACCTGCTGGAGTTGTAGATGGTTCCGAATTATCAGGATTCATTTTCCCCTTTTGGTACGCCTCTGCCACCCGCAGGAGATTTGTAATCGTAACTATGGCACACATAGAAGCCCCAATCGCCAATATAAAAACATCGAATAGACGGAAACCCATCACCGCAGTGACAGCACACCCTCCTAAGTGCTCATCTTCGTCTGGCGTCCGCCACTTTGATGGCTATGTACTCGTACTCCTAAGACAATCGACGCTCGATAATAATATTAAGGGGTGGCGATATTACCGGTCAACGGTCATCGAGGGCACAAGCGAAGCGGGGTTGATACATCACACCCGACCCTTACCCTCGATGCCCCGATACGGACGCCATCAATCTGTATCGGCGCAACAATGTATGGACATCCTTCGACTAACTGTGCAAGGGATTAGCTGTCCGACGCGGTAATAAACGGTGTGTGTGGGTGATCAAATTGTCGTGGAATTCTCGAAAAGGGATTTTTCGAGTAGGCTGGCAGAATTGCCGCCCCTTACTCGCACGAGCTCTATTTATAGGTACATGCGTACGAGTGTTGTCATTGTTATCCTATTTTCCGTTCATTATATCTACAGGATTCTCACGATATCAATGATATAATTCCACAGTTATTTTCTTCGTAGTTATCCGGGTTTCTAACCTACCACTCTCTGGAAAAATCAGTATTGATATTGAAATCTCTACAAGTGTAGAAGGGTAGACTTCTTTCTACCCCGATAAGTTTCTGCAATAATTGAAACAGTTCCTTTGGGATAGAACAAATCCGCGTAATCTGCAACTGCTCATAAAATTAAATTTGACAATTTTCGAAATTGACATTTTTCAAAAATTTGAGAACTGATATAACATTTTGTCCTTCAGGGGGGGCAGCCAGCCGCGATCCATATCGAGCGAACCCCTAGAGATGCAATTTTCCCCAGACTGCATCATGAGAGTAGATTCCTTCAATTCTCGTTCTCTGTCATTTCTCTGTTTTTGCCATCAATTTGGTGTCATTCCATTCTACTGTGTGATCTCCATCGGTAGTTAGAATGCGCTCTGATGATTCAGAACCACCTATCTGTCTGTCCCTGACATACATCTTGTGTTCACCCTTTCGATCTTCCGAAGGTCGTGACTTTTCGCCGATATATTTGTGACCGCACGATAAAGGAATACATTTTTTTTGTTTTCGGTTGTGCTATTTGGTTAAGTATGTGTCAGTATTTGACGTCAAGTATTTGCTATTTTGAATGTTGTTCCAATATTGTATCTGTTGCCGATCTGTTTTATCTTTCCAGACAAACTAAGGACAAAAGGTATTATGTTCGTTGTAGGTTGTGTTTTTTGTGTAGATTGTTTGTCTTCATTGTGGGTTTGTTTGGAATTTCATTTTATGTCAAGGTTTTTTCTATTGATTTCTCTGGAAATCCATTTTCTTTCAATACTGATTTCATGAAATAGATCTCTTCATTGATTTGTTTTACTGGCTAATTGGTTTACTCCAAAGCCAAAAAAACCAATCACATTGATTTGTTTCTGTGAGTCACATGCAATTTTTGTCACATGCAATTTTTGTTCTAAAGCTTTTTACTATACCGTTTTTGATACTTGTTTGGTGGTTGGGTGTATAGTGAATATATCTGTTGGCATGTATTACACCAACAGATATACACTTGTGCCTACATGACGTGTCGATTTCTTTATCATAACATCTAGAAACGAAAGTTCATTGTTATTTTCTGTTTCTAATGTGAACTTTATTTTTGTTTCTTGTTTGTTAATATGTTCCAAAAATGTGTCAAGTTCATTTTCATCATGACTCCATCTATCGAAGACAACATATCTCCACCACAAAATAATGACGTTCACAGTTACGTAATTTTTCTAGAGAAATTGCTAGAAAGTTTGATGGCGAGACTAATTATCTCATGTTTTCATGCCTACGAGTACTTTTGTTCAGGATGTTGAGAACTCAACTGTTCCAAAGTTCCATCTGATTTGACAGAGTTCCACTTTTCATAAGCAAGCACCAACCCCTGATTGTTTGTTTCAAGTGGGGAAGCAGATTTGCATAGTTCATTATGAGAAACTGTGTAATATGAAACATTATGTTTGTCTTCACTAGACAAAAATCATCAATCTCACTTTGCTTTCTGATCAGGTTCTGCATCATAACATTCATTTCTAGATTCAATAAATATTTTTCAAACTGTCATGCTTTTTTGTCTCGAAGTACGTCCTATGATTACTTCAAGTTGCTCGACTCGATCTGGAATTTCATGAGGTTCGAGCGAAGCTCCAGAATTCGTGTTTCACAACTCCTGAGGAATTTCTCCTTTTGATGTTTTTTTTTTGTGAAACGTGAAAAATTTTTGATACACAAAAACGACCATCACTTCCAAACTTTCGGATTGACTCACGTATAAGTGAAGTTTTCTTTATTCTTCAGGAGTTTCACAACCGCGTGCTATCTCAAAATCCTTTTGACTCTTCTGAAAACTTCCACGCAGCGTGAATAATACGAATATTTTTTCAATTGATTCTGAAGCAGCATTATTTTTGTCCCCTCCCCATACATCAGCGAAGAGTTGACTATGAAAAAAAACAACATGTTCATTTATATTTGGACAAAAAACACCTGTTTTCTCAAATGTATTCAACTAGTATATGATGAAAAGACTCTAGTGAATACTAGAAAAGCAGGTCTTCTGGTAAAGTAAATCAGAACACGTTTGAATTTTATTTTTTCCTTGTTTCTGGACAGAATTCACTTCGAAAGTACATGGATGGAGTATTAAAATCCTAGGGTTTTTCAACTACAATCACACAAAAAAATTTCATAGTCTGTGGTGATCCGAATGTTCATAACAAAGAAGTGTTCGTCTTGAGAATACAGCACTTAAAAATGCAAAATATGGCAAAATGTATTCTGCGATTCTGTCTCTCGATCTTCTTCCCAATTTACTGACTACTAATGGATTCATCAGATCTTTTCAAAAGGGTTATGCAATCCTTCATATGAAGCTCACAGAAGTTCAAAAAATCTTTTCCTCAAATATATGGGAAAGAAACACTTCATATTCTTCGATATATGTCGTTATAGTAATAACAGCAATCTTAGAGTCCTTCATGTTCTGTATCACGTGTTTCTGAATTCACGTCCGATTTTCAATTGGAAAATCTATGTTTAATAAGTTACGCTTTTTATGTCGATGAAAACTGGTTATATTCTTTCACATGATTCGCTCCAGACAGATAACTTCACGAAGCTGTTTGATTTGTAATCTCTCAACAGCCTCATATTCTCTATTTCTAAAGTGCATCCAGTCTGAGCATTACAAATTCAGCTGAATTCGTTGAACCATTACTCGAGCATCTTTTACGATATGGTAACAAAATCGAGGAACATGTATCAGGTGTATCTGCTGAAGTTTATGATTACTTCATTACATTTCTAGAGAATCCTTCGGAGAGTTTCTTTGTTTCTGAAATGGAATACTCCGAGTATTATTGAATTACAAGAGATAATCCGCATGTTCGATTACTAAAGCGTTTTGAAATTGTAAATAGAAAATGTTCAGCACGAAGAAAAAGGAATGGAGAGATGCATCTTTTCATGAATGACACTAGGGGTGGTAGAGGTCACACATAAATGATTTGCTTTATGTTCAACAGTTTTGAATGGTAGGTAAACACGACTGCTAGTAGAATGTTTTGGAAAAAAAAGTGATATTTTCATCTGGTGTATCCCAGAAACCTATATTACTTGCTATTAGGTACTTCATTTATCTTTAATTTCGGATGAACTATCCTGACGTTTGATGTGATAGTGATTGGATATTTTTTTTTATATGCAGATTCACACGAAAGGAAAGCTCTGTAATGTTTAATGAATACCGCGTGACTGAAGGGACAGGAGATACGAATTAACATTAACTTTGAATTTCTGAAGTTTGTAAGCCTCAGGAAAAACCTCTCTTGGCAAGGAGTTCCAGAGTTCAGCTGTTCTATTGAGGAAAGATCACTGAGCAGAAGGGTTCGACAGGTCTCAAAGCTCACAACAGAGGGGTGGGAATTCTGTACTCGTCGGGTCATCCGTGTAAATACTGCGAGGGGTGGAACGATTGTTGCCAATTCAAGAGAGCACCGACCGTGGAAATATCTATATAAATCTCTGACTTTTTTACGATGCTCCAACGAAGAATCACCAAGAAGACGGATAAGAAGAGTTCTGGGATGATAAAAGGGCCATGTACAATTATGCATATATTGTTCATGAAGCAACTTTCAGGAGATACAGCTTTCGTGAACATTTATATCAGATATTCGACTCTAATCTGATATCTGATGAACAAATATTTCCAATTCTGGTTATTTTTGACTTATATTTGCTCAAAAAAAACTTTCTTAAGGTCACTAGGTTGAAATGGTCATGTAACACTGCAGCAGATAGTACTGAAAAGTTGTTCTGATATTCGAAATGAAGACATAATATCATTATTGTTATTGAATTCGAACGTAACGGAGTATGATCTAGGTCGATTCGAGCAACTATAACTTGGTTCTGAACCTTACTGTCGTGATTAATAAAGAAACAAGTGAATTTTTATAAAAAAAATTATAAACCTTGAGTGTTTAATGCATGGGGAATCGAAACTCATCTTAGAAATGGTGGCGGAAACCAACAATTTTCGTATCACACAAAGTTTTGAGAAAAGTTCAATGACGAATTGGTATTTTCCACAGGTTTCACGTAATTCGATCTTTTTCTGCAGTAGGTACCTAGATTTATTCATGCATAGAGATAGTTGAAAGAACTCTCATGATTCTTCAGTTCTGACAATCTGAGGTTCATAATTCGCAGGAAATAAATGATATTAGATGAAATAGTCAGGATATAGCGGGTAATAACGTAAGTTGAAACAAATATTGTAACATTTCGTTGCAGTCTTCCTGATTTAAATATATCAAATGACTATTTCAATAACGAAAGTTCTACAAGGTTCCTTGTCATTGATATAGATAACAAAATGAAATTTGGACAACATATCGGAAGACTATGTGATAAAATCGCATCAGGTTGCTACGCTCTTAGGATTATTTCCAATGAACTAGGTCACGCTCCAGCTAGAACCAGCTACTTTGCTCTTATTGAATCACATCTTAGGTATGGAATTGCCTTCTGGGGAGTTTGTAGTAAGCATCTACTCCAAAACGTTTTCGTTCTGCGGAAAAGAGCGTTAAGATACATGTGTCGGGTTAGACCCAGAGTTTCATGCAGAGATTTATTTAGAGAACAAAGAATTTTAACAGTTGTTTCCCTTTTCATTATGGAAACGTTGACTCTCATACACAAAAATAAACACAATTTTAATTTAGCAAATTCTCAGCACTGTACTCGACATCACAATTCTATTAAGTTACCTAGGCCAACTAGCACATTGGTGAAAGATTCTATAATTTATAATGGCATCAAAATGTATAATCACCTACCTAACAACATTAGAGAACTATCGGTTTTGAAAAGGTTCAGAAGTGAAATCAAAGATATTTTTATTCATAGAGCTTTTTACGATGTTGAAGAGTATTTGTCAACAGCCTTTTAATTGAATTTTTATTGCAACTTTTTTAGATTATGACATGGATTTATATCTAATACTGTTGTATTTTACACTGAACGTGACGTTTGCTTTGACAGACCCCTCCCTCAATGTGGGGTGCTATTTTTTATTTTACTTTATATATTTTTCATGTGACGTAACACTTTGTATTTTATTCTGTATTTTCATCTACATATTTTTATCTATTTATATATATATATATATATATATATATATATATATATATATATATATATATATATATATATATATATACACACATATACATATATACATATACACACACACATATATATATATATATATGTGTGTGTGTGTGTGTGGGTGTGTGTGTGTGTGTGTATATGTATTGTGTAGAGTATGTATACCTCCTATGCTTTGTCAATGAGAATGTAATTCTTCAGACAATAAAGTATATCTTGATTTGATTTGATTTGAATGTGCCGACTAAATATCTAACCGTATCGAGATAAATTCAAATATATCATTCTTTTCGCCACGTTCCTATTCGAGTATCATTCAGATTTAAGCTGAACTCAAAATATTTTTATACATTGTGACTATTTCGGTCATGAAACTTTTTCTAGAGACGCACGTTTCGCTAACAAGATTAGCATCTTCAGGAAAAAAAATTGAAACATGATCTCTAAAAAAACCTTCGAATTTCACACCAATGGTTCCAATCCCATCGTTCACTCATTATACCATCCAGCCAAAAATAAACTTCCTGATTACGGATATATCATCATCATTACTGATGAAAAATGATTTCGTTAAAATAATCCACCTCTTTCGATCATTTCACATTAGATTGAGTGTTGCGTTCCATTCAAGCAAGACATCACTGTAATATCATATAGTTCTCCCTTATGTTGCCACACGACTGACTGATTTCCTGACAAGAATTGCTTCAACTCCACTAATGGCTGAGCTTGATTCAGTTTGTACCCTTCTTTTATATTTGGACAAATGATTACACCGGGGAATGAACGCAGGTTGGGAGAACTCCAAAGTGGTTTTCAGATTTCAAATTAGTTTGTCATGATTTTAGGATTTCGATGACATTTTCGAAATAATTCATTGAGGAGATGGAAAAAACCCGTGAGACTGGAACATTTGAACAACTCAATCTCGACCGTCTCTTCGGTTATCATAACAGAATTAGTTATTTATAATTTATTCCAGGGTTCTATGTTACGGTAATGTTCCAGTATTGGTGGAATTATCTTATTTCTCAGCATAATCTATGGAATTCTGCTATTGGGTTATCAACTGCTTATTGGTTCTTCTGAGTAAATACTCCAGGATTTGATGAAGTAATAATTCCCATTACGATTGACGAAGTACTACACATCACTGCTCACAAAAATCCTGCCATCCAACTCCAGTAGTAGCTTCAGGTTTTATTGAAGCCATACCACTGGATGGATACGAAGGAATTCACTAAACAGGCCAGATCATTTTGATTCTCATTTATATTAAATTGAAAATTTTGACTTGATGATTGATCCTCTGAGTGACACTTCGCATATCATCATCGTAATTATTATATTCAAAACATTTTCATATATTATAATTTGTGAAGCGAACTCATAGTGCACTATGACAATGCCTCAAGCAACCGTTCAATGTGTAAATATGTATATTCTTCGCTGAATACCCCTTTTATAATCAATTTGCAAATATGTTGTGGATGACAAATTCGTCATCCTAAAAATTGTTCGATATTTACAACTACAGTTTTGGTTTCTAATTTCTACTCACCTTACTTGCATATAGGTAAATTTCTTCAATAACATTTGGAAATGATTATTCTTGTATTTTGTGACTTGGAAAAACTTATAGAACTCTTTCAAAGCGCTAAAGTTACATGGTGCCCAAATTTGAAACCCTATTCTTTGTCTTATCCATTTCTTAGTATCTCACCCCAATTACTCTCCGATGAACAGCTGCCGTTGCTTGTGACTCATTATTTTTTGGTTTATGAATAAATGTCAAAAGGGAAAAATAGATGAGGTCACAATAGTTCCTTTAAGACTCTAGGTTGCTTGAAAACAATTTACTGAACTTATCAGTACGAGGCTTGAGGGACATTTCAATATGACAAATAATCATGACTCCTCGATGAACCCTTGGACACCGCTAGATCCTTCTTCAGCGTACAGCGTTCCTCGAAACATGTTTCAATATAACGCCGGCTTTGCCCAATGTACTTTCTGTTACAATCCTTTTCGGGTATCTCAGACTTTTAAATTTCTTCTATTCAATAGTTTCGATAACCTGAGAGTTATTGAGATTAAGAAGTTCACCTTTAGTAGTGAAGATAATTCATTACAAAGTTGCTTTTTCACTTTTACATCATTTTGAAGGAAGGCAATTTTTTTCCTTTCATATAATATATGCTATGCAAGGGTATATATTTTGTGGAAAATCATCGACTTCGAGAAAGAGTCAATCCGTCTTTTTTGTGATTCTTCGCTCATGGGATCGCTCACTTCGTAAAAGGGTCAGAGACTTGTCTGATTTCTATAGATATTTTCACGCTCGATGCACTTCTGAATTGTCGTCAATCGTTCCATCCTCAGCAGTATCAACACGAATGACCCGACGAGTGCTGGATTTCCACCCCTTTGTTGTGAGCTTGGAGACCCGTCGAACCTCTCCTGCTCAGGGATCGTTTTTCAGTAGAACAGCTGAACTCTGGAACTCCTTGTCGGGAAAGGTTTTTCTGAGGCTTACAAACTTCGAATATTTATATGAAACTCTGTTTCAATAGGAACTCCATCTCTGAACTGAACTTTCGAATACCTATTGAGCTCCTCGACTTGGTTATCGTTCACCGATTACTCTCCTGAAGACTCAGACCGTATTTCCGTTCCATTGAAAAGAGGTAATTCTGCAGAAATCGCCCTTGTTCCTGTTGAGTAAAATAAAACATATTCTTTTTACTTTTCTAGCTCCATTCCTGGACAAAAACCATCCTGTCATTATATTTCTCGAGGAGCTTTAGAGCGAGCAATCGATCTGAAAAATCACAATTGTGAAAATTCGTTGGAATTTCTTACTATCTGATGAGGTAGTGAACCAAATATAAATTTCAACGGGTTTCCTTGAGAGAGTTATTGTCTGTGAAAGCAACGCATGCATTATAGCAACTGTCTGCAATACAGGGTGAATAATTCATAACGATATGTCAAAATTGAATGATGTTGATGGAAAATTCATATAATGATTTCAATTTGTTGTGGAGTAATCTGAAGTGAAGATATTTATATTTATACATTTAGGATCATGAAGATCATGAAAAACTGTCGAATGTAATGTGTCAGTGGATATAATAGTTGAAATCTAATTGCAACACTGAACATTATTCTTGTGTTTTCATTATATAACGTTTCATCTTAGTCTCCACTATATTGATTCCAGATATATACAGAGCAATGGAGAAATTAATCAATGACATTTCAAACGGGATGTTGTTTGACTTATAATCCGATTTGAGGTTTACGGGATGGATCTCACCCTCTCGCCTCGTCTCGTCTTTATTTGCTCACCCTGTATATGAATCATGGTATTCATGAAAGCAATCAATTTGGTCCCACATGTTCGTATCATTTGACAGTTTTACAATTCCTCATTGTGAATTCTGTAATGTTCATGAACCGTCATTATAACCAAAAGAGAGAGACAGGAAAAGAGAGAGAAAGTTTTTGAAGCTGTAGGAAATACCTGCCTGAGCAATGGGTATATCCATCTGTAGGAAGTTCTGGAAAAGAGTCCTGGAAATAGCATTGAAACAAAAATCTGCACTTTCACTCAACGATTCAGATATACTGAAAAAAAAATGTATGTGGAAGTCAAAACACATCACATGTTGAAAATATTATCTATCATCTTTTATGTATGTAATTGTATAAATGAATTAATAGTAAACAACAATTAGTCAATCAGAATCTGTAGAAACAATTTTATCATCAATAATTGAAAATTGCACAGCATCAGAGGACAACCTTCTATATTATTTATGTACATCTGGAAAACAGGCCATGATGTGTTGTTCATGATAATGTATCTGAAAATTTTATGAAATCATAGAAATAGTATATTGCCAGAGGTGTTCCACAATGATCTATGTTGAGACCACTAGTGTATATAATGTACACTAAGATCCAATGATGTGCGTGATGTTTTGATTCAGTAAACTTACTGGGAGGCCTTACTTTCGAATCTGGATGACTCAAGAGAAACCTTGAATGTCTCTCTCTTCTCACGAATCCAAGGTTTTGCCCAATATTTCAGTTCGATTGACAAACGTTCTTTGCAATTTAGTATGTTTCACCTAGCAGAAACCAAACCTACATGCCACACATTATCAAAAACTGAATTCTGCCAAAGCAAAATTATATATTTTGGCAGACGTTATAATTACATTTTTTTTTGATAATGTGTGTTGATAATTGTTATTCTGAATATTCTGTGATTTATATTGGAATGTTTTTACGCTTATTGAAAGAAGTATTTCGACAATGGACCAATGACGAATATTTGAGTTTGAATCGCTTCCAAGCAAATGAAAGAAAAGATTAACGGGGTCCTACTTTTCCACGTGCGATCCTGAGCAGTGTGTAAAATAAAAAAAAAGGATGTTTCCTGTGTAAAACTTTGCAGTGTACTAATTCGATGCAGACCGATTTTTTATAATATCCAGGCAAACCACCCTGTTTGGAGCCAGCGTGTTTCATTCATAACCGAATAGTGTCAGCGACCTGTGATTCACTCTGGCAATGCACGGCATTGTGTCTCGATGGAACTGTTCCGAAAATGTTTCGTTTGGATGTGTGCCGTATAAGTGGCGGAACAATACAACGATATTACAGTACGCGGTTTTAATTGGTGCACAACAGGCATAAAACACTGTAAATTGATCGCAGTACTCGAATATTATGTAATTTATTCAGTTCAACCCTTTTTGGATTTACGATGGCCGGGAAGGTGTTGACAAAATAAATCGTGTGTGATTATTTATGCGGCGATCTGGATGGTATTGTGTACAGCGATCATTTGTCGATTGTCGGTTTTTTAACAGCTCACTGGCCGGAAAAATTACCTCAGGGCTCAATGATTGGATTATGTAGCAAGTTTTTATAGAATCGTGCAGAGTTTTTTGCCATTTATGCTAGTCGCACATTCTTACGAGTGCGCCCAGATGACCTGACCTAACCTAACCCAATGTTTTAGATTGGAGTAGCTCTGGGGTGACTTTAGGATTTTTAGATAGAATATTATTTGATGTATCAACGATGAATCGATCCAGAAAAAACATTCCACTGCTAAGTCGGTTGGTCTGTCCGATATATGGATATCACCTACTAGGAGCATTATCTGGAAGCGCAACATTGCATATTTCTTCCATAATGTTGCCTGGGTCCTAATTTGTACCAAGTCAGGATTGCATATCGGCTACAAGTGAGTAATTCAAGGGTTGAAATGATATTGGAATCGTTTTCATAATACGATTGAATACTTCTCTTTCTTCTTCTTTTTTTTCCATCGATTTTTCAGTCAATGCCATAACAATTCAGCTATGTTTTAAGGAAATTACACCTAAGCACTTCAAAGAAGCTTTCACAATTCAACAAGTTAACAAATGTATTACCCAAAAGTTTGCCAACCAAGCGCAATATTAAATTTATATGACAGGTGATTGGATTGCCTAATTCCAAAAAAAAAATACAAAACGTGTTATGGTTAGGATCAATTTGAAATTTTTTTCTTCTGTTTGTAATGAATTTTCTTATGATGTGTGGATTTAAGCACAGCTTGCAGTTGTATATTAATGAAATAATGGTCCCTACTATTATTTAGGAAGCTCTGACCGGGAATTGTATGATCATACAGTGATGAGGGGCAAAACACATGTACCTATTGTAAACTGTAGCTAAATCGATCATGAAAGTGGTTACAAAATTTGATGAGAAAAAGTAGAAATCCGTATTCAAAAGAATGAAGTTGACGATGCAATCTAATGACAGAAACGTTGCATTGAAAATTGGTTCACATCAGATTTTGACAAATATGAAACATTATTCAAAGTTCCTCTGACTTTTTTTATATCAATCGCAGTACAGGCGGTAGAGCCAAAGAACGAAAATCGACAATAATAGTTTTTAGCACACATTTCAAAAATAACCACTGATGTTTTTGATATGAACGAAGATTATCCCAGTTTTCCAGAATAGGAAATTTTTATACAATTCAACTGACCTTGTTGGTCACACTGTTTCTAAGATAACAATAATGGAATCAGCTAAAAAAAGGGCGAGTATAATTTTTCAATCACTCCAGCAGCCTTATTCTACTAATTTTGTAGCCGGCTTTATTGACAATGTCACAGTTGTAGTCTATTTCATGCTTTGCTATAGATTTTCTTTTTATCTTGAAGCTGAGGTTGTTTTTCAACCAATTATTCTAGTATTTGAAATCATTATTCACATTTTCATAGTCAACTGTAGGCTCTTTTCATTCTATTAGGTTTTTCCGTTAACTCTATCAATATATTTCCAAGTTTTGTGTTGGACATTCTTCTAACCTATAATGGAAGTGGTTATGAAATGTTGCAGCCGTTTTGACAACTTTTGGTATGAATGTCGTTAAAAATGTATTAGAAATAATGTAAGCATTCAATTCAGACTATCGATATTAAAATGAAAGTATTGACAACACCAGTTATAGCCACTTTTGTGATCTAATAGAATAACCCTGCAGGAGATGATGAGTTAATCATTGAAAAGACGACAATACTTTTATGCACTACTGTATGATATATAAATACTGTATGGTAGCATTCAAAAGATTTGGAATTCGCGCCCAGTATAACTCTTCCAGGAAGTTGTTTTCATTGCGTTTTCGAATATCTCTGTTTTCATTTTTCCACTGTTCATGTACCGTTACACTATGCTCATGGTCAGTTAGTTGATTTCCGATACTCGCAGAATTGATGGTTGTTGTTTCATAACATCATAAATCACGCCAAATAATGATGCTCTCATATAGATACACGAGCAAATAATGAAATCGTATCTGCAGGTCAGTAGATCTGTTAATGAGAACGTTTGATTAAAATAGTAAATATTAATGGGTCTCATGGCCGATGAATATGCATAGGAGCGTAACGACAGCATTTGCATGAAATAATGGATAGATATATTGGTATGACACTACGAATGATTTGCTTTGCGCCGTGTTCAGGTATACGCCAGTTCGCTTCCAACGACATAGTCCAGTCGGAATGTATATGATTTTGGACGACTTCTATTCAACAGTCGTGCCAAGTCGCCAATTTTTCTGTAGGTACTTTGGACCTTAAAGAATATAGTGTGGAATTTATGGGTTCACGAAATGACGACTTTTGCGCCAAAAAAATTATTTAAATGTCACTATTTTGGTGTTATTCTCTTTGGAATGAGATTTATCGAAAAATGTTTTCTAAGAAAAATGTGCGCCCTTATGATATCTACAAAACAAGTCCTACACAAAAATCACGTAGAATTATTAGTTTGGCGGTGAATCAGTGTTTAACATCAATTTTTTTAATAAAATATTGTACTCACGTGATTTATTTATAAAGTACGTATAAACGTAAATATGGTTATATCTCGGCTTGTAATTAAGATATTGAGAATTTTTTTTCCAAATTACGCGTCTTGCTGAGATCTTCGAGAATCTTGATGACCATTTTGAATAGCTCAAATAGTTAAGCGTGACTTCGATTTGTTTATAAGCTGAAATTATATATCCTCGAAAAACATATTCTTTCTTAGAAACGTATATGCTATATCGACACTCCCGATGGACGAAAAACGGTCATTATTGCTGAACTATATAACATGACTGGATAAAATTTACCGATATCTCTTCAAGAGTTTTTCTTTCAGGTGGTGGATGAGTTTCAGAACAGCACTTTAGGAAAAAAAAAGCACGTAAATACAATAAAACATTTTTCTGAAGAAATGTTCAAAATAGTTGAGGCTTTCGCGGCTGAGGTTTTCAGCATTACTTCTTTTCTTTTGGTTTGAAGGCCGTCGTTCTTTGGAATTTATTCCTGAGGTTTCGCTTGCATGAGTGGCTAGCTTCTTCACAGGCTCACTCATCTTGACTATTATTCCGATGACTGGACATTTCTATTCGTGAGGCGTATGTATTTATATTGATGCAGGTAGTCTGGAGTGTTAATTACTTCTGTCGGATCCGGAGAATAATCATCAGTATTAGTTGCCGCACTACCTGCCGTGATTTTATTAGTTATTGTTGCTTTTCTCAGAATGGTATTCCAGTTTCTATCGAGACTCAACGCTTCTTCTACTGTATTCCGAAGGTGCATAAACCCGACATGCCACTGAGACCCATAGTCAGTGCCCCAGGCTCACCTACCTATCACTTGGCAAAACATCTGACCTGACTCCTCCAGCCTCATGTAGGAAGAACAAACTCCTACGTCAAGGATTCGACAGACTTCGTTGGTAAAATTAGAGGCTTGACTTTGGAACCGACAGATATTATGGTCAGCTTCGATGTTGTGTCCTCGTTTACCAACGTCCCACTGGAAGACTCTCTGAGGAAGATAGCCTGCTTGTTCCCAAGTGATATCGTCGGACTTTTTAGAGCATGTCTTATGGGGAGTTACTTTCATTGGAGGGAAAACTTCTATGAAAAATTGGATGGAGTACGAAATCGAAATGTCCAGTCATCGAAATAATAGTCAAGATGAGTGGGCCTCTGAAGAAGCTAGCCACTCGTGCTAGCGAAACGTCAGGAAAAAATTCCAAAGAACGACGGCCTTCAAACCTGAAGAAAAGTAGTTATACTGAAAAATGTTGTTTAACTGTGATTTATCCACCAAAAATTCTATAAAATTTTCGATAAATCTCATAATGAAGATAATAACATCAAAATAAAGATATTTTTTTTATTTAAATTATTTTTTCGGGCGAAAGTCGTTATTTCGCGATCCCGCAAATTCAACACTATATTCTTTAAGGTCCAAGGTACCTACAAAAATTTGGCGATTTGGCACGGTTGTTGAATAGAACTCATGTGTAAGTCTACTGGCCTAATAATCGAGTTATGATAAACTACCGGCTTATTAAAGTCGCCTCTCCCATCTCTATAATCATGCTTTACTGGACGTTGTCGTGCAATCAAACGCTGAATAAACTCTAATGAATTAATAACGTTTGCACAATTTTTACGATTTAAATGCAATTTATTGCTATTTAGTACCTTCAACAATACTCAATTATGTCTAGCGACGACATTGATGAATGGTGGTATACGTTTTTTGCGAGTAAATTAAATGAACTTGGGGTGTGTCGTTGTGCCTAATCAATGATCATTCCGTGATACGGTCGACGTGAAAAATTGGGCGTCATGTTGGTAGTTAACGAGTCTATGATCAGAAAAATCTAAAGTTGCCACTGGTTTGAATTTCTGATCAATACACAATCACTTTGTAAGTTGCATTACAAAAGCATTATTGCTCTTGGAAAATAATATTCTCTATCGTATTCATTGCTACTGACGTAGTCAGTCCACAGAAATTGTCAAACGGAAGCGACTGACTCTTTCTCGGGTGCAAGGTCACAGGGTCAATAGAGAAGATTTTTTTAAATTCTTTATTTAACGTTTCCTATTGCCTGTACCAATGCCAATCACCGACGCCGGTGAGCATACTCCCCCTAACACGAACCCTTCAACCAGAGGTAGGAATCTTTCACGAGCCCAAAATCCATGGCCGGCTTTACGTCTCCTCCGAACGGCGGCATATCCTCAATATATCTTGTGCTCGTTGATATAATTGCCTGCTAGCTATAATATGCTATTTTGCTTCAGTTGTATGAGCTTTCGACTCGGTCTCTCCCTGCATGTGGTCACCCATCCAAGTACTAACCGCGCTCGGGGCTGCTTAACTTCAGATATTGAATGGCAGTTAACCTGAAGAGCTGGGCCCCAATGTGGAATGATATGACAAATTGAGGAATGAATACATACATTGTTATTAATTGATCCAACGGAAGTCTATAGAAAACTCAAACGTACCTTTCGGGTAGAAATTCAGAATAAAATATTTTATTGGGAAGCAGGTCCATGGCCTGGTTTACTGCGAACTTTGCAGATATTTCGTGATGATGCTTGGTTGTTGTATCTGGTTTGATACTCCCTAGTTTCGATTACGATTACTCCATCAAGCTTGCAGCCTCAGATGCATATTATGTTTCTTAACCTAACTTATGCCCCACACTCAAAGAGCACATGTAGTTTCATCTTCGTTCTATAAGAACACTATTGAGTTTTTTCTGCCAGACCCGAACTTCAAAAAGGAGACAGATTAATAGATTTCTATTCGTCCACGTTATGTAAGGTGGTTACATTGTAGCAAGTCATGATTGATGTGCTAATGAATTGAAATTGCACACAAGTAATAGTGATACGTTAGGGCATATAAGTGGACTCTGATTTATGGTTATGAGTAGAATACATGTATAAAAGTCTATTGAAACTATACGAGACAACAGAATTGAATTGAATTCACATTGAAATCATGTAATCAGGAAATGCCTAGAGTTAACAGAATGAAATATCATGTATAAACTGAAAGAGCACATTTGAACACTAAGACAGACCTGTGACTGTAACAGAGTACCCTGAAGAATTATTTGCTGGAGATTGAAAATTCATTACCTGAATGAAAGCATTGTTAATTATAGATTTTTTATTGTGGTAGTCTGTCACAGAATCTTATATTGATTGATTTATCAAGGGGATATCTAGATTCCCTGAGCATTATTTTCAGTTCTAGGGTTTTAACACTGATACTTCGCACTGATAAAATGGATATTTTGGTTTCTATGGACATGTCACAAATGAATAACGATGGAACAGTCATGATTTTGAATTCGAATATTTTACTTGAGCCAAAAAGATCCCTGTGTAAGCCCATCACCACTCTCATAACATTGTAGTTTTAGTTTAGCAGGTCTTTTATGGATCTGGGCAAGGGTTTTTGCCTCATTTTACTAATCTTGCCATCTAGCTCTCATCCATAAGTTGGTGGATTCATTGATGACAGTCAGCACGAGATTTTTGCTCTGATCATGATCTTGGGTGCTCCACATTGCCTGTATAACCGTCATGGCCAGGTACGAAGGCTAGTGTTGGTAGTCTTGGGCAGAATTGGTAGTAACTCAGGAA
The DNA here is from genome assembly GCA_032362365.1 of Zygogramma bicolorata. Lineage (NCBI taxonomy): Eukaryota > Metazoa > Arthropoda > Insecta > Coleoptera > Chrysomelidae > Zygogramma > Zygogramma bicolorata. The sequence goes on along the minus strand of JAVJAQ010003143.1, from coordinate 17,756 downwards.
GTTAGTTGCCGATTTGTTCACAACCTCCTGCTTGAGTTATTCTCCTACACAGTATTCTATGATAGTTACTCGAACACTCCTCCGTTTTGCCGGAGTGTGAATTCAATTTCTATTTGGATGGATGTTGTATTTCGGAGCCGCCTGTTACCATGCGTCCCGCTTTGGCGGGGCCGCCATAGTCCCGCTTTTGCAAATTGATAATAATTCAAAATGTATTTTCCCCCTCGATATGCAAGAGAAGCCTTAGCCCCCTCAACAGGTAGTACTATTCAAGAAGGAGAATTTTGATTGATTGGTGTGGTACAACTGCAAAGCAATTCTGACAATATAAGTGAATGTACTCGTAGTCTGGTCTTCTCAAATGAACAAAATCTGGATGAGTGATAAGACACAGTTAAGTGTCGCAGTTATGAAAGTTATTTTGTACAAAAATACGACTCAGAAGTCACGCCACTACTGGGGCTTAGTAAGTCGTGCCTACTGAAGTATTTTTCGTTTAGGGCTTCGACAATTTTGTGTTATTCTATCTTCTATATTGAAAAACACTGAAAACTTTTTTCGGTATATGATTCCGCGAATATTCTGCTTCGACAAAAAAAATAGTAGGTCAAGTTACCTATGTGATGAGGTCTACTCGCTTCAACAGGTGGGGCTTTTTGTGGTAGATTTCTCTTCTTGATATGACAACTTTGAGGAGTTGTATTACGAAAATGTAATATCCAAGGGCATTAACGATGTTGGATGCAAGAAACAATTTTTTGACTTTTCCTTTCCCAAACCAATATAAAAAATAATTTGAATTTTTCCTCTTGATGAGAATGTGGATTCACGGTGTTTTTCGTAGATATATATGGCAAGCGGATATAATAAGCGAGCTTTATAAAAGCATTCACATCAGTTGTACATATAATACTTTTTCCACTACTTTCACTGAAATATCAACATCTCCAAATTTTTTCAGACTTTCATTTCCACTCAAGAAGTAATGCCATTCATCGGTTTCATTAAGAATATTACCAAATTTCGAATGGCAAGTAGATGAGAGTCAAACAAACTATCTCGAAATTCGACCTGGCTCTCAGAAAATAGACGCTGTATCAGAATTCCAGCTGAATTTTCGAATACGAACTGAAAATGAGAGTAAGAATCCGAGGAATCCCGGAATTAGAGATAGTCAACTACACACTTATATAAACCCTTATTTTGACACCCTGAAACTAGTCTCAAAGCCTACCTATCGTGGGATGTCCACGATTACAGATATTTCAAGTTCAAAGGTTAGAATACATTTATTGCAAATATCTAGTTTCCTATGGGTTTTATGCTATTCAGAAGAAGAAGAACTTTATTTCCAAATAGGCAAGCCTAATATAAACATCATTAACGTACTCAATCTATACATACTTCATAAAAATCAAAATAAATTAATCTATTTCAACAAAGTGACAGAGAATTTCAAAAACAACATCGCACATATTCTATATAGGTATGTCATAGTTTCACCTATTTATTGAAGTATTCCTTTAGAGCAGAGTGTCAGTTATCAATATATTTTAAATATAAATTGGCTTTGATTTAATTTGAAGTTATGAATGCTATCAACTCCCTCTTGAACAGACGGATAGAAGAATGTGAAATTTGGTGGAATGTGAAAATTGGTGTTTGATCTAGTATTATGATGATGTACTTTATTATTTGTGATTAAAAGGTTTTCTAAGTATGTTGGTTGCAACTTATTTATTATTTTAAATATAAATATCACTGTTTGATAATAAAGTCGCTGAGAGACAGTAAGCCACCTTAAACTACTTACATAGCATATCTTGTATAGGTGTCATTCTATTGCAGCGTAATATTATTCGCATTCCACGATTCTGTAATTTTTGTAATTGATTTAATTTGTTCTGATTCAAGAGATATAAGAGAATCCCGCAGATATCAAAATGAGGTTTAATTATGAAATTATAAGAAGTTATTTTGGCATACATTGATAATAAAGATGACACTCTAGAGAAAAAATAAAGTTTCCAAGATATTTCACTTATTACATAGTCTGCATGCATCATTTAATGAAATTGTGTTATCTACGATTAACCCTAGATATTTGATTCTACTAACAATTTCCACATCATTTCCGTTTATTTTGATTTTGACTGAATTCCTTTCGATGTTATTTTGTTTATACTTTGTTGTAATGATCATTGCCTTTGTTTCAGTGATATTAAGTTTCAGTTTATTTGTTCCAAGGTACAACTCAATATTTCTCAATGAATTATTCATCTTTTCAATAGCGACATGCAAAGTTTTATCGTAAGTATATATTGATGTGTCATCTGCAAATAAGTTAACGAGTGATCATTTATATGAAATAAAAAAAGGAAAGGTCCTAATACACTGCCTTGTGGAACTCCAAGATCATTTACTAATTCTTGAGAGTGGTGCCCATTGATTTTTGTTATTTGACTCCTCAGACTGAGGTAACTCTCCATCCACCTCAAAACGACTTCACCAATACCATAATATTTGAGCTTTCGGATTAATATATTTTTTATCTATTGTTTCGAATGCCCTCTTCGAATCCAAGAATGTACAAACAATGTTATTATCTTTATCAAGGCAGACTAACACGAATGTTTCTTTCTGAACTCTGACTCACAACCCAAGAATAACCTGTTTTCATCAAAGTATTTGTTGAGTTCCTCATACACTGCTTTCTTCACTCACAAGGATAAAATTTCATTCGAACCCATACAAAATCTAGTTTCGCTCAAATAAAATTATCTCCTGAGCTCTTCAGTAAGATTTTTACTACAAAAAGCTCTCTACTATTTTGCTTTGTGTAGATGTTCCTATGTTTGCTATATATTTAATTCAATTTTCATATGCTTGGTATACAAATTGAGTAAGAAACAGTGATTCCTATGTAAGCCAGTGCCGTTCATTGTCATATAGGCAGGGAAGTAGCTGTTTTAGTCTATTTCTTCCTTTTTGTGAATAAATCAAACGTCTTCGAATGATATACAAGTACCAATCAAAAGAGTTTGTTTGTGAAAACTTTTTTTATTTCACTTTTTCCGTGGAAGTTGTGATTTCTAGTTTTTGATTCGGAGAAGAACGCCAAAGGGACCATTTTCTGCCTGACCTCAAGATAAGAACAGATCAGCACCTCCAGATTTGCCCTTAGTCATTGTGGACTTACAGAGATGAGTTCAACTATGACCACGCCGCTGAAGATAGCTCCGGAACTCAAGATTTCAAAACACGACCCTCAAGCCCGAAGAACTTGCGATGCAAGTTTCAAGGTGTCAAAATAGAGGTTTGTACAAGTTTATAGCTGACTATTTCTCATTCCGAGGAAAAACTCTTATTTTCCTAGGCTATGATAATTATGTCCGAAGTGCGCAATGAATCCAATAGGAGTTGTGGTGACGATAGTGATTACATGGCATAGTTTCTGACGCCAGTATTCTGAGCAAGTACTCCACCGTGTAACTTGTGGTTTTGTGGGCGACAGGAAAGTGGCTATCGGGAATGGGAAATCCGATCGTTTCAGTAATTCCGCCTAAACCGTGCTGTGTCCGCTCTGCGCGCCCTATATGCATATTGGAAATTGAATCTGGGCAATACCACCGATGCAATAGCGTTCATGTGACGGTACGTTATAGACGGAGAGCCGGCAGTCATTTTGTAGAAGATAGTTCACAAATGGCAGTCTATGATCTATGATAGAATATTACTAAGAAGCCCAGATACTCTGCTGTGTTCACTTATACCTGTGAAAGTTCGGGATAAATGTGGTGAAATCTGGATTGCTTGATTCTTGGTGGATAATGGACCTTTCGGAGGTTTCCGTGGAATACGGACAGATGTCGCCTACACGCTCCTTTCAGTCTTGTTTGAAGCTGAATTAACCCCGGTGTGTTCACTTGTACCTGTAAAAGTTTGGGGTAAAATTGGGGAAATCTGGATTGCTTGATTTTTGGTGGATAATTCAGCTTTTGGAGGTTTCCGTGGAATACGTACAGATGTCGTCCACAAGATCTTGTCAGTCTTGTTCGAAGCTGAATTAACTATGGTGTGTTCACTTGTACCTCTGAAAATTTGGGGTGGAATTGGGGAAATCTGGATTGCTTGATTTTTAGTGGACAGTTAAGCTTGTGGAGGTTTCGGTACAATACGTACAGATGTCGCCCACAAGCTTTTGTCAGTCTTGTTTGAAGCTGAATTAACCCTGGTGTGTTTACTTGTACCTGTTGAAGTTTGGGGTAAAATTGGGGAAATCTGGATTGCTTGATTTTTACTTGATAATTGAGCTTTTAGAGGTTTCCGTGGAATACGTACAGATGTCGCCCAGAAGATCTTGTCAGTCTTGTTCGAAGCTGAATTAACCCCGGTGTGTTCACTTGTACCTGTAAAAGTTTGGGGTAAAATTGGGGAAATCTGGATTGCTTGATTTTTAGTGGACAGTTGAGCTTGTGGAGGTTTCGGTACAATACGTACAGATGTCGCCCACAAGCTTTTGTCAGTCTTGTTTGAAGCTGAATTAACCCTGGTGTGTTTACTTGTACCTGTTGGAGTTTGGGGTAAAATTGGGGAAATCTGGATTGCTTGATTTTTACTTGATAATTGAGCTTTTAGAGGTTTCCGTGGAATACGTACAGATGTCGCCCAGAAGATCTTGTCAGTCTTGTTCGAAGCTGAATTAACCCCGGTGTGTTCACTTGTACCTGTTGAAGTTTGGGGTAAAATTGGGGAAATCTGGATTGCTTGATTTTTACTTGATAATTGAGCTTTTAGAGGTTTCCGTGGAATACGTACAGATGTCGCCCAGAAGATCTTGTCAGTCTTGTTCGAAGCTGAATTAACCCCGGTGTGTTCACTTGTACCTGTAAAAGTTTGGGGTAAAATTGGGGAAATCTGGATTGCTTGATTTTTAGTGGACAGTTGAGCTTGTGGAGGTTTCGGTACAATACGTACAGATGTCGCCCACAAGCTTTTGTCAGTCTAAAGGATAACGGGTTGCCTACCAAATACCAGTAGAGAACCAGTAAAAATCCTTCAACGTTTGAAAGCAACGAAATCAATAATTGAAAACGATAAAAACATTGTTCCAATCGTAATCTCAAAGTGACATGACAATGTGACAATTGACTTAACAGTTGAAATCAAATTTGAAAAATAGGAACCTAACGCCCCTTATCGAAAAAATAGGGGAAGCCTCAGAAAGCGTCGATTGTTCCTTTTGCTACAAAAATCTGAACAAAATCTTATCAGTGGAATCACCAGGGTTTATAGGCATCTTGAATATCACTGATAAATACATCAGAAAATATCAATTTGGATGGTGGAAGGCCATTTGATTGTCAGTATTTTCAGTTTTGTTTTTGGATCACTGTATTTTCGAAGAAATTGAAGACTTTCGATACCTGATTTTATACAAGGTGTTCCTGATTACGATGGAAAAATATAAGGGCGTGTTCAGGATATAGTTTTATGAGAAAGAGTTCATACACATAGTATATGTCGTTTAAATGTTTGCTGAGGAGGTAAAAATGTACTAGAATCCAATTTTTGGGTTTTCCCTTCCCTAGAAAAGAGAAGGTGAAATATCAAGGCCTTCAAGAATATGGACAGCTGAACATGAAAACAAACTCGAGAAGACGATAAATAGACGAGTCAAAATTAGCTAAACACATAATATCAACAAATGGTACACATGTGGTCGAGAGGGATAACATCAACTTCCTTATACAGAATAGAATGGAAGCTTTCATAGAGAGACCTGATATCAAACTGATATTTTTACACTCGACGCACATTTTGCTAACAAAGTTAGCATCCTTAGGAGAAGAAAATTGATGAACTAAATGCTGAATTGATACTACTAATCTTTATCTTTCTCAGAACAGAAGGGAATAAGAAGAAAACTCAAAGGGGCTACTTGCATTTTATCAAACGGAAATAGAGAGATTGCTACTTGTTCAGTGGGTATGGATCGATGTTGGATGCCTCTTCTGAAAAGGAAAGTTGAACTGGGGAGATTCAATTCGAAGTAGGTTGTGTCAAAATCAACACAGGCTATGGATGAATAAGTCATGCCAGTGCCACATTTTTAAAATTTCAATTCCATTGAAAATTTTCCATAATAGGCTTGAACAAGGGGACAGACTAACTTCCGAAACGTGGCCAAGGGGAAGTATACGCATGTTTTTGATGAATTTGTTGATTAAATCTTCAAATTCATGAAAATACGATAGGTAACTTACAGAATAGTCATTCAATTTTGCATCTTTTCAATATAAGAGTTACGCATCGGGGGAAAATATACCAATTGGCCCAAAGAAGAGACATTATAAGAGCTCAAACCTTTTTCCCTTTCATTTCTAGAGAAGAGAAAACGCGAAAAATGGTATCCAGAATGAAGATCGTTCGAATGTTTTTGAGGAAATAGATATGTCATGAAATCATTTTTGGGATTTTCTAATTGTATCCAAGAAATAGGGTTCAACTTCGGTTGAATGTTTTCATTTCCGACTCGAGAATTTTGTTTATCTCATGAATTGAAAATATTTTAGGTTTCTCGTCTTCAACATCATAACCGGTGCTCTTAACATAAACACGTTATACTTTTCCGGAACTCTCCAGGATTTTTTTCTCATTCTCATCGAAAATTATTGAGTCTTGAAAAGGCTTCTTGTGAATTTTTAGACGATATCATTTAACAAGTGTGAATAGACCCTATGGAATCGACCGACGATCGCAAAATTGCGTTTCCGATTGTTGTTAATATTCGAACATAACTGTTTTTCGAATTCTTAATATTCTTCTCACTGGAAGCTTCTTTGTTTCCATCATATTTTCTGAGAACGATGAAGGCAGAAAAAATAATACCATAACACTACTAAAGAAGCTTTCGTATAGTGAAACACGACTAGTGTTTTCTTTTAATTACTTCAAAAAACGCAGCAACATGAAGTCGAGAATCATTTTGAAGTGAATGCCCAAAAATTGAATGAACTAGTTCAAAAACAAGAATGAACTGAAAATAATCGAATATTACAATTACGAAATAATGAATGTAAAATATGAGGGTATATATTTATAATGAAGTTAGGACTAGAAATTAATTAGCAAAGAAAATTGATAATATTTGAATGAATTGGATTGCTGAACAATGTTGCAGGGAACCGTTAATACAATGTTTTGATCGCTTGTATATGTAATCGTCTTCTGATAAAAACAGTTTTTTTTCTTTTGAAAAGCTTTTCGATTTCATTTGGAACCATAGCTCTCATGAAAACAGGTTTTGGACGAGTGTTTCCTGTTGAGTGGAAATAGCTTGAACTCCAATTGTGCAAATCTTTTTCAACAATGGAAGTTTGACAAGAAACATTGTAAAACTCAATTCGAACAAATATTGTCACTGCTATAGTTTTCGAAGGTATTTTTGAATTGGATTCAAAAACATTCAGCTGACAACACAGTTTCTCAACACCTCAAACTTTCCACAAATATAATTATAATAATAATAATTAACTTCTTTATTACTTACAAGATAGATCATCTTACATCAGTGTATGAAAATACAATTGAAATGAGTAAAAGGCAAATTTCAATTCAGGTGGAGATGATAAATCACCTCCAAATTCTTCTTCCACTTAACCTTATACAAGTTTTCTGAACTCCTAACGAAGACCCAGAAATCTCCTCACTCCAGAATAATCTCGGGCTCACCGGCTATAACGCTCTCACAAATGCCTGTGCACTCCTGCAGTCCTGCACCAGCCGATTCAATATGTGACAGCCTTGTTTACCGATAGAGAACGGATTATGCAAACCTGTCAACCGAATTTCATTTAGTATCCGCCGACAAATGCTTCCTGGGGCTTCTGAAAGAACTATTCGGCGTTTTATTGCGCATTCATCGCACGTCAATATGCCAATTATTCGTTAATTGTGATTTAACGCCTCTACGCCGGACTGTAATTAACTGTTTTCGCTTTTTATTAAAATATGCGCAATTTCAATCACAATATTTGATTGTTTCGAAATGGCAATTTCGTTGCATCGGATTGATGGGAGGCCAACCAGACGTCAGTCATACGTGGAGAGGGTGAGGGGAACCGACCGGAAAATAATAATGATAATAATTTTTTTCGCAATCTTTTGAGAAAATGTTTATTCCCCTCCCACTTTTAGGATAGACACAGGTCAACAGCCAATAATACGAAAAACAAAAAATATAAGGATTTTGTAATGGAGTTAACCCATCCCCAAACTCAAATTCAGAAATCTGCCTTATACTATCAGTGCCAATATGGTGGGTGGCATACGTCACTGCTCATATCGCAGTCACTGGACGCGTCATTATTTTATGGAAAAAAGTATTATATACGTGTATTTGTTCAGATAACGTCATCTGGGCGGCTGTATAACTATTGTATCAACTAACATAAATTTCTTATGGGAGTATTTTCTATGGTTCAGCAAGTAAAACTAACCTACTCAAACTAAATCGCATTCAGTATAAATCAATCCGCATTTGTCTTGGATTGATGAATTCCTCTCCATGTCATGCTATACTGGCAGAGGCCTCCGAACCCCCACTAGAACTTCGAAGACAATTTTTGGCCAACAAAATGATGATTAAGATCAGGTCAGGTAATACTCCAGTCTTAGCACGAATAGCCGAACTCAATACTGCAAACCTCACCAATAAATACTGGAATAGTAAGGAACCCCCTTTGGCGGATGCCTTCATTGAAACGAACTCACTTTATATTCACCAGTTCCAAAAATAGCCAATTTACTCATGTAAATTTAATACTATTATATTCCTAACTATAACGATAACCCTACATTCAATAATGCTGTTCTGAATGCCATACTGAGTGATTACACACATGATACCGTTATCTACACAGATGGTTCAAAAACATGCACTGGAGGTACAGGCTGTGCATTTTACATTTCAAACACCAGTAAAACCCACAAAATTCGAATCCAGAACGAATGCTCCGTCTATACCGCAGAAGCGGTAGCCATAGAAAGAGCCTTGCTGTGGGTTACAACTAAGAGATTCTAAAATATCGTAATGATAACAGACTCACAATCTGTTTTATACTCATTGAAAAATCAACTTTCAAATAATTTCAAACAGGAATTAATATGCAACATACGTGATACCTTAAGTAAACTGTCCCAGCACAATATCAGAGTTACCTTCATTTGGAGCAAAGGACATGTAGGCATAAAGGGCAATGAATTAGCCGACAAGGCAGCCAAAGAAGCAACTGCACTTGAGGACATTGAATTTGTTTTTGCAAATGAAGATCAAATTAGTTACTCGAAAACTTCACAACGAAAACAATGGGAAGAGAGATGGCTGTCTTTCGTTCGAACAAGCAATAATCAGTACACACTCATACACCCCACACTACCAAGAGAGGTTCCGCATATTACACAATACCTAGAATCAAAATTCTATTCATCTTCAATTAGTAGAAAGAAACTTAATCATGGTTGCTTTCCTGCTCACCTCGCCAAAATAGGTATAATGAATTCTAATGAATGTTCATGTAACAATTTATCAGTTGGGAACTTGAATCACATTTTTTTTGAATGTGCAAATAACTCTAGGTATATTTCTGTCTTATTAGCTGATTTAATATCATTGAATGTGCAATTACCAGCTAATATCGCGCATCTTCTTGCTCTTGACAATCGAGAAGTACACGACGCCATCATTAAATACATTACATCGTGCAAATTAAAAATATAGGGCTATATGCTCGTTTCAAAATTCTGTGGCAGAAGGAACACATTCCAATGCCAACCCCTTTCCTCTCACACTTACAACATAAATTGCGTTTCCGTAAGGAACATTGCAAATATGCCACAAAAGTGTTCTAATAACCCCGACAGTTTTTGTTATATCTGTGGAGAATTAACTTTTACACTTCAGCGTCAAAATTGCACCCCATTGATTTAACAGTGGTATTTAGACTATTTTGGATTTCCTATGCATCATCAATATACCCACATCCAGAGTGTTGTTGAGAAAGCAAGTAAATCACCAGGTTTCATAAAAAAATCTAATTTCAATAACGTTGAATGCATGAGATATCTCTATACCGTTTTTGTTCATAGTAAGTTGGAATATGTGTCGATTATTTGGGATCCCTCAAGTGAATTCTTCCAAAAGCGCATTAAAAGTGTTCAAAATAATTTTATGAAATAAGGAAGGAGTTGAATATCGTAAAGAATGCATCTTAGAAGAGAACATCGAAATTAAATTTTTCCCCTCGAAGTCATAAAACTGTAGAATCGAATATACTTATATACTTCAACTGGTGAAATTTCACCATCTACTGGATTAAAAGTGAGACGGAATATTTTTTGTACGAGCAATGATGATGCACTGGAAAGACTGTGTTTATCATATTAATCGACTCAATCCATAATAGTCCATAATTAAAATTTGAATTATGTGATGTCAGCCCTATCAGACACAAAAAAAACTCAGCTATATATTTGCGAAGATACTTAGAAATTGAAAAGAGTGACTACTCTTATTGATGTGAATTTGATATAATATGCAATGTGTCTTTTCATTTTCCATCGTTTGGTGATATTCTCTTAACTGGCCACTTCAACACTTATTGTCTTGAAATTTCTAATCATATAAGTAGCATACTTAATAAATATATGAAGATAAATTCTGGATCCCACATAATTGTTGTGTAACGTATGTGAGACTCATATTAGGTTGGTCTAGGAAAGGATATGTGCTTTGATGTCAAAATAAAACCTGATACGTAATTTTTTTCATCGATAAATTGATGGTTGGTGGCACTAGTAGATTCAACAGCAAATTTCTTATCTCAAACATGTCTGTTGCAAACTCAAAATATATCTATATATATATATATATATTTAAGATGAATTTTCTGGGTTTTTTATCCGTTAGGTATCTTCTGATTCGTTCGACGTTTCGAATTCCATTTTGAATTCATTCTCAAGAACTGTGAGACGAATATCTGTCCATACCGTCCTGGTCAATCACTCCCCTTACGAAGTAACCAAGCAAGAGTAAGCAAAGACTTCAATTGTCTGTTCTCCATGGAAACTGGTATTTATAATGATTCTCTCCAGTTATTATCCGACTAGGTCCGATATTATTGATGATTATATCGTCAGCCGCTCTCTAAGGTTGTATCCTGCCCATCCAGGTATTATGTAGAAATTGATGTTTTCACGGATCTTCGATATGCAAGATGAATTTTCTGGGTTTTTTATCCGTTAGGTATCTTCTGATTCGTTCGACGTTTCGAATTCCATTTTGAATTCATTCTCAAGAACTGTGAGACGAATATCTGTCCATACCGTCCTGGTCAATCACTCCCCTTACGAAGTAACCAAGCAAGAGTAAGCAAAGACTTCAATTGTCTGTTCTCCATGGAAACTGGTATTTATAATGATTCTCTCCAGTTATTATCCGACTAGGTCCGATATTATCGATGATATTCGTCTCACAGTTCTTGAGAATGAATTCAAAATGGAATTCGAAACGTCGAACGAATCAGAAGATACCTAACGGATAAAAAACCCAGAAAATTCATCTTGCATATCGAAGATCCGTGAAAACATCAATTTCTACATAATACCTGGATGGGCAGGATACAACCTTAGAGAGCGGCTGACGATATAATCATCAATAATATCGGACCTAGTCGGATAATAACTGGAGAGAATCATTATAAATACCAGTTTCCATGGAGAACAGACAATTGAAGTCTTTGCTTACTCTTGCTTGGTTACTTCGTAAGGGGAGTGATTGACCAGGACGGTATGGACAGATATTCGTCTCACAGTTCTTGAGAATGAATTCAGAATGGAATTCGAAACGTCGAACGAATCAGAAGATACCTAACGGATAAAAAACCCAGAAAATTCATCTTGCATATCGAAGATCCGTGAAAACATCAATTTCTACATAATATCTGGATGGGTAGGATACAACCTTAGAGAGCGGCTGACGATATAATCATCAATAATATCGGACCTAGTCGGATAATAACTGGAGAGAATCATTATAAATACCAGTTTCCATGGAGAACAGACAATTGAAGTCTTTGCTTACTCTTGCTTGGTTACTTCGTAAGGGGAGTGATTGACCAGGACGGTATGGACAGATATTCGTCTCACAGTTCTTGAGAATGAATTCAAAATGGAATTCGAAACGTCGAACGAATCAGAAGATACCTAACGGATAAAAAACCCAGAAAATTCATCTTGCATATCGAAGATCCGTGAAAACATCAATTTCTACATATATATATATATATATATATATATATATATATATATATATGTGCTGGCTGGAACTTCCGGTTGAGCCGAAACGTAGACAAGTCAATCATTCCAGACGCGGATCAACCGGAAGTTCCAGCCAGCACATTTCTAACCGCGGAAACCTAGCCGATCAAAATATATTATATATATCATATATCATATATTATATATCATATATATATATATATATATATATATATATATATATATATATATATATATATATATATATATATATATATATATATATATATATGCTCGGATAGGCTTCCGCGGTCGGATATGTGCTCTCTGGAACTTCCGGTTGAACCGCGTCTGGAATTGTGGGAGCCGAAACGTCGAAAGAAGAAAAATTCCAGACGCGGTTCAACCGGAAGTTCCAGAGAGCATATATATATATATATATATATATATATATATATATATATATATATATATATATATATATATATATATATATATATATATATATATACATATATATATCATATATATTTATATATATATATATATTTATATTTATATATATATATATATATATATATATATATATATATATATATATATATATATATATATATATATATATATATATATATATATATATATATATATATATAGAGGTTGATGACTAATAGAACGCGTTTCCTTCAGAAGGAACTATTTTTAATCAACGCACAACTTTTCGGGGTAAATTTGAAATATGCCCTTCTACACTTGAACAGATTTCAATATTAATTGCTGATTTTTCATTTGATAAGTTACTTACTCAAAAAAACTAAGGAGAAAACGGTCATTCAACAAAAAATGACTCTCAAACAGTAAAATATATTCTTTCGGTCCTATATTTATTCAGGATTCAGGGCATCAGACTCCTAAGACAATTCTTCTTCAATTCTCTGTAAACGATTGCTTCTCAAGTAACTTATTTGGTTAAAATGTTTTATCGCAATGTTGATGATTTTCTATGAGTATTTTTTCAATTTCCCTAATCGAAGTTGTTTGACATTTTCGTTCAGTGTGTTTTTGCTGTATAATGAATTTTCTGGAAATATTTGAGAATCTTCCTAGAAGTTGATTCCATTTCTTCTTCAATGTACTTCATACAATACCTGTTTACCGTGTGAATATCAAACAGAGGAATACCAACCTCAACAATTTTCGTTCAAAAAATATCACAGTTTTTTGAACGATACCAAATAATAAGTCATTAGAGAGAGTCATGCAGGGGACTGCCATATTTTTTTGTTGAATATAAATTTCACAGAATCATATGAAATGACTATTCGAGGAAAATGAAAAAGTACTCAGCAATTACATAATTCTGATCAGGTAGGCGATATTTTCAACTCGCCATCTTTCCGAACGTTTTCTATACAATCATCTCCAACATGAGAAACCATAAATATATGAATATTCAAATATTTCAACATCAAATTCTCGTTAGTTGAACAAGTGAGTTTAAAACTCACTTGTTCAACACTGCCACCTTCACCATAAAATAGAATGATATCACGCCACAAAATATTCACGGTACTCGTCTAATCAGCTACTAGAATATCGATTCTTGAAACAAGCAACTTCGATGAGGGACATGTGATTCAATCTGAATAATAACAAACAAATCAAGAAAATTCACATTTCATTATTCTTTCTTATCCTTTCAGAAATATCCCAATCAGTCGTATAGCACATTTTCTTCTCGTCAGCGTCATTTCTTTCATATCAAATCTAATCAAAATATACTTCATTGTCTGAAGATTTGCAACTCATTGACAAAGGCCAAGAAATACAAATGTAGATATAATAATAATATAGTATTAAAAATGTATATATAAATATAATGTAAAATAACAGTCATAAATAATAAATTAATGAAAATAATTCTGAAAAAGATTCACTAAAATATATCTCCAAACTATAATAGGGTCTGTCAACAAGTAGATGTTTTATCGCCTTTTTGAAATGGATGTTGCCCAGAAATCTATCTCTGAAAACACGTCCGATTCTTGAAGAATCCTGCAAAGTTATTGCTCAAAATGATTTATCATGTGGTTTGGTATAATCCAAGATAATAGTGAGTTAAATCGTCTTTCAACAATTCGGTGTTGTCATTGGGATCAAAACAGTGGAAGTCGTTGTGATCGAATAGTAAAATATAAACATTCAAGTCTTAACTCATTGCAAAGGAACAATTCTGTGTAGTTTTCAAATGATATAAAATTGAAAATAACTTGAAATCGCCGAATTCCAATATAAGCCCAAAAGCACGTCAGAGCCCATATCGATGACAGTTTGATTACATTGCAGGCGGGATTTTAGTGATAGTTTGACGTGTATTTTTTCGATTTCATCGAGAAGTAGGTAGTATCCGCATTTGTTTTTAAAATCATGAAATACTTTGAGACGAGTTCGTGAAAACTATAAAAATGATTGTGTGATTGTTTTTTTTGGCTTTGGAGTAAACCAATTAGCCAGAAACTATAAAACCATTGTATTGTTCTATTTTCACTATTTCAAACCCTTCATTACGTATTCGACAGCTGTTGGGTTATCGCTCATTTAGAAAATACGTGTTTTCTAAATGTAAGGGTGGCCGCTTCCGGAATTGCTTTTTCAAAACAATGGAATAGGTAACATCTGACCTGATGAATTTGATTTCATGACTATATTCAATGGCCCAAAAACCCAATCCATCGAATTTTCGTTTCAAATTCTATGTGAAATGTAGAAAAAAACGACATTTTTAGGAAATTTATTGTTCAACAGTTTGTGTATTGGTACTGTATCTAGTTATATCCATGCAGCAAGCAATTGTTTCATCTACTTGCTGTCATCCAGTGTCTCGTTGATCATTGAAAACGGAGGATAACAGAGAAATTTTTGGTGATATTAGAAAAAGTACATTACGCAACTCGAGGATAAGGCTAGTTACGTGCTCTCGCGAATTGCTGCTCTCGGCTACGCCTTTTGCTCACAATTTTCGCTCGTGCGTAATAGGCTACTTATCCTCCTCGTTGCGTTGTACAGTGTGTAACAACGAAAACTTAACAGAGCTTTTTTTTTTAGTCTAGAAAGTAAGTTTCAAAAAAAGCTCGGACACGTCGATTTCTAATTGAAGGGAGACACCTTTCAGATTACTCAGATTTTTTGTAGTACTCACCCCCTCGGAGGGATGCGTCCGACGACCCTTATTATGATAGGGAAAGTAGGTCGAGTGGCACCTTGTTTTAAAGGTCTTTCGAACACCTTTACAACTCTGTTGAAAAAAAATTTTTGTAACGATTGGTAACCAACCACATCCCCCGAAAAAATCTCCTCGTAATAAACAAAAAATACGAAATCACATGGACACGTATTAGCAGGTTGTCATAAAAAGCAAAAATTAGTTTTTTTTTTCTGAAAGTTCTGAACGTGAATTGTACCTTTAAAACAATTTGATTTATTTTGAAAAGCGTTGAACTCAATACAGATACCTTTAAAACTTCAAATTATCTCGAAAACTAATCGTCACAAAAATTTTCTGTTAACAGAGTTGTAAAAGGATCCGAAAGACCTTCAAAACAAGGTGCCACTAGACCTACTTTTCCTATCTGAATAAGGGTCGTCGGTCGCACCCCTCCGAGGGGGTGCGTACTACAAAAAATCTGAGTAGTCTGAAAGGTGTCCCCCTTCAATTAGAAATCGACGTGTCCGAGCTTTTTTAAAAAACTCACTTTTTATATTCAAAAACGGCTGTTAAGTTTTCGTTTTTACACACTGTATATACTATTACCGTAGGTAGACAATTTCATAGCGATGGAATTCATAAAGAGTGGCGATCGTCTCAATGCCAATGTCTGATACTTCCATATTAACGTGTCAATTCCAGAGGAAATTCTGAATTTGAATTTGAGAATGGAATAACTGGGATGCAATTTTATTTTATTTTTCGTTCAATTTGCTGGAAACAACAACATGGAAAACACCGAATTCATTCAGGCCAGTCTTAACTATCTTCACAGTAGGATGATGGGCTGTCAACTGTCAAAAAACAACTACTTCCCTAGCTTATACTACGAAGGGCGTTGTAGTAATATGATGGATATCGTTTTCGCATTCGATATGGATAACGACTAACGGTTTCCGTTTTAATCTCGATGAAATAGATACGTGCGCGATATAGCCGGCTATAACTTCGTTCAGTGGTGTGTTCAATCCAGAACGAAATCCCAAACATACCTTGAAATATAATCTGTTGGCAGGAGTGTTATTCAATTAGACTCCGTGAAGCGGACATGCATAATTTCTGTGATTCTGTCGGTAATATGAGAGGAATATGGAACGGGAATCAATTAAATTCTGGACGATTCGAATAGGGTGAAGGCCTGAGTAGCTTCGGCAATTGCGGGTGTTATAGCCGGTCTAGCCACTGGGCGCACTAAGTGTTATTATGGTGAGAGTGTACAGGATGTCACGTATAATGGTTGATTGATGGAATATTTGTTTGAATCGCGTTGACAAAATTCCTTGTCTGTGCCGTTCGATCAACTTGGAAACTTAGAGGTTAGATATAAAATGCTGAAGAATGATATAACAGAAATAGACAGAATTGAGATTGTTAAAATGATGATATGAAAAAATTTTAAAAATCAGTACGAAATAAAGAAACCGAAAAAAATGACAAAATACAAAAAATAAGGCAAAAAGTAAAATAAAAACTTATGGAAATGAGAATGGGTTGGAAATACAAATGAAAAATATAATCATGAACGAATGATGATGAAAAAAATATTGAAAATCAATAAAAAAATCAAGAATGGAAAATTTTGAAACGAAGCTTCATGTTTTGACATTGTTCTGTTGTTGTTCTGACTCAGGATGATAATTGGTCTGAAAATCACAAGCATTGGTATCAACAACTATAGTAGTTATCACAATGGTATTGACTGAAGGATTATAATAAAACCAATTAGACCCTCGAGTTGTAAAATCCGAGATGCACATCATAAATGTAAAAGGACCGGATTCAGGTAATTTTGTTCCTCAGAGAGGGATTGTAGAGGATTACAGCTCACACTTCTTGTTCATTTTAGTCTTTGTATTTAATTGGAAGTGTTCACTTGTGTTACGGCGTGCAATAATTTCATAACATTTATTTGTTATTACAGACATTAATAGCAAAGATTTTATACCCCAACGTACAGAATAGGCAGTAAGTATGTGGCGTCCGTGGATAAAAAGTAATTGTGCTTCTTCCAGTGGTTCGTTAAAGAAGAATCACTCATCTTGTGACGCGAAAATCATTGTGAAAAATGTGTATAGTTCCTTACTTCAGCAAGGATATAACGCGGGTGCTGCAGCAGAAGTAACCAGTAATTTGACGAAGGTGCCTCTTACTTCAGTTAGACGAATTGTTGAAA
>JAVJAQ010003141.1:232500-487513 GCA_032362365.1 Zygogramma bicolorata | reverse complement strand
TCATGTTTTCACCAGCACAAAACTGAATAGGGTGAATAGGTGGTGAGAATAAAAATAAAATTCCCACTTATTATGTAATTTAGTCGGAGCTACTATTTTGAGCTTTTCAGTACTAGCTAATGCTGAAAAGGAGGAAAATTTCACTTTGGACTCGATATGTGGGTGATATCATTATTTATGTTCATCAATTGAGAGAAACTGAAAGATTATGCGTGAAAATAGATTTTTTCTTCATTCACGAATTGGGTCACTTTAATGCTATACCGTTGTATCTTGCAAACGCATTATTCTCGTTTTTTTAGGATATCACATATGCATGGATTTTTTTTATAAGAATTCATCATTCGCAAAACAAAACTTAATAGAAATTTATCGAGAAATTCAAAATTTTGGGCTTCAACAATAAATTCAAGATTTTTCAAAATTAATCTTTTTATTTATATTCCACTAGCTGAAGGTAGAACCGGACCGGTATTTCAGTCTCGTCCGCTTTTCCTATACCCCTTTATGATAGTGGTATAGATTATAAAAATGCAATAATAGTATATTATGCAACGATCGTGTAATGATGGTTATTAATATATGAGTATAAACCAGGATACGAAACGAGCCGAAGGTGAGTTTCGTATGGTTTATGCGAGTGTATTAATAACCATTACATGAGAGTTGCATACGCTATTTTATCTACACCCGATAAATAGTGAAGAACTAAAAATATTATATTTATAATTGTATTGCACACAATAATACTAATTTAACGAATTTCTTTGAAAAATTCTACAGAATTGTAATTAATAGTATTACTTCGAGAAATAAAACGATGAGATATGAAAAAAAGATCAAAAATCAAAGAAAAAAAAGTTTACTTGAGACCGGAATCGAACCAATGTCTCCTCCAGCTAGAATAATCAACGTCAGCGCCACAGACGGCTCGGCTACGGAGAGCCCACAAATTTGGATGAAAAAATATGTAATAAATCATGCATTTGTCAAATGAAAAATTCAATCATTCTAACTGTATTTCTGTGGGTGAAGGTGTCGAAGGTGATTCTGTCATATCGCTGGAAAAGATATTCTATTCTCTCGATGAATATTTTCAGTCCGATTTGGTATTTTAATTTTCAAAATATTCATTGTCTTGTTTACCAATATTAATAAAATTTTTTTGTACTTTTTGAATTTTGACTCCATTCTAAACGTTGTCTCCACATTGTTGATCTTATTTTTTGTTATGCATGCCTAATTTCTTTAATTTTATTCAGACTGTTAAATTTATTCAGCAAGTTTTATAATAGTGAATTCATGTATTGTATATTGTATGTGACATTTTCCATGCCTTACACAGGTCGACGGAAATAAAGATTTTTGATTTGATTTTGATTTGATCAGACATTTTGTTATGATTAACGAAGTATGTCTGTATTCTTCAAAAATCCAATACCTATACCGATTTTGACTTGACAAACGTCAAATGCAGAGCATGCACATCATGCTTGATTTAAAAATAATGGGTTTCTATTGGTTGAAAATCTGTATCGTAATGAAAATCTGTATCGTAATGGATTTCATTATAAAACGGGTTGTGGGCATATATTATTAGAGTACGGGTGTAGATAAAAAATATTATTCAATCGTTATCAATATTCGTCATTGTCTAGTCAAAGAGGGTTGTCCTACGCTTCCGACTTGAAACGCAAGTTTAATCACCAGAAAAAATTAAAAATGCGGCAAACGAACCAAGTCACAGCAATATTCCCTGTCTATTTCGGAACGTGCATCTCTTAGCAAGTTCCTTCCCTCTTCCACATCCTATAAATTACAGCAAGGTCCATTTACTAAAGTTTATATTCCACGGTCGATTATGTACACAGTATTCAAATTATTTTTATTTGGGTTCAGGTTTGTTAGTGTCGCCATTTAGCGCACACAGTTTGAAATTTATACGCTAAAATTAAACATCCTGTAGGTCTATTATTAGGTGGCATCAACGCAGTCTTTTTCATCGTTTGTTTGCGTGATAAGGATAACATAAGTCATTATGTTTGTTGTCTTTTGAAACGGTAACCATGAGATCATATCGTTTAGACTATTAATCATGAGGCTTTTTTGAGAATCTTGAGAGATAACATTCCTAATATTGACAGTGATTGAAATAATTAGGCCGTGTATCAATTTTTCATAACTCTGAAAATGAAAAGTATGAAACAATCACTTGATTACTCCTAAGAGTTGATGAATATTGATTTATTTATTTATTTATTTAGAAAATACATCCAACAGGTCATAAGACCCAATTACAGGAGCACATAATACAAAATGAAAAGCTTATATTAGTCCTGAAAAAACAGAAATTTAAACAAAAACGAAATCCATATTAGCATTACATACATCATATCATATCATTAGCATTAGTTTCAATCAGTTATGTAGTGCATTATATACTGTTTTCCTAAACTGAGATAAGGGTAAAAAGAAAATATCAATATTTCGTAGACAATTGTAACTTTGACACATAGAAGTCAAAGGGCAGTGAAAGTGGTGTTGAGAATTAGGTACGTCGATGTAAAATGTTGAATGTGACCTGGAAGTTATACGAGAAACGTTAAAATTCAGTGATGAAAGTGAAGTGGAAGAATCGATTTGATTATGTATGATTTTGTAAATGAAAATTAAGTCGTTAATTTGGCGGCGTTATTCAAGTGATGTATAGTTGAATTCTTCAAAGAGTAAATCATAGCTATGCTCTCTCATGGGGTAAGAACCATGCTTTTTTAAGTACAGGAGATTCAGAAACTTTTTCTGTACAGCTTCAATACAATTTATACATTTTCCTTTGACAAGGATTCCTTAGGGAGCTACAATATTCCAGTTTGTTTCTGACTAATGAAAAATATATAGAGCTAATTGCCTCTAATGATGAGAGCTCTTTGCTATTACGCATCACAAATCCTAGCATTTTCATTGCACGGGATGTTATTGACTCGATATGTGACGAGATGGTAAGTTTTTTATCAAAGGTAATACCCAGATCTCTCGATTCGGTAATTCTTGCCAGAGGTAAATTATCTAATTTGTAGTCATATATTTGTACTGACGGTTTCCTTTCAAAAGTCATAGTTTTACATTTGCTTATGTTAAATGATAGTTCGTTTTTCTGACACCAATTATGTAACTCAGTAATATAGTTTTGTAATGCGATACAATCAGAATAGTCGTCAATCTCCCTGAAAATATTCATATCATCAGCAAAAAGTAGTCTTTAGGAGTTGATACTATCAGAAATGTAATTAACGAACAGAAGGAATAATAGTGGACCCAAGTTTGAACCTTGGGGTACCCCGGAAGTTGCATTAAATATAAACGATTTAATTCCTTCGTATCCCACAAATAATTTTCTCTCACTAAAGTATGATTCCAGGAGATATTGGAGGCTCCTCGAAATGCCAAAGCTTGATAATTTCATGAGCAATTGATGATGTGAAACCCGGTCAAATGCCTTGCTGAAGTCCGTACATCAACTTGTTTTCGTTGGTCGAATTTGTCAGACATATTGCGTAAATATACAAAGATTTGATGCAGTGCAACGACACTTCACAAAATCATGTTGGAATTCGGAAATTGTGTTACTCACGTGCTTATAGATGAAGTCCGATAAAATTATTTCAACCAATTTCGAGTACACTGATATTAGTGCAATCGGTCGATAATTTACAATTTCCGAAATCTTGCCAGATTTAAAAATAGGGCATACCCTTGACAGCTTCCATATATTAGGGAAGTAACAATTTTTCAACATGAGGTTGTAAATGATACAGAGAGGCTTCGCAAAAAGAGCAATATGATTTTTAACAAGTTTGACTAGAATGCCATCTGGTCCAACTGTCAACTTATTTTTCAATTTATTGGAAGCCGAGATGATGTCATTTTCC
This sequence comes from Zygogramma bicolorata, assembly GCA_032362365.1. Classification (NCBI taxonomy): domain Eukaryota; kingdom Metazoa; phylum Arthropoda; class Insecta; order Coleoptera; family Chrysomelidae; genus Zygogramma; species Zygogramma bicolorata. The sequence continues at coordinate 483,584 of JAVJAQ010003141.1, read as the reverse complement.
GAGATTTCACGAAGGTGTAAGTAATCACTGGTGTTGAAAAGTTCTCCATTCCTCAGGTCAGTATTTTTAAGATCATTATGAGAAACATATGCGTTTTGGAATTTTGTTGCAAATGCATTAACTATATCGCTTGATGTGAATGCATTAACAAAAAAGTAAGATTTGATAGCAAATTTCTGCCTCTGTCTCGAATAACAGGAAAAAAACATTTTTTTCTACTGGAAATTGAGTGACAAACTTTTCAAGTGGGGAATGGCCAAGAATTATGACATTATACGAACCTAATCGAGTTTTAATAAAATTTATCACAGTGATTTCATAAATGAAGTCTGATGATGCAAAAAATCAAAACAAATATTTCCACCCTAATGTAAATGAACTGATATGGCAGGCTATATTAGATGTGGATAAACAATGAAAAAAATATTTATATAGGAACCTATACATAAAAACAATGAAGTAAATTACTTTCATGGAAAAATTTGACATAAATTTCATATTCTGAATAGATTTGGTCGATACTCGATGAAAATCCAAATAGTGAATTTTACAGTTTCTTCTATAACTTTCGCTATAATGGTGTTCAATATAGTGACACGTGTTTCGCTATACGATAACTGTATTCAACAGAAAAATTTCTGAGAAAGCTATAGTATAGAGTAAGTCTCGCAGTTTTGAAGATCTTCTCGGCAAATTTTCGAAATTTCAAAATGTATTTCGATCTCTGTTCAATCTCATTCAATCAAAATATAAACGCCAAATGCATATTGAATTCAAGTAACATATTCGACCTCTACTTTTCGAAATCAATATGAAACAAATTGAATGATTTTTTAATGAATGCATATTTTTCCGATAAAAAATTTCAGAAGTAATATACATGAAGGGGCAGTTTCAGATACACTCTTCCATCCTTTTCGGCAATGATTCAACACATAACCACAAACATAATTGTTAATATTTCGACGAAACTCCTTTTATTAATGACTAGCTGACCCGGCCACGCGTTGCTGTGGCTGAAGTTTTTTGTTATATTACATTATAGTAAACAATCTAAGAGGAACAATAAGAGAACATCAGTCACGGAGTCCACTATGCTTTTTTGCTTTTTCACACAGATGGTATTTGTAAAAAAATATGGTGATCTCCTTATTTGACTTTCTACTACTATAACCCTTTAGTACAATGAAATTATTTACGAACAAAGACGAAAATGTTGATGTTGGTATACAAATTCACTGGATTGAGATTTGAAGGGGAAGTACGTTGAACACAATTAATTAAAATGTTCTAACACTTGATATTAAGCAGAAATCAATAGGTACAAAATAAAAATTTATCAGATTTATTATTTCCATTTAATTTTATAACAGATATAAGTATATTACAGTATAATACAGTAAATAACATGTGACGCTTAAACTCATGAATGAGGTAGGCAAGGCAGACAGTCTTAAACTTTCAAACATTAATATCTATTTTTTTGAATTATAAATACTATCAATTCCAATTTAATTTAACACCAATCGGTGCACAATGTTTTTGGTTAACCTGTCTTTAGCTAACACAAATAGATTCGACGGTTTCCCAACACGTGAACACGCAACATATAGTTGCCCATGAGAAAAACATGGATTTTCCAAATCTAAACCATTTGTGGTTGTGCATGACCTTCTGCTGTCCTGATTCTTTGAGCTGGATTTCTTGATTCAATTTGTTCTGCCAACTGATGGGCTCAGCAGCGCCATCTATTGATTACTTACTCAACCCAGTCGAAAGGTATCGACATCTTTTAGAATCATTTGGAGTTAACAGATAATTGTGACTGTCAAATAATAACAGACAAATAATTAGCAATAAATTAAAATTGCGACTATAATTTGAGATTCAAACTATCCTTTCTCTCAAGTTGGATCGAACTGCACATGGTGTGCGAATTTTATTAATATATATATATATATATATATATATATATATATATATATATATATATATATATATATATATATATATATATACTTTACTTCACTTCAATCCACTTGTTGAACGTCATAACATAGCTGTCATTTTACGTCAATTACATAGCTGTCATTTGCGTTTTGTTACTCCAAGTCTGATTCTTTTTTGTTATACCACGTTTTATAGTGACTGATGACGTTTCATGTCAAGTCACACGGGAACGCTGTCGAACGGGATAAAAAGTATCCTATGTCCATCTCCTGGCTCTAAGCTACCTCCCTACCAATTTTCAGCCAAATCTGTTCTGCCGTTCTTGAGTTATAAGTGGTGTAACTAACACGACTTTCTTTTATATATATAGATTGTATTCCTTCTTCTGTAATGATTCGGAGAAGGAAGGAGAATACTTCCTCAAAACTTTGTTGTCCTCAGAAAAATGAATGTACAGGTATTTTTATTAGTTTTATACTTCGAACATTTGACAGTGTTCATACTATTTTGGGATAGGTTATGAATATATGGTGAGAATATTGTTGAACTGAAAATTTCTCCTTTGCCAAATTAAATTATACACCGCGGGCATATCTGACAGACGACAGTAAATGACAGTTGTCAATCCAGCCTGCTGGACAAACAAACTGATTCACCTATGCTCAGTGTGTTTCTGTCATATTTTAGAATCTTTTTTCTCAATAAAGCCTCCATTTTGTGCGATTGTGAAATGTGGAAGTAAAAGCGGCAGAGATAATGTTTCATTCCATCGATTCCCTTCTATTTTCGACAATAGAAAACAAGATTAATCCTCTTGCTGAAAAGAGACGTGAATTGTGGATTCAGGCAACTAGAAGAGCAGATTTAACTTCTGATGCGTTGGAATGGGCAAAGGTGTGTTCAAAATATTTTGTAGGAGATATTTTCAAAGAATCTAGGAAACATAGGCAACATAATTTTTATTTTTTTTTCATTTTAGGCAAGCCGACTGCACTCAAAGATGTTGACAATATAGACTGGGTACCGAATCAATTAATTGGCTACAAAACAAATATCAATGCAGTTCAAATCATCCATAGATTGAATCGTAGGGAGCAGCGTGATAAAAATGAGATCGCAAATATTCCAGTTGATTTGGATGAAGTTGAGGATCAAATTGATGATTCTTTGTGTGAATAATAATTCAGCTGTTCAAAACTTGAATATTATTGATGAGCAAAATTAAACTCTGGATGATATAAATTGATCACTTGAAGAAGTGGAACGTGCACAAAACTCTGGTGAACACCTATGTCCAGATATTGACTCTGTAGACTTATTCATTCGCATTGGAAAGTTTAAAGCATAATTCATCTAAATGCCTTTTTTATACAGGATTACCATATGAAAAGATGGTTGTGGTTTATAATTTTGTAGAGCCTTATATAACATACCCTAAATCTGTTCTTTCAAAATTATTATTTCTAAAAGTACATTTTCAGTATTCTATTCACAAGCTTCACTCCAATCCCTCTAATCTATTTAGATATGAACATATTGTATGAATCCAAACTTTTATAGCCTTTGAAGTCTTCTCCTGTGCATGCACTTTCATATACAAAATAGTTTATAATGTCATACAACATGTCATGAAACTTTAGGAAAGTATTCCAGAGCATTACTTCAATCCCCAAATTTCAATAAATAAGGATCACATCCATTACTTTTCTTCAGCTTCTCTAAATATCTCTTCTGGACATCCATAGACAAGGTGTTGAAATAATCACTTCTATCAGCCATCTCACATACAATTTCCTGGTAGACAGGAAGAATAATGAATATAGACATTTATATATGTCAGGTGGTCTAAGGGTATACCCGTAATTTCTTCATAATTACGATCATAATCTCATCAAATTACCATTGTTGCTTATGGAAGTACGGTTTGTTTGTCCAGCAGGCTGATTGACAGTTGTCTTGTGACGTCACATGCCCGCGGTCTATTGAGCATGGATTTTGAGATTTTCCTCTCTGGCGGAAAGTGAATCTTATCTATTGAGAAAAAAATTCACTACTTCATGAGGCTCCCAAATTTTAATATTTTCATTGTTGATAATGGTCATTTGCCAATTTAGAGGTTATAAAAATGTCTAAATGGAATTATTTGTTCCGATGAATGACTTTGGCACACAAATAACTTTCAAAAATCTGAGATGTTTCACGATGATTGCTGCATATAGGCAATGTTTGGAGTTAGGATTACTCACTGAAATATGGGTGGCATTTTGAACATTAAAAATCGACTGGCCCTGATGACGACAGTGCGATAAAGGACGTAGTTGGAAAATGGCTGATGAATAAGTGAGGTTTTACTTTTGAACCGAGTCAAGTTGCTTAAGAGGATTCGAGTTCTGATGAAGAAAGTGTGTACTTGTCTATATATTTTTTGTACTGATATAGTGCGTTGTAGCTGCAATATCGTTTCAGAGTGAGCTTGTTTTGTACAACAGCGTTGAAGTGTGTACTGTTACGAAATCTCCTAGCGCCGACCCTGTCGCTCGTAGACGCAGAATAATATGATATGGCATCATCGAGACCTCCCTGGAAGATTCTAGATAAGCGTACGCAAGTCTATATACAGCAGTGATTCGTAACAATACGTTGGCACGGATCTGAACACTTCCTAAACTCCAACAACTTTCCAACCTGAAAGTAGGTTAAAAACAACTACGTTTTGAATAATTATGAACAAAATATTCAACTCTTCAATAGGGTTTCAGGTTCGAAACAAACACCTATTGACGTAATTCAATAATGTTTCATATGAAACCACGCCAGTCCAATATCATTATGATTTGCGATTATGAAATAGTGATTCAATGAATGCGCCAATTCAATTTCAACTGTGAAATTATGACATTGGATTAGAGAGAATAATTCGCTGCTAAAACCGGAATGCCGACCTAACTAAATGTTTAATCAAATTCGCCTGTTTGTTCAGGGCGGTTTAATTAAAATTTATCATAACACACGAGTTACTGGATACGTGGAATTCTGTAGTTAACGATAATGAAGGACGTGTTTATTGCTTTTCAATGGCAACAGCGAAACAAAAGATTTGAGCATTATTCTCTCGTGAATGTTACTAATTATAAAGGCAGGAACATATTGTAGTTACTTGCCAAATGGTATGTTCACAATCATCGTGATATTTGGGATATTGGAGGTTCAGCTTTTGTTGAGATTGTGGGATTTGTATCAAACAATTATTCGGATTCACTTCAATGAATATATGAGATAATTCAAATGAGTATTATTGGACTACATACTTTCTTCAAACTTTTTGTAACTGAGTAGTTTGTACAACAAGAGTGGATATGATGGCCAACTCTCTTTCAAGTATCATATGGATAATCAATTTTAGATATTTTATATTTTATTTTTTCGATATTTATGAAAAGCTCAAAGGGAGAAAACTTAATTCAATTCAATATAGAACGATACAAATTAAATTTGTAATTTCAAATTAAAAAAAAAAGGCAAATAAAAGTAGAATTTGGTGAGACTCGAACCCACGACTATCGTCTTCGAGTGCTAACGCGCTAACCACGTAAGCCCCTGGGACCGTATAATTCCGGATGAAATTATTTGTGTGAATACTAGATAAAAGTCCTTCAATTCCACAAAATTCCCAATTGTGATACTACAGAATATTTCAGATATAAGTACATTTATTTATGCATAAATGAAACAATTTCGTGTTTGTAAGACAGATCAGAGTTGTGACGTGTCTACAAGGTTGTCCCTGGTAATCAGGTATTTTGTTCTCTGTGATTGGTGGAATTCATTTCATACCTTGTGTTGATATGAAATCATATACATTCAGTTGACTGGAATCGCCTACTTATCCGTTCAGTAAACTATAAGAAAATCTCCATATTTAAGGATGGGAGTAGAAAAATAATCATATTTTAACATATTACGTTACTGTCAATTTTAAGGACTGTTACTTTATATGTAAAAATTCTAGCTTCTAGTTTGATGCCGTTTGTGCGTTAGGATATGGCTTGCTAGTCAGAGGGCATTCACAAGTTTGTAAACTAAGAATGAAAGAAGAATAAAAAGTGATAGAAAAGTCTGAAGAAATGGAGAAAGAACAGGTGAAAACTAGTGAAAACTGTAAAATGGAAGCAGAAGTGCTTGTTTATTTCAAATGAGAAAATAAATGAAGATTTTCAAGTTCAACAAAAGAACTCAACTGAAGATAAATTATAGACATATACAGTGCTTTTCAGATAAAAGTATCCACCTTTAATAACTTTTGTAATACTGGTATGTAGGAAAAATCCAAAAACACGTCAATTTATGTTGGAAGGGGCAAGCATTATGAGTTATTTAAACTTACTGGAAAAGCCACCCCCTCACCCCTAGCATCATCCCTTGTTTTTTTTAATTACTTCTCATAGTTTTTATGTAAAATTTGGATACTCCTCTTTGAGCTGATTTCAAAAATTTATAATACTTGTAGGTTAAAGTGGTTAGTTTATGAGATAAACAATTTTTCTTTTAATAGCACAAAGTTTACTCATTTTTTTACTTTCACCTTATTTGCCTGTAATAAAGTGGTTGTACAACAGTAATCTTTTTAACTGTGCTATTTATTCTACTTAAAAAAAAATCAATAAATTGACGTGTTTTTGGATTTTTCCTACATACCAGTATTACAAAAGTTATTAAAGGTGGATACTTTTATCTGAAAAGCACTGTATAAATATGTGGGATGGAGAGGCATTGATCATAAAAGGTTGTCCAACAAACATGGGAGTATGAAAATTCCTCTTTATTCGCGTGTTAATGTTCGCTAATGGATCCTTATATCCACTCTCCACAATGGGTATAATAATCGATATTAGAGCAAAATTAGAAATTTTGGCGGGAAAATGGAAATATTTCAATTTTGGTGATTGTGACATACATAAAGTTTTTCTGTTGCACTCTGTAAGTGGGGAGTAATGGTGTTTAATATTTTTTATTTGGATTGTGCAAATCAGTTTCAAGGAGCCCGAAAGCGTTACATTACTGATAAATGGTTCACACGAAAACGATCGAATTACAAAACACCGATAAAGATTTTCTCAACTCATGACTTCTCATAAGATTAAATTTTTTCGTCATCAAATCTGCAGTACTCTGGCACAACTACTAAATATCACCTATCCAGCGAAATTGTATCGTCATTCAACCACTTGCAACTTTTGTCGTAGCAAAACGAGAAACATGATCCATCACGTTTCTGTAGATTGGGCGATAAACAAAATTCTTGCTATTAGATAAGACAGAATATAAAAAAAAAATTCAGTTTAAACTGGAATAAAAATGGAGCCATTCATTTTCCTTCACAAAACGAAAAGAATTCACTAAAGAAAAAACGTTCTGTGGAGGAATCGTTATGTCAAACTAGGAGATAACTCATCCCCTAGATTGTCATTCAGAATCACCCCATCCCTGCGATAAATGAAAGTATATCTGTTCCTTGTCATACCTGCAATATTCAAGTTGAAATAAATTCAAATGGAAACCATTCCGAAACACATCACATCTGTAACTGTAACAATTGCTTGCCACCCTCACCATGAATGTGACTTGTCGAGCATTTATTGTGAAAACCATAAAGTCTCTTCCAGTTAACTTCAAAAGAGAAGCTACATTATTTTTTAGGGGGATCGGTGTAAAATTCTTCTTATTTTGAGAACGAAGAGCAATAACCTCTTTCAGTGTTTTCTTTTCAACTACTCGAAACGGATTAGTTTGTATATTTTTGGGACAGGGTTGGATTGGGGAGGTTGGAATGATGGGGATCACATCTTTGTAACAAATTTTTTGATTGAACGTAATAATTTTTGTGGAGAGAAGGAAGTTTTGAGAAAGGGATTTTGAGCTTTCTCTCCTCCAAGTTGATGCAAAAAAAATACAACACTTCTATCAAAGAAGAAAGGTAAAATACTTAGCAAAATCTTTCTCTTGATATGTTCAAATCACCCAAAGACGTTCAAATAATCCACATAATGAAATAGTCTAATATGGCTACTTCCTTTTTTATATGGAGTGAACCTGTACTAACTCTACAAAAATAGAGAGTACTTTGCAAACAAAATCATTTATCAGGAAAACATTTTTGGGTGACTGGTATGAAAATTGAACAAGAAAAAGTGACGTGTATGTGATTGAGTACCAGTCAAGCCGATAGGCAGAGGGATAGCCGTTTTATATAGTCTTTTCTTTTTTTATGATTTGAACATTTACGACTGATTTACACATATCTACAGAGAGTGTTTACTAAACATTTGATGAGACTTCTTTCATTGAAGTTTTGTATTCTTTATGCATTGACTCTGAGAGGAAAAAGCCAAAAAGTTATTTTGACAATTCTTGAAAATAAATAAAAAAACTGCAGGCATTCAACATTCGATCTTCATTTTTGTAATTTTAAATCCAAGAGATTGTAATATATTTATTTTCAATATTCTCAAGACCGAAATTGTTCATTCATAAAAGAACATTCGAGAAACAACAAGCATTTCATTGCTTTCTATAGTTGAAAATTGTTATGAGGCAGCGTAGTTTTATGTTTGTGAATTTTATATAGTATAGTAATAACGCTTAGACAGTGAGGAATACAGCATGCACTAGCAGACTGAGAAGAAGCTAACATTGTAACGTATGAATCTGTCATCTTTCACCTGAAATCCTGAGGATAAAAAGATTCAAAAACAGTCAAGCATAAGAATTTCAACTGAGGGCCCGTTACTCGATCTTTCGTTGAGGAACATAGCTGCCGACTAAGTTCTCAACAGCCAATCGAATAACTCTGTCAAGACAACGTTTTGGCCCCTGAACTGTAGTCACCTTCGAGAACGAATACTGGTCTTTGTCAATAATATTCCATTCAGGCAAAGCCACTCACGTTTCGACTAATTAAAATACAGCATCGACGATATCGGTATTGGTATTTATAATACTCCCATTGATCAATCAGGAGTCTCTTTGCTCTTGAAGAAATCGTGCCGGTTATGAATACATCACATTTTTCCAATTGCAGGTGAGGATAACGATTGTATAAAATGTTGTTTCATCATTTAGTATAGTATGAGGATGTCACTGTAACTATTGGTGTGTAACCTTTAACGTATTCATAGCATTCTCTTTGGTCTCTATCGAGAACTTAGGCCTTGTTGATGATTCGAGTTTCAAAAGTCACATAAATATATAAATGAATATAAAATTATAAACCCTCTGCTCACTCAAATTATTATAAATAAATTCAAATAAAGACATAAGTACTAAATTTCAAACTACGAGTGTAACTGGCTGAGACTTTGGTGTTTTCCCAAATTACATATTGGCGATTTTCTTTATGGTCCTTTTCTAGATGCCAACTATAGAAATAAAATCCAGATATTGTGTTCGCTTTATTTATGGACTTCGCAAATATGATCATGTCCGTGATAAATTCAAAGAGCTCAATCAGCTGAGAATGGAAGATCGAAGAAAGCTCCGTCTGGCTACTTACCTGCTTAAAGTTCTACTTAACGGCCCAGAGGATATAACAAATAAATTAGTGCCTCGACCACAGGTGCATTCGGTAAACATCAGAAACACAGATACTTTTACTATACCTCAACTTCTACAACTCTATTGCAAAGAGGCTTATAATTTACCATACGATATCAGAGAAAAAAGTAAAGCTACCTTCAAACTTTGGTTTAAAGGCAATCGCCTGGCTAATTCATAAATACTTCCTATTTTCACCAATTTTGTTATGCTTTGTATAGTCTAGTATTCAAAATATGTTTAACATATCTTATTTCAAATGTTTCTTACACTACTGTTAAGTATGGGGATCGTTATGGGGTTGGATGCAAGAGCAGCTTTAGCTAAACCCCGCCTCAATTCACCTGTCTTATGTTTAAATTATTTTTCGTCTAATAAAAAAATAATCGTCTTTATTTCGAAAAATGAAATTTTAATTTTTAATTTTTGATTATTTGAAATCGTTCGTAGTGTTCTGGGTCCGAACCTGACTCTAGCACGAATTGCCAGCAGAACGGATAAAAAATAAAACGTGGATAACTTCTGTTATTCACTCGTTTAATAGAAATGGGGTACAATTCGAGGCAGGAGAGCACTTACGCTTCTAAAAATGCATTCGAGAAAAATGTTTAACACAAAAAGTCGTGTTTGTTTGGATTCGTATTGTTTGTTTTAAGAATCTTTGAACTTCGGAGTCGAGATATTCTGATTCGGTTTGTGTACACTTCTTTTAGTTTCAGTGAAATCTGTATTCGATTTGTCATTCAGCGGGGATGAGCGTTTTAAATTGGATTTATTTGTTGTTCTTTTGTTCTTTATTATCCGATTTCGAAATGGAATCGGGACCAGATTTGATTAGACTCGAACGAATGATGCTTGATGGATTTAGTAAATATTCCTGGATTTCTCTGATATTGTTGACGAAGATTCATGTCAATGTGTCAGCAAATTTATTCTCGTCAGGAATTAATTAGTATTGAATATCATTGAAACTGTTATGAACCAACATGTTCTCTGCTCGACGAAACAGAATCAACAGTTTGTTCCATAATTTCCTGGGTTTTTAAATAAGAATTAATATTGGAATCGAAAATTGAAGGAAATCAGCAGAATTCTCCGCAAACACAACATAGCTACTTCGTTCGTACCAGAACGTACAATAAGATCGATACTCCGTAACCCGAAGGACCAAATACCACTGGAATCCCAGGGAGTTTACGAAGTACCATGTCGAGACTGCAACATGTCCTACATGAGCATGAGCTATCAGTGAAAGGAAAAGTCACCACATCTTCCATCTTCCAACACGTATTGGAGACAGGACATATCAACATAGCAACTTCGAAAACACAAAAACTTCAGCGAGCGATGAAAACTTCTACTCTCGAACAATCAGAGAGGCTATCGAAATTGAGAAACGACCGAGTAGTATGAACAAGAAAGACGACGCCCAAAGATTACCAAGAACGTGGAAATCCATTCTTTCACTGAACAAAAACAAGCCGATCACACCAGAGGAACAATGTCGGACCTTACCACGTAATTACCCAGACATAATGACAAATGTAGTCGGACCAACGGAGAAAGTGGGAGGGGCCCAGATCAAAGATACCATCTTTGAACACCCCTATATTATTGAGAAGCAGAACTCGAATTAATTAGTCGAGTTCGGAGGTCGAAACTCTAGACATCACCTAGAAGATGGCAAATGAGACTCTGCCGAAACGTTGTGACAATTATCCTTCAGAAGATCAAAACCACAGTACACGGAATGAAACCCGAAAAAACAACTCATCAAGTCTATAAAAATGTCATCTAAGCCGATCTACCCTCTCCGAAACCACCAAGATCAGTAGTGTGTCTCGATTGATAAACTTTCATCAATATTGTCTTATAACAAGAATGAGCCCGCATCAGATAATTGATCATTTGATTCAGTTAATAAATATCAAAAGCTCCAAGAAATTCGGTACAATCTATTGAAAAATAGTGCCTGAGTTTTGCCACCAGAGGGCGTATCACTTTGTGAAAGAACAACAGAGTATTCAGCAAAGCTAATTGACAAATTAATAGATGATGGTAACGTCGATTGAAAAGAGAGAAATGGACACTGGTTCCTACACAACAATAATGGCGTGCCAAAAATGATTTATCTCGTTCCTATGTCAACCTCAAGAATGCCAACTACCCGTCCATAATATCACAAACAGACCAAAACTATTTCGGCATCCCGGTGATTTGTTGTCATCAACTCGTTTTTGCGTCTATATTTCGCAAAGGGTTCTTTGCGACGGGGATATTCTCTTCGAACCTCTAATGTTTGATCTCTTCTGTTTGTTATTGCCGATGCTCGAATTCAAGGCATTTTTTCGCGATCCTTCGCTTTGTTCTCCTGTTCCGTCTACACACTAAATTTCATTCTAATACGGCTATCCAGGCCGTCTCATGGCACGGATAAATTCTGGTATATATAGAGGAGGTTGGGGCGAACGCCGTTTTTCGGGTCTCGAATCGTGTGCAAAAAATTCCAGCGAGATCGAAAGTGACTGATAGAAGTTTTTAGGTGAATTCGTCGGTAATTGTTGGAGTCAGTTTGTAAGGAGATTACTTATGCCGAATATTTCCCTCATATTGTATAAAATGTCCCATAAGAGCAATGCAATTATCGAAAACTTACAGCGGTATTTGCATTGTATCAAGTCACCATAACAACACATTCAAAACCGTATCGCTAGACGTCAGGAAACAACACAAATAAATGTCAGATAGACTTCAAAAATAGAAAAACATTTCGCGTTAAGGTGAGTACTCCATACAATCTATAGAGGAAGTTATAAATGAACAAAAAATAACATTTCCTTGAGAATTTCTTTATTCGTGAAATATTCCAATGAGTTGCATTCGTGCATAAAAATGACCACATAATTTTGCCTTCAAGTGTGATATCTTATACAAATTTCATTCGGTTATTTTCATATTTCGCCAAAATATGAAAATAAACTCTTTCAATTTTTAGTTATCACGCTTTCTTGCAAAATTATCGGTAATTTTTATGCACTTGTGCAATTATAACCGACAATTTAACTCATGTATAAAATATCCCATGAGCCGCCGTGATTTTGTCATTATGACAGCGAAAAAACTTTGCCCTAAGTTTTTCATCGACAAAACGGAACATTACTCTTGAAAGAATGGCAACCAGAATTGTAAACAAATCTTTGACGGCGTCTTTGTCAATTTTTCACTTGCGTTGTCAAAAGATTGTGTCTGATCAGTGAAAATGAAATATAAGAATTGGGTTTTTAATTAACAATTGTACTTTTCCGTTGGATTGAATAGACTAAACTGTATTCATTAAATTGTCGTACCGAATTACACTCGAACTTTTTTTGTCGAAGAAAACTTGACATTTATGATTCGAGTTTAGTTGCCCTCCGGCAAATTACCTCAAAAACTGGCAGAAAAAATTACTCTTCCTACGGACTCGTAATTTTTTCAGAGGCAGTTTTTTTCGTTGAGTTGCCAGTCAAAAAAATTCTCATCGAAATGTCAAGTTTACTTCGACAAAAAAGCTCACGCGTAATTATAAGTAACAAAACTTCCTCTCTTATATCCTCTCCATTACAAATTCATCACTGTTGAATTTTGTTGTCGATGTTATGTGTAAGTATTATCTTCGGTTAAAGTGAAGCTTCCAGTCTTGTTTCCGATAAATTCTTCTACTCGAATCTAAGAAAAAATTGCCTCTGCGAATATATCACACTACATACTGGGGATATAGATATTTCATTCATAAAAACAAATTCCTTCGACTGCTGTTTGCACCCATTAAAAAAATATGAAATACATTTTGAAGTGTATCAGGATTCGACTTATTTCCAACCTGAATAGGCTTCATTATGACATCACGCCACACTTATATGTATCAATCATGCAATTAACGCTTGATTAATATTTACGTCACTGTATTCTGCCGTCAGACAAATCCTTATTTTCACACATTGCAGTATATTAGTTCAAATGTTCAATAGCAATATTTTTTTCATTGTTGATAATTTGTTGAACACCATCTTTCAAACATTTATTCTAACAATCAGCTGAATTCATTTGTTTGTTCCGTATTTCCTGATAATGATAATAAAAACTGCCTTCTTCTTTTCCAAATCGAAAATCAAAATTATTTAGAACATCGATCCATCTTTCTGTTATTGAACAGAAAAGGCAAATTTCAATTTTTGTGATGAATCATCACAAGACTTGTTTGTTTTATGTTTTTCTACTTTCGTCGGCCATAACCTTCTCTAGCAGCTAGGAGAAACTGATAGTGATTCTATACAAACTTTTCAGTAATTAAGTAGATATAAAAACCTCAAAGCAAATAATGGAAGCTGAACAAATCATTCCAACTCACGTTTTCTTATGAATTTTAAGCCTCAGAAAAATGAGATGAGGTCTTATCTTGAATAAACTCACTAGCAATCACTATTGCTACTTCGACTCTAATTTTTTTAATCGTGAATACGAATATTTTCAACCGAACCTCAAGACTAATTTTTAAAATAAAAAATCTGGTGAAACCATACATATATCACCAAAATATTTCCATTGGAACAACAATTGAGTGACAATTGAAAATAAACCAAAACATGTTCAACAAACCAAGCACAAATTTCGAATCGAATAACTTCGACACTGAAACCTTAGTGTACCCTGGGTATTAAGTTGCCTACCTGAAATCCTATACCACCTTTTGGTGAAAATATAAACAAACTGCATTTTTGTGAAACTCTGGCGACATTATACAGGCAGGTAGTTCTCTCTCTATTCAATATTCGAAAAGAATACTCTTAGACATATGTAACTGCCGTTTGGACAATTTAACAGAAAGTCCAAACACAAAGGAAGTTTAAGAGGCGTGAAATGCTCTTGAAATAAGAGCAATTCTTCGTTTAATATAAAAACAGGAAATCCATTAGTAATCGAATTTGAATGACACTTCCGTCCTTTTCAAACAATTACAATATCTTTATTACTGCTTTTAAAATTTCATTCTTTGGTAATTAGTCCAAGACGGGATAGAAAGTGAAATGACTCAGACAAAGTGCTGGAATGTAAGTACAATTAGGGAAGTCTAGGAACACTTGTGATATTGAAAGAATTCTCAAAATAATGGAAAAGTAAGTGTCAGTTACAATAACTGGTACTGATACATGCAAAACCTTTTTATGGGTATGAAGATATCTGTAATCTGAAATAAAAAAAAAATAAGTAAAACAAATGTTTGACATCTCGTTAAAAATTCCTTGGTAGAGCAGAGTTTGTGATAATTTTTCTTGAAGAACTACAAAAAAATCAGTAATTTTTTTTCGATTGTTCGAGAAGTATGACAAATATCGTAACGGTAATGGTAACTTTTTGTTATAAACGCCTCTTTCATCGAGACAACAAGGGAAAGATTCATTAGTGATACTTTTCTGACCACTTGTCCTCAATGTTCAGTTTCAGATTGAGTTGATATGAATACTAATTTCGCGAGAATCTAATGATTTTGCTATGATGAAACAAAATAATACAAAATATGTTTTTGCTTTCATTGAAAAAAAACGCCTTAGAATTTACAAGATGTTTCATATATTCATATACTATTGAAAGTTAACCATTTTTGAATAATAAATGGTTTGACTTCTACAAGATAACATGATATAGTATGTGGTTCAAGGAGTAAGGAATAATAAATAATAATAATAAATTTGTTCCGTAGTAACTATGTTTGTACTATTTGTTTTTATCTCTTATTTATGTATATGGTTTGTATTCATACTTATATTACGTTATATTACAAGCTTTGTCAACAAGTGTGTATGTACTTACAACAATAAAGCATATTTTGAATTGAATTGAATTGAGTCGTTGCCCACGAGTATGAAAATGAATCTAAAGACATACAATGCATACCATTGATCTATGAAGAATAGTTGGGATAGAGCAGTTTTGTGTTATATTTTTTTCATTCCAAAACATCTCTTTGCAATACAGTTTTAATGTATAACATGATGGCAATATGAAAATGGTATTTCTTGAGAATAGAATTCTGATTTAAAACATCTATCGACGATATACTTCTGTATAAGTTCTCAAAAACGGTGGAAGAAACAACCTGGAAAGTGGTTCTGCAATAACAATCCGTCCATTTTTTTTTTAGAAATCTGTATATTTCATTCATCCCCAACTTTGAATACTTTTTGTTTCGACAGAATCCAATTATTGTTCGAACAAGCTCAGTTTGAGTTTGAGTTGTCGAACAAAATTCTTCAAATGAATGTTATGTGGTATTTGGTATTATTGTGAATTGGAAATTATTCTTTCATGCAATATACTTATACACCAAAAATAATTCTCCGTACGATGGTGATCACTTACATTACCAAAATAACCGACTGCCGCTGTCACAAAAGACTAAATAAATTCTGTGAGTTTATTTCGAACACCTGTACACTAACAACGCCAGAATGGCTAAAATAACACATTTTTTATCCTAGAATACCCAACAGTAGTTTATCTAGCATGTTTACAATATATAGTGGTAATAAAGACGTATTTTTATTGGTCATTCCAACCATGCATCCGATCTCTCAGGAATTCTCCAAATATTTCAATGAAATTCTATAAATTCAATTGACGTCTAGGACGAACTGCCCTCATATTGGGAAAATAAGTGGATCTGCTTTATGCATCTCGAATTCCTACCATGAGCAGATGGTATTCCAATTTAAATTCCTTATAATCGGTTTACGTCGTCCTCTGCTATTTTTTAGAGGACAGTTTCCGTTGGAATTTATTTCTGGGAAATGTTAACCGCTGTATTCTATTTCTCCTAGGAATATTTGCGAGGTGATGATTCTTCTAGGACATAATGAAACCAGAAATTGTGTTAAAAATTAAGAAAAAATGGTTCATACCGGCACAAAAATAAAAATGCGGAGGTTTCAAACATATTTGTTCGAAAATGAGTTCAGTTGTAATACCAAAATAAATTTCACTTCCTGGTTTGTTCTTGGTTTTAGAAAAAAAGAGAGCAAGTTGTGGTCGGAAAGACCAATTTCCCTTCATATCTGAAGCTACGAAAACGCTTTAGGACATTATTCTGCGTTTTTATATTTTTTTAAATGACATATATCATTCCTAGTACCCACTAGGCATCACACGTTGAAATCTAAGACTCCGTTGATCCTTACTCCGCAAACGTATCGACTTCTGTGAGTTGACGTTTGTAGGAAGGCGTCAACTGATTATCAGAAAAGCCCATTTGAATCAATCAATCATTCAAAATATGCTTTATTGTCAGAAGATCTACATCATTGACAAAGTCTAAGAAAGATTTGGTCATTACAAAAACATGTAACTTACTCAGTAAAAGACATACAATAAAATATAATAAAAAAATAATAATAGAATTTTTTAGTCAGAAGGACAACAAAGATAAAAACGGGTATAAAGTTTTATTTAGTTAAAGCTTTTGTTGAAGTATTCATCGATTTCATAGAATACCTCTTCTAAGAAAATCATCTTAACAGTTCTCCTAAACAACACTATTGACTCAATGATTTTGACTCGTTCTGGAAGATGGTTGTATATTTTGGCTGCGTTGTAAATGATCGAGTTCTTTGTTGGATTTGATATAGGAATGGGTAGTCTTATGTTGTTGTTTTGGCGGGTGGATCCAAGATTGATATTATATATACCTACAGTTTCACACATAAAGTTCGCGACATATGGAAGTTTTTTTTATTAATAGATATAATTGAAATTTGGCTTGGCAGTTAGTTTGTGCTTGAAAAATTAGTAAAAAACAGCCTCTTTCCTTTTGTCATGTGATACTCTAAACCTGTCAAATTTGACATTTTTTTCGGAAATCCTCAAAAAATCAGTTTTTTTTTATTTCAAAAAATGCTAAAGAGAAAAAGTGCTCAGTTTCCAATTTTATACCTTTGCTCGAAATTTGGACTCTTTACTGTCACTTTTTTCCAATTTTTTTAATTTTTCGAATCTTTCGCTCTATCGATTCGAACGAAACATGATTCAAATTTCATAATTTTGATGAATACGAGACTTCAATGTCATATCATGCCCAGAAAATACCCGCATTGGCCTGTTACCAGAAGAAGAAATGAATACACCTCCAGAAAATAGTCTTTGTTGTTGCAAAGTTCATCTAGTTTTTTCATTTCATTGTTAAACTGTTTCGGTTTTTCCATGTATGGGCGTTAATATGCCAGTAATCGAATAAACGAATTCCTCTTCATTCTTATTACACTCGTATTTCTTTTTTTAATAGATTTTTATCCAGTTTGATTATTTTTCTGACCAATAATTCAGTTACAAACTAACCCGAAATATCATACTTTTCTGTAAACTAAACATTGACCTACAGTTTCAAAACTATTCAAAAGACTTTGGTTCTAGCGATTTGTACTGAACATGATATAAAATTTCGTAATTTTAAACATTACAAGACTAATGCAACATGTCGGGAAGAAAATAGTAGGTACTGATCAAATCGAAATAAAATTTTCCCCCAGTAGGCTTTTGAAACAAATTTTCAGTTTTGGTTAATGTCAAATTATTGCTTTCAATAAATCGAGTTGTTTTGTGTTCATGCCAAGTCAAATTTTCATTATATCTATTAATAAAAAAAACTTCCTTATGTCGCGAACTTTATGTATGACATTGTATGTAAGTTCCTAAACATGCCGTTTCCAGTATAAAAAGAGAAGAAAGGGTAAGGAGTTTCTGTTTTCTGAAAAGTTCCCTACAAGAGACCCTAAGTCCCACCTTACAGATGTAGCGAACAGCAAGTTTTTGTAGTGTGAAAATCATGCTGAAGCACTGCTTGTTGCAGGTTCCCCAGAAGGGGGCCATATCTTATATGTGATTCAATTAACGCATGGTACACTATTTTAGCTGTTGCCCTACCCAATTCATTCGACACCACACGTAAGGCATAACACCCTGAGGACAACTTTTTGCTCAGTGCTTCAACATGGTTACGGAAGTTCAGGTTATAGTCAAGAAAAATTCCCAAAAATTTATTGGATTGAGTACTCGAGATGACATGTCTTCCTAGTGGAATGTCTGGTATAGTACATTGAAATGACATTGGTCATTTAAATAAATTCGGAAAATGATAGTAACTATAAAACAAAGTTATCCGAAGGCAATTTGGACCGGCATCAAATCGACACGAGATCGAACAACTGTTTTGAGGCTTCTGCCGAAGTAATAATAAGAAACCCGTCGAGAAAAAGTATAACGTCTTTATAATCGGACCGGAGCATGAGAAAAAGTAAGAGGCTTCGGGCTTCGCTCGCAGCACGTCTCAATTTCAATGGCCAGTTGATTACTTCTTCTCGAAGTCGCTTACCGTTCAATGAGGCAGTGGCGTACCTTATATGTTTTCGCGGGTCTGCTAGTAATAAAAGCAAGGTTATTATGTATCTACATGTTCACGACCGAAGAGCAATGATCTTGAAAAACTGAGGGCCTCTAGCTCTCTAGTTCGTATGTCGCACAAACTTTTTTTGCATACTAGTTCGTTGTTGCATCTTTGTATAAATATTCGAAAATATAACAGACATGATGAAAGAAGAAGTCTCTGCTCGGAAATACTGTTGAAATTGAAGCGGCACAATGCAAGAAAATTCCCTTATGTGGGCTCTTAAGTGACCGCGCTCCCTAGATTTCAGGGTATACTATGGTGTAGGTGGTAACTAAGATATTAAAACGCACTATTGGATTTCAATTACATATAAATGTTATAAACGATTGCATTTACCTTCAAGTAAAAAAACTCAGAGTAAATGTTTCCAAACTGAACAGTTATCTATTTAAATTGAACTGGAATGTGAAATACAATCTATGGTCATGAATAATAAATCTACACTGCTATTACTTTTGAAAATTGACATTTTCCCCCAAATCTTGAGGCATTATTTCCTAATGTATTCATGAATTCATAACGCAGCTAAATTTTGAAGGTTTTTCTATAGCTCTACTATTCAATGCGATGCTGATTTTTTTCTGTTTTCAAACTGAAAGATGGTGCCCACGAATTTTTTATTCAAATTCCATCTTACGTTTTTATTTTTGTCTTTGTCACAAGGGTTAGGTCTCGATATTACCATATATGAGACTGAGAAATGTCGAGATATGTGTACTAACTAATCCTCTTCTAGGCGTTCTAGAAGTAGGGTCAGTACTTAGTTATTTTACATACGCTCACATGAAATTAAATTTCTTTTTCAAGTTTGTGTCTTGGACATCTGTAATTCATTCGGGTTAAATGGCTGTATTTCAGTGTAAAGCTTTCATATCTGTGTTTTGCAACCCTTTAACAAATAAACCCAGGCTTATGATTCATTAATTATTGGTGAGATATAAAGATTCAGGAAATTGGTAAGAATACTGTGTCTGACAAGGAAATTTGTACTCAAACTTATCCAAAGGGAAACAAAATATATTATCAATCGTAGTTCTCTCATGTTCAATCAAGCTTTAGGGAACGTAGGAAACATTG
Organism: Zygogramma bicolorata; assembly: GCA_032362365.1. Classification (NCBI taxonomy): domain Eukaryota; kingdom Metazoa; phylum Arthropoda; class Insecta; order Coleoptera; family Chrysomelidae; genus Zygogramma; species Zygogramma bicolorata. The sequence goes on along the minus strand of JAVJAQ010003141.1, from coordinate 463,492 downwards.
AATTATCCCAGATATTTGATCAGTCTGATCCGTAACAAAGCCACATATGACAGTCCAGAAGTGGTTTCGAAGATCTATGACAACCTCGTATATCAACAAACAGCTGAACAGAACAAAACATCATCATAGACACTCGATCATAGTGACCCAGCTGGACGCCCTACTAGCCCTCCACCGTGCTTCATCTCAGGTAACTTTTTATCCGAGGTTATTAACATAATTTTGTAAGCTCTTCATTACGGATACCTCATGCTCTCGAAGCTCGTAGACCGATTACCGAGTGTGTATGTATACCCATCCAATCTCTTCTGTGCATAGCTTAACATTTTAATTCTAGTGTAAGGTAATTAGGTATTCCGGATTAAAATTAACCGAATGTAACTTGGGAACTGACTGAATAACAAGCGGTGAATTGGACGGAAGAGAAATTGTTGCCCAAAAAATAATGGTAATTTTATATTGTGATAAACGTTGGGTAATATCGAAGATTTATCGGTAGCATTCGTTAGTGACATATGAACTAATCTGGTGAGAAGGCACAAACATTTTCGAAGAACTTTTCAGACTATTGAATTTATATATTACAATGGCCATGTTTGGATTTTTTATCAAAACTTTGAAGACTTGGAAGAGAGAACGAGTTGAAATGGTTATGTCTCGGAAGAAAAGTTATTATCACCGTTTCGAGTATCATTTATTCCATCATCAGGACTCGATACATCGAGTAGTATTTTTATTTATTGACAAAACAAACCCTCCGAACAGAACAAGTTCTGGTATAAGGAAGATAATAATTATATATAATGTAGTTCAAATATTTCAAAATAAACGAAAAGTAACAATTACAACAACTTTACATATTTATTGATTGATGAACATCATTATGATATCAATTCTAGTTTAAGTTTTTTCAAGAAAACATTTATAGATTTTGAATTTTTGATATCTTCTGAAAGACTATTGTAAGTTTCTTATAACTAGATATAGGATTGTTTTTGCCTTTATTCGAATGAATGCTATTTAAGTGGAAATTATTGGCATGTTTGATATTATAGTTATGTAATTTTGACTTTTTTTTGGAATGACTATTACCTTTTTGTAAATTATTTGTAAGTCTGTATGGAAATTTTGCTCTTTCAAATTTTATGAGTTTATCTAATGTGAAAGTTTCGATATCATTATATAATTGTGAAGAAGGTGTTTCCCACGGTTTAAAAAAAACTTTTATTGCTTCATTCATCAAACGATGAATGATCTATTTGGTTTTTACTACAAGATGACCATACTGTTATTAAATATCTGATATGTGAGACAATATGGGCATTATGAATGAGATTTTGAATTTCATTATTTAGACAATCAATTCCTCTTATTGCTCCAAACAAAGGAATAATTGTTTTCTTAATTTTATCCACATGGCAATCAAAATTCAAATTTTCATCAATCATCAGGCCTGAATATTTGTGTTCTTCAACTTGTTTTAAAATCCTATTCTCCATTTTTATTTTTAATTTCATTTGGTCCATATTTTTTTGTTTGAAAATCATGTATTCAGTTTTTTCTGTATTAATAGTCAGATTCATTTCATCCATCCATTTTTCATACAATTGAATATCTTTTTCAATAATATTTTCTAATAGTTTTGAATTCTTGATGGAATAATAAATCACAGTATCATCAGTATTGATGACTGAGTCATCGGAAATGAGAAAGCCTCTGAAGAAGCTGGCCACTCGCGCTAGCGAAACGTTGGGAAGAAATTACAAAGAACGACGGCCTCCAAGCCCGAAGAAAAGTAGCTATACTAATAACCTCGGCCGCGAAAGCCTTAACCATTTTGTCAGATTTGGTTATCCAGTTATTGTTATCGTGTTCTGAAGGTTTTCGTTTCACTGGATTTTTCTTTGCATTTTTTTATACAGTTGGCAAGTTCTTCAAATGTTGGTATATTACTGAAAGAATTCAATTGTTCTGAATTAGAATCGCGAAATTTACTTTTGTCTAGAATTTTTATAATTTTCTTTATTATCTTTGATTTATTTTTGATTATTTTTTCCATTTTTATATTTATTACTTCATGATCAGAAATATGGTAATCTTTATATTCAATCAGATAGTTCATACTATCTAAGTGAAGATTGGTTAAAACATGATCTATTATAGATTTTGTCTTATTATGATTTTGTCGCGTATAATGATGTTCATCAAGTACATTCAGTATTTTGTAACCATTGGTTTTATGAATACTTTGGTATGCTTCAACTAAATTATTTTTGTCTAATAAATTAATGTTCATATCACCCAATAAAATTAAATTTTTATATTTTCCAGTGATATTATTGATAATTTTGAAAAATTCTGCTGTATTCGTATCTGGTGGTCGATAAATAATGCCAATCTTCATTTTAGGATGTATCGATATCATTTCAAGAATGATATATTCACAGTTTCCTGAGGTTTTTCTCTCCAGAATATTGAACTTCAATTTTTCCTTCAAATTTATGGATACTCCTCCTCCACGTCTGTTGGTTTTTCTGCATTCATGGATTTCCGAGTAGTTTTGAATTTTAATAAATGGATATAACCAGGTTTCAGTTAGTGTTGAGATATCAATTTCTTGGACTGAGGTGGCCTTTACTTGATGGAAATCCATAGTTATTACGCTATAAGGTAGACACGATTAAATTTCCACAAAATTTATTGTCTTCGCGACATGTTTCGGTACACTGTACCTTTATCAAGCGAATGTATTTAAACACCGCAGTGTTTGTTGTAGTTTGTTGTTCGATAATGCTTTATGAGTCATTATCAATTTGGGATAAGTATTTTTTCTGATATAAATTTTTTACCGGACAGTTTTCACTTGTTGCAAGATGGCCAATGCAATGTTTTTTGTTGTAATTTGATATCTTGAGTACTGACCCTGAGTTTGCTGACGACTCCATATCATGTTGGCCTTGCATATGGGGAAACTACCCCAAACCTCTTTCGTAGTAATCGACTGCATCACAAATTCCCCCCTAATGCGAATTGGCACTCTGATTGCATGCATTGTAAATGCATCGATCCCGTAATACTGGCAGTAATATCGCATGCATTTTTGATGAAATGAAGCTTTTGCAGCTAGTTTGTTCACATTACATAGCGTTTTATTATTATTAGCCGCAATGGCTTGTTAATATTTAATTTCTTCGTTGTGGATTTCCCGAGGGCTCCAATTACATTTCATATGTAAATTTTCGGTTTTAAAATTGGTACGTTACTGTGATATGGGAATAACCACCATTCGTACAGATTGCAGTGGAGTACGTATAGCGTAACCCTGGATACTGGTTGTGCAGTTTTCATATAATATTCATTCAAGTTTGATTGGTAACCACTAGATATTTGATTCAATTCACTAGCTAGAGAAACATTATTTTATTACTCAAAAAGTGGTTGAATGATCATGATGGATAGAAGACAAGAGAAATATTTCAATAAAGACAAGGAGAGAAGAAAAAACGAAAAGGTAAGAAAAACCTGGACGAAGCCAATGAAAAGAAAGAAGATGGGGACATTTGTATTCAGAAAAGCATTAAACTTGTATAATACGAACGTAATGTGAGACTTCAGGCATCAACATACGTTTTATACAATGTTGACGACCACATATATTGTGAGAACCCACACTACAGTCTGGTAACTTGATACTTACATGAACGCCGAACGTGAGGGGACCACAATGTGATCACTGTGGAACACTTAATACATTTTCTTGAAGACTTTGCGATACAGTCACACACAATGAAGTCTGTTCAAAATTTCGACACTATTTGCGAATAACTCAAACTACCATAATACAACAAAGAAAAATGACTCGACTCAGTTGCATGGTTTGGAAACCGGTCTGTTTTCAATGACATCTGTCCTAACATGTAAAGCGACATGAATGTTTGTTTTATATACTGAAAATAACCCTTTGTTGACAAGTTCAATACAATTCAAGAAAGGATGAACAAGTTTCTGAACAATATTCATTGAATTGAATGAAGGGTTGCAGGAACTGGGAACTGGATAATGCGTTGTAGAAGCTGTACTTTTCCAGTTTTCACATAACAAATATTCTGTACCACTTAAATGGAAGCTATAAAAACAATTCGACACCCTGATTTTTGTTTCATTTTCTGAAACATCTATTCCTCATCATTTTTTACCCACAGATTCTTTGAACCTACGAGTGAAATAATCACAGATTATTTCTTATGAAATACTCAAGAATTGGTATCGAACAATGAAAGGTGACTTTGTCAAATTCCGAAGAAGGTATAATGTGTTGCTGTTCACAAGACAGTGATAGTCAGTTGTGTCAGTTATAACATACGTTTATCTACACCCGTACTCTAATAATACACTTATATGCCCACAACCCGTTTTATAATGAAATCCATTACGATACAGATTTTCATTACGATACAGATTTTCAACCAATAGAAACCCATTATTTTTCAATCAAGCATGATGTGCAAGCTTTGCATTTTGACGTTTGTCAAGTCAAAATCAGTAGGTATTGAATTCTTGAAGAATTTAGTCAATTTTCGATAATAGTATGAAAATGTCTTATAGCAGGGATATAGAAGAATTACCAGCGACCCTCCACAGATGTCTTAGACAACAAAAAAATACAATCGAAAAGATTATATTTTTCATTTGACAAATGCAGGACATATGTTTTTATTTTCAACATAAATAGACGAGCTCACATGTCCGAATGGTCAAAGGCGCCGGTAGTGAATAATTACTTCCGGGTTCAATTCCTGACGTCGGCAGAGTTTTTTTTTCCTTTTTTTTTCTTATTTCATTTCTCATTGTTGTATTTTCCGTGGTTATACCATTAATTATGATTTTGTAGAATTTTTCAAAGAAATACGATTGATTACCTACTATTATTGTGTTCAATATAAATACGTAATAATATAATAATTTTAGTTCTTCATTATTTATTGGGTGTAGATAAAATAGCGTATGCAACTCTCATGTAATGGTTATTAATACACTCGCATAAACCATACGAAACTCACCTTCGGCTCGTTTCGTATCCCGGTTTATGCTCATGTATTAATAACCATCATTACACGATCGTTGCATAATATACTATTTCAGAATAACCGAGGTTCATAAAATCCTGAAATCTTATGACATCATTTAATTAGGTTTGACTATATTCTGACCCATGTTCATGGGAATAGTATATTACACACCGAGGTGGAAAGTGATTCATTCCTGTCGTGAGATCAGTTAGTTAACCGAGACGCAAAGCGTCGAGGTTAGCTATGATCTCGAGACAGGAATGAAACTTTCTACCGAGGTTTGTATTCTGTTTCATTTACAACCATCATATTTCGATTAAAATTAATACATCTCTGTTTCGTTCTGAACATATCTGAAATATTACATTTAACGAGTAATTACCAAGAACGCGGTTTTCTCAGAATAATCAAGTTGATATATTGTTACCGTGACTACAGGGTAAACAATTGTCACCAATATAAATAAATGTCAGATAAAGTCAATAAATGACAGATAAAGTCTAGAATGGATGAAATGAGAGCGGTAGATCAGGGCGGGAAGTAGAGGTGTGCAATGTGACACTTCCCAACCTTCAATGACGTTAGTAATGACAGTATTACGTATATGGTTGTAAATGAAATACTATACAACCCCGAAAACAAAACAATTACTTAATGCATATAGCATATTTGAATCGTGGCGCTTGTAATTATTATTCCACAGATTTAGCACTCCCAACCCAACATTGATGTTAATATGCAGAATTGAATGAACTAATCATTAATTCAAAATTTTGTTTCGCCTCATTACACACGTAAATTTGTTTTGATTGCACATTCGGGCTGTGAACATTCGTTTCGTAAGTAATTTTCAACGAATTACCGGCTCGTGCTCATTACCGAATTCTGAATATGACAATGAAACAATTCACGAAATGTTTTCGTCAACATAAATATCAATTGATACCACGTTGACTCGCTATTTATGCACATCCGTCATAATGAATATGTTTGTAATCAAGAGCAATAAGGTTAAAGCCTTTGGCGCGATAATTTTGTAAGTTTCCCGAAATATCAAACATTGACTACATACACCAGTTTACTGCTAACTTCCAAAACAAAATTTAACCCCGAATGTTCGAAGAACTTCAAGGCGTCAAAAACAAGTTTCTGTCTGCTTATATTGTGCTGTTTCGATGGCAACGATACAATCCATTTCATTGAAGGGACTTACTAAGTGGTGTAATGTGAGTGATGAAGGATATTTTTCCGCATCAGGATTTGCAGGGCATTAAGGACTGATTGAGAATTACGAATAGAAACGTATTGTACATTGTACAAAAGAACTACACGCATTTGTAGGCAAGAAAATTAAAGAAAAACCCTAAAGTGTAATGCTCACATTGTACTATGGCATTTGTTTTGTATTTTTTGTTCAATGAAAGATTCAAACAAAGTTTGCTGTGGTGAAATTTCTTTCATGATGAAGTGAATAGCAGGCGTATGTATTTCGCCCTAGGGCATAATGTAGGAAACGAATGCTCTCTTCGAAGTTATTAGGGAATTTCTGAGAGATATGCAATCCTTACAACGAACAAGATAACAACTTCTCTTGTATAACTCGAATTGCGATAGTAGTTTTCATAGTCTATGAATCTGGACTGATCCAAAACTTTTTTTCATTTTTTTTTATCTTAGTCTGACGCTAATCAAAAATTTGTTCGTTGGCTTGAGAGCTATCTTTCGCCCTTTCCTCATAGATATTGAATTATTACGTTTCCTCAAGTTGTGTTTCGATATTGTTTGTTGATCTTTCTTTCAGTTGCATATCATTACTAATAATTTTTTGACATATATTTCAAACTCCACGGTAGATCAGCTTTTAACTAAACTTATCGTTTGTGTGAAATTCTGTACATTCTTTAAAATTATTGAAAAGTTTTTGATAGCATTTAAATTTTAAAATACATCATTTTTCCATTATCGAAAATGGCACCAAATCGGAAAATTCTGAAAAGTAGAAAGAACGTACCTAATGTTCACAAGTATAGATCATAAACCAAAAAAAAAATCTCAAGCTTGAAGTCGAGAAGAGCTAATCCCTGTTTCTAACTTCATCCAACTCTCATTTCATTTATCACCCCTGTAAAAACCTCCACGTTCTGCCATTCTCAATCGACCTCTTCGAACATTCAATATAGAGAGACGTTCACAAGATTCCAACAAATCGTAGAGATCATGTTTTCTTATTTCTCTGCAACTTATCTTCCGAAAGAAATATCGACAGGAGCGCTCATAGTTTTTGGCAAGCGAACTCGGACTGCACATTACTGGGAGAGCCACTATTTCAAATTACCAGATGATATATCTAGAGAGACCGGCATAACTTCCTAGCGAAATATGTTACAGTTCGGCAACTCAGAAAACGTAAAATATGCTAGATATAACCCCATATCGCACCCCAGATCAACAGATATTTATGTAGTGCCGCATTGCGCCATTTATACGACTTATAAGACTTTATAAACACCAGAAAAAGTTCGAATGTGTCTTTTTCGGTGGGGACTGCAATAACAACACATCGTGGAAGTCTTTCGGAGCAGATGCTGCGACAAGAGCTTTAAAGTTGTGCGATCATTAAGTGCCAGCCTAAGCGGTATTTCATGCGGGGTTTTCGATATTTACCGCAAAACAGCAATGCTTATGGCTGGGCATCACACGGATTATACTCGTATTACGTTATTTAATATGTGTGCAGGAGATTTGGATTACTATCACCACCTGTGCTCAAGAGTGCATGTCTGCAGAAGGAACGGGATATTTCAGAAATGGCCAGCAGAATCGCTATGGAAAGTTATTTTCAGATTCTCGTTGCTGGCTCAGTCGAACTTTGCAAGCGAAGGTTTGAGTAGTTTTTGTTCGAATACAAAATTATCAGATCGAAAGAATATGAACTAATACAACAATACACGAATAACACAACTCAAATGTCGAATTATAAAGAAAATAAACATCAATAAATTGAAATAAAAATAAATGTGAATGAACAGAAAATCAAGATTGAATCAAAACTAGGGTATCAATCTCGGTATCAATTGAAATAAATTGAGGAGGTATAATGAAGGAATTTCAAACCAAGTTTCAAGCTGGGTGTACTCAGGAAGTTTCGATTTCTTGTATCGTCTTCGGATGATAACGTCGTGAGTACCCTCAATTTTAATTTTTTGATTTGAACTTTTAACAGATTTCTATATTTATATCAGTAGTGTTTTTGAATTTTTTTCTCATTTACATTTCTGATTATTGCAATTTTCTGAACTTTATTCTTCGTCCAAAACAATTTCATATTATCAATATTATTATTCATACCATTTGAATAATTATATATAAATAAATAATAAAAAAGGAATAAAATATAAAACAGTGTCAACTGGATAATTTCGTTTCACCCTGTTCATAGAATAGAACATACGCCTCGCGATTTTGGGAAAATTGGTGACACGTGGGCATCGTTGTACTTGTGCCATCTTCCAGAATAAGGGTGTCGGCAGTAAGCTGTGTAGTAGCCACTATCTGCAGACCCGTTGTGGTTTAAAAGTGCGTGGAGATTATAGCTACAAGGAGCTACATTGGCTGACGCATAATTATTCATCTCCAGACCTTCTACAGGAAAATCCACGTTGACAAATAATTCCTCTCTGTTTTTTCTTTTGTGGAAAATCGCTTAAGCTGGATCACCAGTATCCGGGGAAATTTATGTATTGATGAATATTTCGAGCATTTTCGTCTTTCTTCACATTTGGAGCACGTTGGTAGCTCATCCTCATCTAACATTTCTTCATTTGTGAATGAATCCAAACAATGATATAATTGGAGAAAGTCAGTTCCTTCTGGTAGGTAGAGAAATGTCCCAAAATGGTTCGAAGACCACGGAACAATGACCACAATATGTGCTTTTGATGGTCGACTTCAGTTGACCGACAAAGTTTTCAACCATCTTGGATTCATCAAAACTTGTGTACCTCGACCATGACTATTGCGCTTTTTCGCTGTCACTTAATTCTTCAAAGATTTCGGTTACGATTGGTTTGGGTTTTTCTGTTATTTGGTTAACATCTTCATGTAGACCATTCAACAGGTATCTTAAAGATTCCTGGGCATCTTGTTGGGCGTAATCGATGAAGTGAGGGGCGAAACTTTGGATCTGACGTTTCAGAAAAACTGTTTTGACCACTCTTCTTGAAAAATCTTCCGACCATAATTCTTTTATCACCTCTGCAAAAGCTTCGATTAGAGCACCTTTCATACTGGATATGCTGGTATTTATATCCTTCTTGTAAAAGTCTTTTATCAGATATTCAAGCAACCATCCAGTGTTTGAAAGACACTGGATAACACTATTGATGTAACAAGTGTTTCCCGAATAATTGCACATTCAAATTCTATCATTCGTGTTTTATTGGTTTAGTTCAGAGTCCGTCGATCTAATGAGGTATTCTAATTGATTCAATAGAGTAAAGTACACAGAATATGCAAGTTCTAATGAATATCAGTGAATGCATTCAAAGGAAAGTACGTTTGTTCATAAGATGATGGTTTAATTTCAAAAGTTTATGATGATTTCACAATTATTTTCAAGATATTTCCAATCTTCCAATTTATGAAATAATTATTACGACAAAAAGTGTTACCGTAAATATTACCGGGTTATGGAACCCAGTATTTTATTGTTGCTTTGTGTGTTGAAAATCCATACGATCTGGCACTAGCAGTCTGAAACAACATCTTTCATCTGAGTGAACTGATTAACAAAGCGCACTGAAACATTTTACAGAAATTTTCGGTTATTATCTCCTATGAGCTTTAATTGAAAATACCGGATTTTTTCCCAAATGCTAATTTTATTAAAAAATCCGAGCAAAATTAATGGCATTTGAATTCAAGCTCGCTAGAGAATCGGTACAAAAGTTCCATGTCGAAATTGTTCAAAACTAGAATGAAATTGGTGATCATTATTAATCTGAAGCGAAACTCTTAGCATTATCTATAAAACCAAATGAAATCCTTCGATGAAATCAATTATTTCAAAGAATATCATGTTGTAAAATCCAACAATTACTTTTACAGGGTGATTCCTCTTATTATTTGGGAGTTTCCATAGCAAAGTGACGAAATACAAGCATCAGACAGTCTAAAAATCACAGGCATTAAATTGCCTGCATTATATCCATACCGTTTTAGTAGTGCTTGTGTGAATGATATTTCGAAATTGTAATCCTGAGGTGATTAGTGATGAATCAGAATCGTGGTGAAACGATGACTGAAACTGGTTTTGTCCTAGTACAATCAGAAAATCCACCGAAAATAAATACATTTTTGATGACAGCATATTTTGAATCAAATCTCGTTTTAACATAAGCGGAGATCAAAGGAGTGTAAGGTGATAGGTAATCATTATATTATATATGATATATTTGAGTACATTGAGATTCCGATGTTATTGAGTGGGTTAGGTTAGTTTTTAAACGAATCTTCCGTTTATCCAATAGTGTTTTTGCTCTTCGGAACCATACAATACTTGAAAAAGTTTTTCAATTAAATGGTATCGTTTGAATTATTCAAATTTGTTCAATATTTTTTATTCCACTCCGAAACATAATTTGAATATTTTCGAGCCTATTTATATTTTTACTACGTAATAAAGATGTGAATTACTGATTCAAGATATACCAAAAAACCATTTTTATTTCCTTTCGAAATCTTTCGTTCATTCTTCCACACTTTGGGAGAAATCAAACAACGTAAACTTCGACTTTTCACTTTCGTTCAATCCAATTGCTTTCCTGATTAGTTCGTCTCCAGCTGAGTTCCCACGCTCTTGCTGAAAGCTCAAACGCCTTGTGCCGTAATTGAACTGAGCAGGGATGCTGGTGTCTCTTGTAAACAGATATATTTATAATCGAAATAGACTTCGACTTCAAAGAGAACAAGACGTCTCAATCTATGACGTCCGTAATAATAAAAGTTGGTAAAAACTTCAAGCGAGCAACGACGAGAAAAGAGGAAAAATAATTTATTCGGCCTTTTGATCTCGATACAAGTAGAGCAGATTTGTGTTTGGCGGGCAGGGTGAGATCAGGGACGGTTTCACGAGTGCTGGGGGTCTCAAGGAGTACGTAAGCACGTACTTCAGATCGGGATTTTGAAGGGAAAGTTTGACGGTTTTCAAGAGACATATTCAGTTCCACTGTAGTCCATACAATTCGGAACTGATCCTGAATATGGTTTGGATGAATCATCTAGCCTACTAGCTACTTATTATTGAAAAATATGAAAGAATAAAGTAGCATTATAAAATTTTGCTCCACTTTCGATTATAAATTTTGTCATTATGACGGAAGTTTTCATTGAACCCTTTACAAAACCACAAATGTAGAAACCATCCTCATTGTTGAAATTCCAAAAACTTAATCGATTTCCCTAACCCCATTTAGAGCATCTGGAAATACTGTGCAGTCTGCAAGTGAACATGCAAAGACATATTCGATGAAAGAATGACAAAATAAACATTTTCATAAAGGAGGGAAGGGTTAAGGGCTAACTTTTGAGAACCAAAATATTAGGAGCCAGTTGTAGATACTACAGTGAACTATGGTTTGTCGTTTGTTGCTTGACAACGGGGTTCACTTGAACCAGAATTTCCTGGTTATAGATAACTGACCCTGACTATCAATTTCCTTCTCTGAAATTGAAAACTGTGAAAGCGAAACCAAGTCATATCAATTTGTTGTTAGAATAATCACGTACTTGAAATATATTAAAACGGTAGTAGTTTGGGCTATTCGACTTCAGGGTTTCGAAGGAAATGACCTATTACATACTGAATCTCATCAAAAGTGATAGTACAGGTTTTCATTATATTTAGAAGATTAAGTGGATGCTGGTTGGATATTGAACTATAAGAACCCATTCTCGGATCAGTACAGTTTGAGAAAAAATACCAGACAAATCTCTGACAAGTTATACTAAAATCGAGTTTCATAATGATCAAAACGGTTGTTTAGGTTGAAAGAATGAAAAATGTATAAGGTTCCAAACATGAATTCCAGAACAATTAGCAATTGATCATTATTTGAAATCTCAACACTTTCAACACCGTAGACTATTTGATTATTGTAGAATTCAATGGATCACATTCAAAAAAAGTAAATCGAATATTTTGGGTATTGAAATGGCCCTAGGTTTCCTCCTTGAGGATTTCCTTCTGACTATCATCAATATTATCGTCATCAACTAGTGAATATTTTGAGAACTCGCAAATTAGGGATACTATAGTTTTCTGTACATTATCTCTAACAAATACAGAAATTGGAATGAAAGTGATAAATGTTCGTTCAGTATCTTCTATTTTGAAATTCACAATTTACTAAATGCTAGTTTTTTGCTTCTGCAAAATTGCAAACACACATTTTCCAGGTATGTTTGACCATGTTGGCATCAGCAGGGGATGATAGAAACCGCTCCCGTGCACGCTTTTTCCGTCGGTAAGTTTTGAAGTTGATCGTCAGTGATTAACTCGACCACATTTTCAATGCGACCGTGGTCACGACAAAGGCCTGAAAGATGAGAACCGCCGCTATTTATACATGCAGAAGACGTCAACTGTCCCAATATTAGTGCATGTTGGACTTTATTGCTGTTCATGCTATATGGACCGTTAACGTTTGACATCCTGAAAAACATGTGCCTTATTATTAATAACTCGAGTTGTTTAACTGACAATTTGCAGCGTTGTTGGGGCCATTTCTCATGAAATATTTACGAGAGATACGGAGAATACGATAGGGAATGGTATTAATTATAATCTGACAATTACGGCGTGATTAAATATGGATAATTAGCGGTCAGAAACAGGTGCAGTCGAGCAGGCTGATGCGGATGACAGTCCGTTGTTTCAGCGAATACGGCCTTTCAATTATCTGAGCTTTCGCAAACTATCGGATGATTGAACTCGAGATTGAAAGGAGACCGGATGTCCCTACATGAATTGCGACGAAATAGTGGCTATGGTATTTCGATGGCAGTTTGCTCCTATTTTATGTACAGAATTGTTCATCCACGGACAAACGATAAGATTAGAACTTTTGGTGTAGGAGTTACGACTATTTCTAGAGATCAGTTAGTTCAACATCGAACTGATAAACCTGGCACTTGAGGCAAGTTTTTTAACAAGGTAAGGATCTTCAGAAGAGAATTTAAACTGAATATATAGACTAGGAACCTAGTATATTCATACCTCACAAGCTAAGGAAGGATTGTCCACAATATAAAATGGCAGCACTGCAAATTGTCGTCTATAATTTTATATTTCCTTTGCAGGGAAAAAAGTGCAAATGGAAAGAGTGATTAGGCGAGTAGCTGAAGTGAACGGTAATAACCCAGAACTCCTAGATACACAAGTTAAACAGAATATATAAATTAGGGGAAACGGTTCATAAATCCTCGACTTTTCGAAAAGATGAGAGTCGTCGAAAGAGTACTGTTATCCTAGAGTTTATTGCAACACTAGAGAACTTGAATATATTTTTGGAAAAGTGAATATGGAAGATGCATATGAAATTCCTCATAGATTGCAACAACTACTAGGTAATACAGAAGATACATAAAAAAACAAAAAAAGTCGATGAGATATGAAATTGGTTGTGAAAATTTTAATAGGAAATACACTGTTGAGATATGACGAGCAATTGAAAACCTGCTTTAAAGGATACCATTCATAAGGGTAGAAAAAGAAGTTTTGTTGCCGAACTTGCTCTACTCAGTGATCATAGTATCAGTAAAAACCACCTGAAACTGGTAAATTATATGCATGATACAAGGCTGATCGATACATTCGATAGTCTTGAAATGGCAGATAGTAAGAATAATATAGCTGGTGACTAATCTTACATACAGCCCACTACAGTTCATTGTTGAGAAATAAATTGGGGAAATCAAAACATGTACCACTTGCTTGCATTACCTAATACTGGGAGATGTAACAAAATAACGTTCTCAAATTCAAACAAAAAAAAAAATGGATTTCGGTTGATGGAAAATGTTTTAGAAAAATCGAATGATCAGAAATGTAAACGAACATAAATAAAATTCTTGTGAGTTGAGAATATTCTATATAAAAGAGTGAAACCAAACAACATGTAGAAATAAAGAAATTTTAAATAATATGAAAATATTTTTGAAACCAAGTTGAGTGTACTAACAACGTCTTGATTGTTCAATTCGCAATTGTTTTCGTTTTTTTTATACAGAATCACACCAAAGAAAAGCCCTTCAATGTTTGAAGAACATCGCGTTCTCAGGAATATACTTACATGGTATTTTTTGAATCATTGAACATCCCACACGTTTTTGATGGGTATATACAACTCGTGCAGACGAACAAAATGGTATATAAAAGTTGAGCAATTTTCTCGATTTGGTCCTTTATTCAACATAATTCAATACGGAACTATTGAACCATTGAAACATGTGCTACGATTCGTTTATTTCATAATTTGATGCTTATCAGGAAAACTCAACTATTTTTTTGTCGCAAATTTCTACCCAGAAACTTTAAAGAATAATAAACCTCTGCTCTGCAGTATTCAATGATATACCTTATGTTAGAATGACTGAGAAGTTGTGGAGTGGCCTGCAAAGTCACCTGATTTATATCAGAAATCTTCACAGAATGATTATTGAAAAAATAGGGCATGGTTCAGCTCTTCAGGTTGACTGACAGTGATTCGATATCTGAAGTTTAGCAACGCCGATCGCGGTTAGTACTTGGATGGGTGACCATACAGGTATATACCGCGTCGAAAGCCTGTACAGCTGCAGCGAAATAGCATATCATAGCTCGCAGGCAATATATCAATTGGCACAAGATATATTGAGGATATGCCGTCCTTCGGAGGGGACGTAAAGCCGTCGGTCCCGAGTCCATGGATGTTGGGCTCGTTAAAGATTCCTACCTCGGGTTGGAATACCAGAGGGCAAAATTTCTGGTTGGGGGAAGTGCTCACCTGCGTCGGTGATTGGCCTTGGTAGCGGAAATAGGCCGACGTTAAATGAAGAAATAAAAAAAAAATTATTGAAAAAATGTTCATATCCTTATCAGAATTCATCTCTGAATTGGAGATAGCATCTATTGTAAACAATTTCTTAGTGGAACGCCTTGACAGACAAAGGTGGAAAATACTTCGCCAGAGGGCTTCGGTGTGAGTCGGAAAATATTTCAGCGAAATCTATATTTTTTTGTGATGCTCAAAGGACTTTTTTCTCTGCACACAACTCCTCTGTCTCTTAATATGAATTTAAGTGCGAGCCAGGGACTTTTCCCCGTGGAAAGTTTTAATTTCATTCGAAATAGGAGGCGATTCACCGCGATCCACCACGGAACTTTTAATTTCGTCGAATTGAAAAAGTTGCGGCACCTCTATAAATTTCAGGACAAAAACGAGGTCATACCGGAAATATTAACAGGAATACGGATTCTCTGGGGCTATCTGTTCGAGTTCGGCTTTCATTCTGCGGCTTGATTTCAATTTTGTTTCGTTTGCAGCGGAAAGCGGGAACCGTGCCGAAACGGTCTAGGAGTATTTGTTTTTTTAGCGAAACGTTTAATTTCAATTCATTTATACAGAGCGCGCGGTCGATTGGACGTCCGGGTAAATATTCAAATTGTGTTCCTGGAAATCAGGATGTGGAATTGCGGGAGGAAGGAGAAAATTGAAGATTTCGACTCGGAATTGAAATATAGGAAATGGAATATAAGGGGTTCTTAACCTACCACAGTCTTAAAAAATAAGAATCAATATTGGAATCTATACAAGTATAGAAGGGCAGATTTTTAATCTACCCCGATAGGTTTCTGCGATAATTAAAAAACAGTTCCTTCTTGATTGATGCTTCATATCAATGATTTGTTCAAGAAAACATCTTGTTCAGTACATAATTTTGCGGACGACAGTACTCATACTAGTTTCTCTTCCAGAGTCCCCTTACCAGCACGAGAAACAAAAATTCAAAGAAACATTCACGTTAATAAAATTAACGATGACTTGATAAAAATAATATAATGGGGTAACATGAACTTGGTTGGAATTTGATGCTAGGAAAACCCAAGCATGTCTCTTTTCAAGAAAAGCCGATCTATCATCATCTAGGATTCAGATGTCAGGAGTAACTATTCCTACAAATTCAAGTATCTCGATGCTGGGAATTACGATCAGTGATAATCTCTCAAAGGAAAACCATGTGAGATCGATCGCTAAAGATGCTTCCCAGAAACTTGGATTTCTATTTCGTGCGAAGAAATAGGTATTTCGCTTCTCGTCAGCTTCTAATGATCTACGAGGCTCAGATACCTATCTTGGAATATAGTTCTCGTGTGTGGAATTCGGCACCAAAATATTCATAGACGCTTCTCGATTCCATTCAGAGAAAGGCAATTCGTCTTGTTGGTGATTCTTCGCTCACAGACTCGCTCACTTCATTAGAACATCGTAAAACGGTCGGAGACTCTCGTCTGTAGACATTTTCACGGTTGGTGCTCTTCTGAAATGTTATCAGTCGTTCCACCCTTGGCAATATATACACGGATGACTCGACTCGAGTACAGAATTCCCACCCCTTTGTTTTTGAATTTGTTGATCCGTCGAACCTCTCTTACTCAGAGAACTTTTTTCAATAGACCAGCTGAGCTTCGGAACTCCTTGCCGAAAGAAGTTTTTCCTGAGTCTTACAAACTTCAAAAATTCAAAGTGAATGTTAATTCGTATCTCCTGTCCCTTGACGCGGTGTTCTTTGAACATTACAGGGCTCTCCTTTCGTGTGAATCTGCATATAAAAAAAATAAGTAACCAACTTTTCGTATACCTCAATGCTTGCCAATCAAAAAGTACAAGTACAAATATTCATCGGAAACGAAATCCGCTTCCATACTCAAAACCCTCACGAATATAAATGAAATCGTATAGTTATACAAAAGGCGCTTTCGTTTTAAGGAGAGACTTTCTTTACTCTAGTCTGATCACACCAATTGGCAATTGATATCGTTCAGTGACCAATCGAGCATCGAATTGCAATCATTATACCATCAAAGTATAGTTTAATATTCAACTGATGATTAGTAAATTTCATCCAGAAAATATCCAGGATGTGCTGAAACTCTCACCAACTTTGCCATATCCCTAGATAAAACCAAACGCTTTACAGTGTTTTTTTTTTGTTAGGGGACATTCTGATTTCAATTTTTTATATTGATAGTTGATATTTATCAGAGTTTTGAAGTTCCCCTTGAATTTACTCCACTTTAAATCGATATATCGAGATATTCATACAATGTTTTGAACATTTCAATTAGAAACTTATTAGTAACTTTCAAGCCAAAGTAAAACAGTCAAATATACGAACTCTATTATATTCTACAGAAAAAACTTTCATGATGAATTACACCATTGAATGCTTCACCCTTTATTTCAAATAACTATCATAAGAGGATCTCCAGACTTTTCAATAATGAAGTAGTTTATTCAACGAAGTTCGTCTCAATATAAACTTTCCATGTACCAACCTCATAATCCTTGTGAAAGTCTAGTAGAAAAATATGTTCTCGGAGTTTTCATCACTTCAAGTGGTTGGCAAGAATATTAATAAACAGAAGATGGAGTATTGCAAGTAGTTCCCACGATATTAGGTCAGCTCTGTTTAGAGATTAAATAGATATTGTTTATGAGTCAATTTACTGTGAGAAATTTGCTGGTTTTTATGCAGGAGGAAAATGAAAAGATTTATTCATTTTTGTCTATGAGGAATGCCAACAAAAACCAGTTCGAAGATGTCATCATTCTAAAATGTACAGCTTATCCAATCCATCTTGGCACAGAAATAATAAAATTCATGCCCATCAATGTCTGTGAAGTATACTAAGATAAAAAAAAAAACCTATTCACTGGGTTAAAATTCATTCCTAGAAGGTGTTTTTTCTCCGTCATGGTCTAGAAAAGTATTCAAGTTTGTGTCAGGATGGATTGGATAAGCTGGAAATTATTATTGTTATCGGATTGTGAGTATTCGCCATTTTTGTCTTTTGAATAAGAATTGTATCATACACGCTCTCGAAATTCCTAGCAAGAATATCAAATACTGCTTGTCTTTCGATGCAAGTGTTGCCCCTCAAGAGGGTAACTTTTCAAATGTATGAATTCCATGCATGATTTTTGAGTCCAGGATTTAATTTTTTCTATTTGTTTTAGTCAAACATACAAGTTATTTGCATTTGAAGTGACGCTGATAGAAAGCAAATGCCTCGGCAAATGTGCTGTAAAAATGAACAAATATCATACAAGTTGTTAACCAATGCAAATTAGGGATTTTCATCGAAAATAGATAAACAGTAATTACTGTTGACCAAAAAGTATCGGAAAATATTTGATTTGGTTGTTTTTTTCATTTGTTGGACGGCCGATGTTGGCACACCCTGTATACTAGTGAAATATCAAGACAATCGAAAATAGAACTACTTATCACATCAAGTCGATATGACGAGAAATAGAAAAATGAACTGGTACGTATTGGCAGGTATATGATCGGCAAATGGGGCATCTAATTGGAGTAATATAAAATTAAGTGCTCGTGAAAGGAAAAGATGTATCCAATCCTTTTATTGATACTTTCTTCATTTCAGTCGATGTAAATCTGAAAGTGAGTCTCGACTGAAAAGCATGAACAATATGCCCACCTCCACGAATTGCATAAGTTTTTCATTCTAATATATCAAATTGAAATACCAATACCACAAAGTTTCGTTTATGAAAATTCGCCTCAACTTCAACAACTTCAGAAAATGCAAAAAGTTTTTACATTTGATATGTCACCCCTTCTCCTGTTCACAGTATCAAGCAGTTTAATTATAAACATCCCTAACTGCACTTAATCTATCCCAAAAGTCCAACAAACGACAGCTACTTTAGGGCCATAAATTCCGTTGAACTTTCGTTTAAAGCTGTTAGCAGTTAACTATTCCCCATAAAATAATTGCTGCTCGAATTAACATTTTTTGTCCATCTTTCCATGGGAGAGTTTTACGACAGTCTCTATTGATCATAAATTCAATACTTCAGCAGAAGTGTCAAAACTGCAGGTTGGTCGGTGACGTGAGTAGACCATTATTTTTTAATTGCTGGGTAAATAAGAAAATTCAATAACTCTATTCGGCGGAAATAATAAGAATTATAATTATTGCAGACGGAATTGGGAAAAATGCTTTAGTACATCTGAAACGGGCTCTCTGCTGAAGTCATTATAACTAATTGAGCCAATATTACGAGGAGAAATGTTGTAATGAAACATGCTCATTGCCTTCATGTCAATTCTGAATGAATTAATATTAATTGGTACGATATTATACCATTTTTGATACGTTGCAGTGCAAAAACCCGTTTGCTTTCAATTGAAAAGATGCGGCATCGCAGTTACCACTGGAAAAACATGCAGTTGTCCCCATCAATGATACATCATGAATGTATACAGTGGTTGTCAAGAAGTCTGAGGAAATAATGTGATATGGCGAGAATTACGGTAATCAATCATGTTGAAAATGTTGGATTTCCTTCTCAGTTTCCAAATCTTCAAACATTTTGACAGGTAAGTAATGTACTACTATGTATATGATATTTGTATATCGTGTACATACAAGGAATTTGAAATCAGAAAGTAGAACTTCACCAGAACAAAGACTACGGTTCTGCCAATCTCATGACAAGCTTTCGAACATATATTAGACAGAATTTTCACCTCCATTTGTATACCATGAAAAATTTCACTCGAGCAATTAGAAAATGTGAAGGAATGATTTTTTCTTGCTCTAGAGCGGAGATTCAAAAAGTATATTTTCATTACACTTCCTAAAGAAATAATGAAAAAAACATGTTCCAAATCTGTTTGCAAAAAAATCTTTTTTGGAACTGATTTTTAGGAAGAAATATTGTATTTTATTTGTTCCATTTCTCAGCTATCTTTGTGATTTTCAGAAGTATTCGGGATGAAAGATTAGCCATAAAGGCCTGCTTATCAAAGTGAACTTGCGCTGTCAAACAAGAATTCTAAATTATGAGTATTTCAGATCCTTTTCATCTCCAAATTACAAAATGGGGTTGATTGAATTTCTACAATATTTCATTTACGACAACGTTTACTAGTGCGGTAATAATTATGTCAGTAATTAATGTTCATTGGGCAAATTAATAATAGGCATTCACCGAAGTCAATTCATTAACAGAGTTAATTGAAAGACACACTCAAGAGGAGTCTTATCAATCTGGGTACATCTGAGACTTTCAGCAACAGAAGTGTACCATTTGTATCATTCATTTCGTCGGTATAATAACAAAGGACAGAAATAAACCTTGAAATAGGAATCCGATGTTAATAGGTATTAACGTATCCGATCACAGGAGCAAAATGAACTAACCAACATTGTATTGATATTGTTCCTGGATAAATTATTACCGATCACATTTATATAATGAGTTGAATTGATTTCCACATGATAGAATCGATAATATTTCTGTTTTTCTGCAATTGGTAGGTTGAATAATGATTGGAATTGATAAAGAGCTGAAGCCTGAAGCTATTGCCATAAGCACGGTCACTCACATTACGGTTGTATGAATTGCAACGAATTTCTGAACGAATAGCTCAAATGTATCAATGAAAATTGTTTAAACCTTTCATGTGAAAACTTCAACAAAACAGTTACTCTCAACTGATGTGAAAAACATATATTGACTTGTGCTTTGCAAACTGTTTTGTACAGTTAAAAAACCGGGATTATTAACACTTCAATGTTTACTGGAAATTGATAAAAATCGAGCATTTCTCGTCCACTAATCGCATTCGGTATTTATAGTGAGAGGATATGACATTGAAAGATTGTTTCTGACTTCTTCGCCTCCAAATCATTGAATGAAGGAAAAAACAGAACTTTTTCAAAAAAGTTATATCAAAAATTACCGCCCAATTGATTATTAAATAGCCCTTCCACCACCTATATGACACATGTAAGTCACTTTTTCAGGCTCAATTTGTATCACGAGCCCACGAAACTTGAATGAAATCTAAAGCATTCAGTAGTAAGTATTTTTCTACATAACAAAGGAAAAATAGAGATCAGTTTCGGATAAAATTTCTCTCACCAGGAAAACAAGTCATCCTGAAAATCCCATTGAAGTTTCTTTCTTTCGGAGAAAAAGATTTCTTGAGTGGATGGATAATAGAACTTTTTACTAGATAGAAATTACAAATTGGGCAAGAAAAAGTCTCAATGACCCGTCGCGACATAGAAGCAGGGCTGTTGTTTAAAATAGCTTCATTATTCCTTTTTGTGACTGAATCGAACCTCTATAAATGATGAAACCATATCAACACAGGGAAAAAAAAAAGCCAGAATTTTTTTTTTGACTTCATCCAATGGAAAATGTGGAAATCACTGATTAAGTTTCAGTTTGCATCGTACTCTTTTATTGAGCCATCAGACGTTCAGCTATTATGGGCTCTTCCACTCAAAACCATCAAACTCTACGTTACCGACTTTCTCACTTTTTGCTCGGGACAATTTCACGATTGTTGCACAATCCCAATTCGCATTATAATTTTTATTGGACGATGCAGCAAACTGCCTGAATCGAATTGTGTTTGTATAAAACATCAGCACTTTTGGAGCTCTTCCAGCTTTACGATCAAATTTTATAGTTCAAACCTCGGTTCAAACTGATGCAGTTAACATATTTCTTTTGTTCCTCTCAGGCACCACTCGAGCTGTATAGTATTATTCAAATTTCTCTCATTCAAGGTATTTATGAGGAAGCGGAATTATATTGCTCGGGAAAGTTGGATGACGGGAAAATAAGTTTTTATTTCCTGAAACACTGAAGCTATTGAAAGCTCAAGCCCCGGAGTAATTATTTGAGTTTCCAGTTTTATGGTGATACGTCTTATAATTGAAACTGAGTAGTGAATCCGCACAGTAATTACACTTGAATTTTATTTTGCATACATTATGTATTTAATGGGTGGAGTGCACCTCTGTGATATTATCTTCTTGTTTAATGCAATTTTGCGGTATTTGTACTACCCTGAAAAGCAGTAAAAACTGGATAATATTGGTGGTGCCTCATAGTGTTAAGTTCGATCGGTAGATGGCGCGTTATGAATCTGAACGAACTTACAGCTAAAAATGGATTGTGAATACAAATAAAGTTTATACCTATGGTATTAAGTTCGATCCACTAGATAAAACAGTAAATATAATTGATCCTTCACTTTTAAGAACATACCTACTTGTGAATTTCAAAAAAGTAGTAGTCCAAAATTGAAATATGTGACATAGGCTGTTTATTATTCACAACAAATTGAGCCTAAGCATGAACTGATTCAAATATCTATTTCTGACTGAAGTAGTTACGACCTAATCTACACTAAGTACCCAATGAATTTCAATAGTTAGGCTCGGTTTCACCATTGACTTTAATCTGGATTACTTTGCTAACTGGAATTTCTGAACGCATAAATACGTACAAATACTCCGGTTAGAAAGATAATCCAGATTAAAGTCGTTGGTGAAACCGAGCCTTAATGCCTTAGTAGAAAGTTGTAATTGAAAACACTACTACTATATGTATATAGTTATATGGCCGTTATTATAAATATCTACCGACCCACTATCACGTATATCCTATGTAATATAAAATGCAATTGGAAGTTATTGACGATGTCTTCCTTAACTCGAACAAGGCTCTGCCTCTCGTGAGGCTTTGGTACACCTTCGACCATAGAAGAAATTCGCAACAAATTTTTGGCAATGAAGAGCTACCACTAATACTTTCTCAAATTCCGTTAAATTCTCCAAATGAATCCAGTTCTAGATGAAACTGAAATTCAATATCTCAACAGCTAGTAACTTCTATTTATGATGATCAGAATGCCAAAGGATATGATAACATTTGATCACTTCTTCAAATTACTGGAGGAGTGATGATAATGAAGAATTAAGCTTTACCGAATGAGTGTCACACTGCAAGAAGTAATAGTACAAACCAATGCTTTCAACTCAAATAATGTAATCATAATTCAGAAACCATCTGTACACAAGAAATGCTCAATGCCGATCAAAACCGAATCACAGTGCAACAATAACAGAAAAGCGAAGATAGCTATGGATTTCGTTAATGCAAAAAGTGGACAGTCTTGTCGCATTGTGCTGACTTGGAAATTATGAGATTGATCTAGTGGCTAGGCGTGAACGGTGCTGTTTACATCGAGACGTGTCAAAAATTACAAAAATATTCACTACTGTGTTTGAATTCTAGTTCTTATAATATGACATGGGAGTCGGTTGTACAAAGGACATTTTTTTTTGTTGAAGGAATTCTTAAGAAACTCCAACCGGTATGTAATGAATTCTTGTGTGGTTTGTTGTGTGTATCGGTAATGGGAAATGTGGAAAGTTTAAACAACACCTTGTTTTTTTCGTGATTATTGGTGTGATTCAACAACTTTGCCTTTGTTATAAATGGGATGGTGGTTTTCTGAAGAGGGATACAATAAGGTGAGTCACTTATTGGATACATCTGCTTCCTGATTTTCATCAGCCATTCTTTGAAAGTTGCATGTGTACATATATAATTATTTGGTAATACTCGATATGAGCACCTTTTTTTTGAATTTTCTTTTGTGGAACTTACGTAATGCTGTCGCCTCTACAGAAAATCTAAATGAAATTATCGGCGGTCTCCTATATTTTCGGAGATACAGGGTCTTTTTGGTGTAAAACTTCACAATTTTCCACATCAAATTTCTGGTGTTTGAACACACAAAATTCGTCCTTCTTCTGATCGAACACCACACAATCTCTTATTTACTCGTTTTGAACATTTTTGAGCAGAAAAAAACATTAGTTTTCCAAATTATTCATTTATTTTCAAACCATTACCAATTGGTTGTGATGTCATAGTGCAATGACAGTCAAAAGTGATGTACTTGCAGTGTTGCCGCTCTCATCGTTATTGTTGAGAACTGAATATATTAATGTTGACTTTTGGAGAAAGTTGGATATTTTGAAAAAATAATGTTTCTTTTCTGCTTAAAAATGTTGAAAACGAGTGAATAAGAGAGTGAGTAACGTTTGATCAGCAGAAGGACGAATTTTGTGTGTTCAAACAACAGAAATTTGATGTGGAAAATCGTGAAGTTTTACAACAAAATGGACCTGTATCTCCGAAAATATACGAGACCGTCGAAAAATTCATTTAGATTTTCTGTAGAGGAGACCGAATTACGTAAGTTCCATAAAAAAATTTCAAAAAAGTTGCTCTTAGCGACCGAAGTATTACCCTTAGATTTTGTTCGAAATCTTCTGCAATTTGGTAAAATTCTATTAGTCCGCCACCAAAAAATTCAAATGAATTTTTCGGCGGTCTCAACTAGTTTCGGAGATATGGCTCCCCAAAGACAGAAAAAACGGGGTTGATTCATATGTTTTTTTAGCCAATTCCGCTCAAAATTCCTTCTTTCTATCAGCACAATATACACAACTAATTCCACATTTTTCATCAATTTTCAACCGAATTATGAGCATTGGCATTATTCACTACAAGACTTTGAAAAATAAAACTTGATAGGAATTTGAGGTTAACAGAAGACTGTTTTGCCTTTCTGAATTGAAATCAGATTAAAATACTCGGATGTAAATTCCCGTTACAATATTGTCGTTACAATAAACAATCGTAGAATGCTTTTGATGCATTCATCCTGACAATGCCTGAAGAAGCTGGCGTAACGTTCTTATTGAATCTGTCCAAACCAAACCTGGTGTAAAAAGTATGTTTTCTCCTAGGATTTGATCTCTATTTGGGCAACTTGCTTCCAATCCTAAATAAACTGTCGACTACTCCTCATTTGAAAATTTATACAACTGAGCATTATAATTGCACATTTCTGTATTTCTCCAAAAGGAATAGTGTAAGTTCGGTGACAAAATAATAGTGAATTGTTCGTTACATAATCTAAAATTTCCCTCCTTTTATCTTCTGAAA
This sequence comes from Zygogramma bicolorata, assembly GCA_032362365.1. Taxonomy (NCBI): domain Eukaryota; kingdom Metazoa; phylum Arthropoda; class Insecta; order Coleoptera; family Chrysomelidae; genus Zygogramma; species Zygogramma bicolorata. The sequence continues at coordinate 438,309 of JAVJAQ010003141.1, read as the reverse complement.
AGGGCCCTGCCACGGCTACAGCGCTAGAATATCATATTTTTTATTACATTATGAAGCTTTCCTAACAATTTCATTGGATTATGGGACAATCCATTCTGAAACTTAATCAAAGGTGTAATGATGTGCGAACTGCACCTGTCGGACAAAAAACGAGTGTGTTTCGATCGAAATATCGAGTAAAAAGGAAGGCAGGATATGCCCTCTAAGTTAGGGATTTTTTTAAATCGAACAAATTTATTTCCTTTATGGAATATTAAAGCTATATACTTATAGTCGGGCTGTTCAAAAGATAGAATTCAAGGACGCGTGAACAGTAAATGCCTGCATAGCCACGCCTTCTGAACTGAAATAAATGAAGAACTGTTTACACTGTACTGTACTCATTTGTGCTTTGTATTTACGTGTGTTACGTTAATCAAATAATATGGATGGAAACACTCTTTCACCTCCAAGAGAAAGATAAAAAAAGGACATTTAACTGTAGAGGAAAAAGGTGTAATAATGAACACTTATAAAAAAGCATCCCAAGAGTTGATGGGAGGACGACGCGGCGACGTTTTTGTTGAGTGGTGTAAATCGGACTTGTAACATTGGGGAGAGGAACATTCAAAGAGTGCGTGCCGTTCACGTGATCATTCTATCTTTTCAGCGGCTACACTATAGTAACGTGTACTCACCGGTAGAGCATCACATGTTTCGATGGGCAAGGGATCTTCAGAGCAGTACATGGGGTCTTCCGGTTGAAGGATGGGCGGCCGCGGTGGGGGCGGCAGCATGAACTCGGGGGGCGGCCCGGGGCAGTCACAGTCCGCCCCCGCCTCCATGCCCCACATGTTCTCCAGACCGCCGGGAGGTGGATCCTCGTAGTCGGTGGGTCTGTCCATAGACCTCGAACGGTTACTGTAAAACAAAATACGAATCAGTTTTTTGAAAAATAATGTTGAAATTTTTTTTTTTGCATAGTCGCCATAGACATTTTAAAAAAATATTCCATCCGGTGAATAGTATTGGTGGGGATATAAGACATTATGCTAGAAGACTGTCAGTGAGTTTTACAGATGATTTTTCAATTTCAATGTACTTCACATTTTCTTATCGTTTTTTTTCAATTTGACAGGGAAATTTCACTTTCTAGGAACCGCCCTAGGAGTGACCTATAATATTTCACCCAGTCGTAAAATTGAAAACAAATATCATGTTGACTGAAAAAACATGAAAACCGCCTTATTCCTGTTCATATTTTGTTGATAATGCAGTGGGAAACCTCTGGAAATGACTTTTACTGACTATTTGTGACGGAGTATCTGTATTCAATATGGCGGTTATTTTTTTGCATGAAGATATATAGTTACTGCTTTTTGTGAGGAAACTGTATGTTGACCGTCTCAGAACGTAACATATGAACAGACTATCTTTCGCTGAATTATGTAAGTAAATACTGTTCTTTCAACCTGTTATAGATAGTTACTGCTTTCATGAAGTGTTTCAAAGCATTTTCATCTCAAATGCAGTAAATGTTTATTGCATTTTGCATAGTTTCATTGTTATAATTTTTTTTCTTGGAAATAGGTATGAAAGCAAACAAAGGTTTCAAATACAGCAAGACATTATTTTCAATTTTTCTGTGAATACCTACTGCCAATCTCCATAGTTGGGCAGTATAATATAACATTTCTTTCATTTTTCCCATACAAATTTTGAGAAATCGTGTCTTGAAGAGGTTTTTCATTGAAGACATACTCAGTGAAAAACTAAAAATAATTTTCCACTCAAAAAGATGCCAGGAGAATATTTGTTGTTGATAGAGAATAGACGAATCCAAGTTCCTGAATAATTTTGAAATGATTATACATTAATGTAAGGGCGAACACGATTGACCTAATAATTGAAAAAGTAGGTGTCTAATTGACTAATTCTGATACTTGTCGGATAAGAATATGCCATTACCTATTCAATTCACGAGCTCAGTCACATTTGTCGTATGGTACTAACGATTGAACCTGTTTATTCCAATGGTCTTTTTCATCAAGATGACTATATGTATATTTGAGATCATAGTTATATCACCTCATTCCTCCTCATTGGAGAAACAATTGGATTCACAGTCTATGAAAATCGAAATCGAGAAATATTTTTCAATAAAAGTTCATAGTGGAAAAAATATGGAAAATATATTTGGAAACAAAAATGGCTATGATTACTGATATATTCCAGCTACAATTGATATATTCCTGGCGATATCTAATAAATTTTCTATGATTATATTTTTGAATGGTTCATTTTTCGAACACATTGAAGGGGTTTTTAAATAATGGTGAATGCGCCGAGTAATTTTTTATCTTCTACCTACTCTCCCTAATAGAAAGCCTAGCGTCGAAATTTTTTTAAATATTCCGTAACATATATAGAAAAATCTGTTATGATGGCCACATTTTTGCTGACTCATCTCACGAGGGTTTTTTATTGTTAAGTGTGGTGCTGAGTTCCTTACCACTAGAGACCAAGAAATTAATCTGTTTTTATCCATAACTGCCTCAATTTGAAGTACCTGATCATTGATTACTTTTTGGAAATTATTCATTTCATTGAATCAATCGACAAGACAACATGATAACAGCTCAAATTTCATGTGAATGAGATTTGAACACTATAGAAAATGAAATCTAGTTGGGAGGTGTTCACGTAGTATGGTATGATGAAATATTTATCAATTCAAACATCTCAGTAAAAAAATAATAGGAAACCAACTTTCAAATTCAAAGATCTCAAGAACGTAAATAAGAGAAAGCCAACGTCATTACCAGCATCATTGTCATTGACATCTATATCAGGCATCACCAGAAGCCTCAAATGATTCAAGTATTTCCTCGTAAGTTTCTCATTTCCAACAACGCCGTCTTCAAAATATCAGTGTGTGAAAATTTGTATGTTGACCTCAATTCTGCCATGAAGTATAGCTAGTTAAAGCGACATAATAAACTGATAATTTTTATCACCATGATTGCATTCACTCAATTCTATTGCTTTTCGGAATATGTTTCGAGTTATAACTCATGATGATTTCACACAAATAACTTTTATAGGATATTTTACGTACCCTACAGAAGCACGAATAAATACTATCACCTTTTCAACAATACCAGTAGGAATTTATAAATATATACTGGTCGCAAAAATATCATATTATTATTTATTCAACCGATAACAGTTTCAACGCAAACACAAGGTATCGATAACATTGTTATCAGACCTTTTTCCGAAAAATAAAAAAATGAATAGAAATAGAACATGTGAACGAAAGGTAAATATTTTATGAGACACCAGTGTTGGGCGATACTTCTATCAGACTGTGATTAATCAAAAACATATGATAAAGCAATAAAGTTGCGAATATTTTTTCATTATAATTGAAATATTATATACAAAGTTGTACAGACAAACTTTGCCACGTCTGGTCTCATTATCAGGCTTTGAAGCAATAAACTAATATTTAAAATATTTCGAAGTCATCTATTTTTAATATAACAAATCCAAACAAATCCAAATATATCACTATCATCATATTTTTGTATGTGATCATCGTGGGCTTCTATTGTCATATTCTCAACACACTCACTCGACACGACGATGTATGTTTTTCTAACGTTGAGCATCATAAAAGATTAGGAATTGTTATATCAGGATTTAGTTCCCGGATGAAAGCTTCATCTAAGTATATCAAAAATGATCCAAGCAAAACAAATATTTTCAAGCTGTCACCTAACTAAACAATAGTGGATATAGATCAACCATTGTATTTGATAAAAAAGGTATAATCTGGAAAGCAAACATATATTTTCGATAATAATAGTGACAATGGAACGTGTTCATTTACATTCTATGTGCATTTACTGTATCCAATATCATCGTCGTTATCAAAAACAAATTAGAAGGCTAGATTCAGGACTAGCTTATGGGTTGGCCTGCAGAAAAATCCTGTAGTCACCAATGTGAATGAAAATAAAGTTTATACTCATAGAACTTACTTAGTATGAGCTCAAAGTTAGTTTGAAGTAATTAAAGCGTACCTACCTAATAATGAAAATAGATTTACCTGACAATTTGCCAAAATTTCCAAATGTGACATTTCATTTATCGAAAATGCAAATATGAAGCGTATACATTTTCTTGAATATGAAAAATAAATATTCAACTCATATCACTTTTCCTTAGATTTTTTAATAACATTTTTCGATATACAGATAACTCCTACTACTGTGATCATCACTCTTTCTGTCTGAAAATTCGGAACTGAAAGTTCCGAGCAGCGATATCGAGTAAATAAAAAGTTTGCGAAGTGAGTTTTCCTTCAGGAACCTGTATTTTATTCGCAACGAATTAGATTTAGCTGATGATCACTGGAAAATCTTTGCAACTATCGTGATTGAAGTCGTTCAGTAAGTTTGTCGTTGCCTTCGAATGAATAGTTCGGTGTTCATTAGAATTTTAGAACTGCTGCAAAAGTAGTTAATGTAATGGTGGAACTTTATGAAGAGAATACAACTCGGGCTTCGATTTATGGGATTCCATCAATTTTTCCAGAGTATGTTGAAACTTGTTTTTCAAAAAATCGAAAAACGAGTTTTGAATTGAATCATCACTACTTCTCTATTTGGATTTCAAAATAAGAAATACACCAATGATATATTTTTTTTCATGAATTATTTATATGAAACTGATGACGAAGAGCTGGTTGTGGCTCTCTTTCCTGCTTTGTCTGAGATTTTCGACTGTGAATTTCGAAATGATGCTGAACGAACGTAGTTTAATGATTTCAGAAACACCACATCCAGCTTGTTGTTTTCATGTAACTCAGAAGAAGAACAGATCGAGAATATTAACGAAAATGACTCGAACCGTGCCAATAGTTGTTGTACCGCAGGGATCCGTTTTGGGCCCTCTTCTCATTTTGTTGTATATAAACGAATTAGCATCCATTCACATAGAAGGAAAGTTCTCTAGATTTGTTGATGCTACTACCACAGTAAAGAAATCAGTCAATTTCATTCAAGGAAGAATTTACTCTTATATGATATAGGGAATAGTGCTGATACAATAGTATTACTAATTTTTATTGATGACAGTTCTAAATTTGAACTGCTTTGCTTAGCAGCAAATAAATTGATCACCCAGGAAAAATGACTTATTTGTCTTTGAATTTCATTTGAGGCGAGGTAATACCATTTTTCTCTATATTCATACGACGAGAACTCTTCGGTATATGTATAGAGTGCATTCTTATGATCACTGCAAACAATTATTCATCAGAAACCAAATTGTTAGATTTACTGTTCATTTATTTTGGTAACTGAGTGCCCCATGTACTTGAAATATACCAATGCCAATAACACCAAATTCCATCACACAAGCGAAACAAGAAATCTGCCATTATCGTTAAATGTATCAAAATCAAGCCTGATAAGTTACTGTCTTATGGGCTCAGCTTCAGAAGTATAACTTCCAACAGGAAGTTTCAAAAAAATAAAAAAAAGACCTAACTCGGTGACTTGTACGATGGTAGACTATCAACTATATTGCTTGGCAGTTGATGTAAATTTTATGTATAATATAAAGGCCAATTATGAGGTATTTCAGTAACATTATACAAACGTGTATATTTATAATAACTTTCATCGTAATAGTATTCCATTACATTGTATTGTTTTATAATTGCATAAGGTTATCATCACATGTCCTTATAAATCGGTGATTTGGGTGAATCTATTTCTACTCCTCAAATAAGCAATGATTGGGGCATCAATTGAAATATAGGCGGCATTTTCGATGAAAAAAAAAGTTGAGCCTGACGGATTGGTAACGTTTCATTGTTGCAATTGAGTGAGGTTAGTAAGGCTATAGTTATTATTAAAGAAAATTGGTATTTTGAAGGAAAAAGTGAGCAGTCAGTTAGAGTTAGCTTGTTGTTTAGCTACATCGAATTAAAAAATGAAAAGAGGGGAAATAGTTCTTTGCGACCTCATCTTCTTCTGTGCGCACAATTGTTCACTTTCCAACCTGAAAGTTAGCACATCTTCGAATGATTGTGAATGAAAACTGTCAGGAAAAATAATTTCCCCTCGAGGTGAATAACCGATGAAAAAGTTGAAAAGTTGAAGAATATACTGCTTTCATAAAGTTTCACAGCGATTAATTGACTAGACATGTTCAACCGATCAAAATAACCCTGGATTTCTGCTCTTTTTTCAAGTTCTATATTTTTCCTGTGTTCGATTCTTAAGTTTTGTGGAAATAATCTCAACATATATCATTTCTTCACCAAGCTCGATCGAACAAAATGTGTGCATTTCCATAATTTTTAAAATTTTGCTCTTGAGCAAACGCTTTCGTGTGTAATAATTTAAGATAAAATTTCTCGACCTGCGGTCTCTAGACTTTATCAAATTATCATACATTGTCCAGTCATTTGAGGTAGATTTAGGCCAGTATTCAGGAAAATTGAGATACCCAGGTGTAAATTAGTACAAACTTGTATTTTGGCTTCGTTAAACTATTCTCAAAATTCACATATGAATCGATGGCAACAACTTCAAAAATTGGGGGTCAAAAAACTAACTTTTTGCACGTTTATTGTACATATCTCTTTTCCAATGGGTTTCATGCTAATTGTATCTATTATCAATAATTGGGGGATATAAATTCTCTACAACTTTTGTATCAAACATTGTTTTATACGTTGAATTGTTTTTGAGATAGAGGGCAGCGAGAGCGCAGTTTAAATATTATTTGAAATCAACTGGTAGTCCATCGCCAAAAAATATGCCCGCGAATTGAGATACAAGTCAATGACTCACTCGTCAAAAACAGTGAAAAGACTAAGTTCCTTGGAATCATCATAGACGAGAACTTCGACTGGAAAAGTCACTGTCAAAGCATCATAAACAAAATGAATTCTCTTGGATATATGTTCAGAACTCTCAGACCAGTTTTAAAATGTCCTCAATTACTAATGTTGTATCACACCTTAGCAGCTTCTACTATGAGATATGGTATATGTTTGTGGGGCAACTCAACAATGTTCAATGATGTATTCTTGGCACAGAAGATGCTGATTAGAATAATTGCTGGAAAGGGAAGAAATGAATCATGCAGACCAATTTTAAAAAAATTGGGTGTTCTCACTCTGCCATCTCTACTTATTTTAGAATTTATATCTTTCATGTTTGTACATTTTCAATAACAAGAATATTTTTATGAAAATCAGAGATGAACACTCTAAAAAAACTAGGCAAACAAACGATTATTATGAGCCTTTCTGTAAATACAAAGTGACAACCAATGGTCCTTCACACCTAGGTCTAAAACTTTTCAATAAACTTTCCTGTGATATAAAACACAAATCAGTTAATACACTTAAATTAAAAAAAATCTGGAGAACCATTTATTAGACAAGTGTTTCTACTCACTAGCTGAGTTTTACAGTGAAAACGGTAACAATTATTGCTCTTGTGCATGAGCTTTATAATGTATTAACCGAGGTATTAACGTTGTGTGTGTGAACTTTTTATCGGTATCCGTCCTATATACTTTTCTGTGTAATTTTGTTATATTTTTTTTCATGATTTAGGATAAGCTGGACTATTCTTATACAAATGTAAATTTGTCAAAAAGAAAATAAATTTTACCACTAAATTTTACTATAGAAATCAGCTCATTTGAGGTTTTTAAATTATTATTTAATATGTAATTATGAATGATTTTGATGTTTCATTAAAATAATAAGTTTTAGCAAATACAAGTATCATAAAACCCATTGGAAATGAGATATTTGCAAGAAACGTCGTTTTTTCTTGACTTTTGATCCCCAATTTTTGAAGTTGCGGCCATCGAATCATATGTGAATTTTGAGAATAGTTTTATGATGCCAAAATATGAGTTTATAAAAATTCACAGCTGGATGTCTCAGAGGGGAAACCCTCTTAAATGACTGGACTAATGCTCAAGTGATTTGCTAAGCAAAATTTCGAAAATCATGGAAGTGCGGGAGCCTGTTTCATAAAAGTACAAGTCTTGTAGCTACAAGAGAAACACAATGTGGGTACAGGTAAAAAACTATTAAAAAATAATTATTTAGCATGGTGTTTCTTTGTGTTTCTCTTGTAGCTACAAGACTTGTTCTTTTATGAAACAGGCCCCATCACACATTTTAACCGATTAAACTTGGTTCATTCGGGGTATCAACCCCGGAATAAATGTGCGAGAAGCGAGGGGTTGACCACATGGGAATTCCGGTGTACAACTGATAGGAATTCCGGGGTATTCCGAGGGAATTGCGGGGAATTCCGAGGGAATTCCTGGGGAATTACGAAAAATTTATAAAGAAACTATAGGGATTATTAGTAGGTAACTTCAATTTATTCGCGCAATAATAAAAAAGCATACAGTAAAATTTCAATATTTATATAAAATCATAATTCAAAAACAAAACACCGTTGTGAAGTAATCCACTTCCACTGGACGAAGAAAGTTAGGAGCTTTGTTTTGAAAGAGTTTGTGGCGAATTTCCAATTTGAAATACATTTTGTTAGCGAAAAATGAGCCTGATGACAACAATCTTCACGATCTGATAGACATAATCTGATATGTCCCTGGAGGGGTGTGTTGGGGAAGTTTTTGCAAATGAGTCAATAACTTCTTTCAGTGGAATAGTACCCCATTCTGATTCGAATATATAAATCAGGCATGTGAAACAACCCAAAAAACTTTGTTTTATAGTTTGTGCGGCCTCGAGAGGGGTGTGGTTGGGGGTAGTTTTTTCAAATAATCCGATAACTTCTTTCAATGGAATAGAACCTCATTCTGATTCGAATATATATGAATTAGGCATGTGAAACAGCCCAAAAAAACTTTGTGTCGTGGTTTGTGTGTTTGTTTTTGGGGTCAACCTCTGCGACTGCCATTATTTTCCTCAACATTTCAAAAATGACGTGTCTTGAAATTTCACTCTACGAGAAGAAGGGACATCCTTGATTGTGGAAGAGAGACTAGATCATAATTGGCAGACAAAACACAGGTTGTCATATTGTTGCCAGCGGTTACCGAAATTGAAATAAGACGGTTATAGCTCGCGTTATACGATCTGAGTTATATAGTCAATGACTGCAGTCTTTGTATGATTTCTGAAGTTTCTTTGCAGCTCCATCATGTTATTTGGACGGTTTTATATAATTTATCGGTTTGTAATAAAATGATGATCGGATATATTGTGGTTCAGTGTCAACTGTTCTCATTTGAGTTTATACAGGGTGAACACACCGGTGAATAATATTTTTTCCTAGTAGGTAATGTTGAAGGATTATCAATAATTTTTGATATTATGGAATATACGTTTTTAGGAAACAGTTCATTTTCGCTATATAAGCGATGACAAAAACGTATAATAGTATATTATGCAACGATCGTGTAATGATGGTTATTAATATATGAGCATAAAGCGGGATACGAAACGAGCCGAAGGTGAGGATTTTCTCCACAGATTGAGTATCCAGTAATCATTTAGCAGTTGAAAATAATAGAACTTACCCAATAGACCATGAAAGACCGTATTTTTTTCAATGACAAATTGTATTTTTTTGATACTTATTTATTCTAACGGATTCAGAACTTGATTCTATAAGGAAAAATCTCAGGAAAAATGATGCTAATAAAACAAACCTGAGTGGAATCAGGCGATCCGTTCCCTTTATTTTACGATTGTGACTTGCATTATATAGATGATTTATTTTGTTTCCGATATAATAAATACTAGCCTCAATGAAAATGTGAAAAGTTTTGATATGTAAAATCCGATATTATTCAGATTGGGTCATAATCATGACATAGTCTACTTGAAAGTCTAGAGTTTATGTTCCACACAGAAATCTCAAAAAAAAATTTTGTGCGAAATTTCCGAAATATATCTTTCATAATTCGTCGGGTTTCCTCGGAATTCCCCGGAACTCCCAGTATTTCCGTCATTTAGTTTTGAAATTTTATCGATATTTCTTCAAATTGACATTTTTTTTGTAGGAATTCCTAGGAATTCCGGTTTACGGGAATTCCACTGTACACATTTTTCCTTAGTGGTCAACCCCTCGGCGAGAAGTAACACCCACGCAACGACGTTTCCACAGAACAGTTGAATAACCAAAATTGTCAACACACTAACGATCCGAATTACTCGAACGATTCTTGGAAACAGATTCGGTTTGATACATCGTCAAACGCAATACTTCCATTACCCGGTCATTAATCACGAGCAGTGTAGGTGAGCGGCTCCGATGTGGTAAATCGATCAAATAAATTCGAATGAACGGTAATGTGACACGTTATTCCATCGAACTCCTAAAGTAAATATTGAATTATCCCAGTGATTGATAAATTCGTTTGTTTTCACGACATCAATTCATTTTGAATTATTAGTTGTTTGTCAAATATTGCCGCGCTGTTGTGCCCTTTGGAATGCGGTATGGAGATAACTGGGGCCGAATTCGGTAGGAACAAAACACTGGGGTTTTTGATCCATCGATAGTGTTGATCGATTACTGTTTGTACGTCATTATTTTGTGGTTGCAACTAGCCTCTGTATCTCAAGGTCCTTTTTGGTTGATTGATCGTACGAAAAAGAAGAAAATATTTTCAAGAAATATTTACTATTCTAAAGATAACAAATTCAAAAAAATTTAAATCTACTTAATTCTGTCAATGCCACATTTCAAATACAAATGTCCGCAAATACAACCCCTCTTCAACAGTTCTATTCAAACAAATCTTCAATGATAATAACTGGAGTTGCGTGATGAAATTCCGACTGCGCGGTGTGAATACAACGCAGACTGGCAAATTTTCAAGAATAGGATAAGGATATCTCCCACCTCGAATTTGAACTTTCAGGCTCCGTCAACAGCTTCAAAAACAGCTTGAAGTTTGTTATACCAGTTGGTCTAGGACAAACACTGCGATACTGCGCAGATACTTCTTTGAATCGAAAATTGCCGATAACTATCAACGATTCGGCCTTTAGCTTCAGATTCTTACTTGACAATCCTCTAATCAAACTGACATCTCCCTTTCATCCCATTGTCCTCGCCGAGGTCCTCGCGCACAGGATCGCACTTACACGTCTTTAAGATGATTATATACAAAACGGTAAACGGTTTTTGGTTTATGAAAGATGTTTTAGGCTCGGTACATGGTGGATCAATATTTCTTTCTTAGTTTTTTGGGTTTGTAACCTATCACAATCTGAAAAAATAAGAATTAATATTGGAATCTATACAAGTGTAGAAGGGCGGATTTTTAATCTGCCCCGAAAAGTTGCTGCGCCTATTGAAAAACAGTTCTTTCTGGATAGAACACATTCTTACTGCCGATGGAGATCACACAGTAGAATGGAATGACACTGAAATTATGACGAAAGAGAGCAATGGCAAGAAACGAAAATCAAAGGAATCTGCTTTCATCATGCTATCTGGTGAAGAATGTATATCTATGAGTTGACTTGATATGGATCGCCAATGGCTGCCCCTCCTGAAGGACAAAATCTTATGTCAGTTTGAAATATTTGACAAATTACGAAGATTGCCAACAAAAGATATTTGCATTTGAACAGAAATTTGCGTAGAAGTTTTGAGAACGGTAACGGACTTAATTTCCGATACGTTAACGATAAGTATTTTGATATATACATTAGTTCTTATTATTTTTTTGATAGGCAAAATTTGAGATAGGCATACGAGTAATTGCTGACTAATTGGACTTGTGATATCCAGAAAGAACTGTTTTCAATAGACGCAGCAACTTTTCGGGGTATATTTGAAATCTACCCTTCTACACTTGTGTACTTCCAATATTAATTCTTATTTTATCAGATTGTGGTAGGTGACAAACCCAGAGAACTAAGGAACAAATTTTGATCGATATTTGGTGGAAACATAAAAATGTTAAAGTGATATAGAACTTCATTGCTAGAAAACTGAACTATGAGATCAGTGAATTTTTTGGGTCGATTTCGTTCAAATAGGAACTTGATATTCACTCATCTATTACTTAAGTCCTGATTAATTGTTTCATTCTTCAGATGATTGAAATATGACAAAATCATATTATTAATGATGACCTAGTTGTTCAATATATGAGAGAAAGTCAGAAGCTCGATAAAAAATCCTAGAAATGTCTCAATTCCATACCAGGATCATAAACTCGAGCATAAACCTCAAAGTAACTATTCATTTGAAGCTGATAATTACTAGGTAATTGTTATTTCATTTGCATGGCTCGGACTAGACAGGTGTTTAGATTTTTCAGATATTGAAAGAGCATATTCACAGTTTGTTTGTATTGTAAACAAATATATGTATGTGATTATCTTCAAGAGGTAATAATTAGAAATGAACTCACTTCTGATACATATGTTCCTTTCATCACGCAACGGGTCACGCAACAAAAAACTTCATTATAACTGTAACTGTTTGAAATTACTCAGGTTCTACAAAGAATCTTATTCGATTTTAGCTCAAATCTGAACTGAGATATGGCATTTATCGAAGGAAATTTTATGCCAGATTCGAAGTAATTTGTTAATATCAAGTACATCATGAGCGTATTTTGTCCATTTCATAATTTGATTATTTTGAGAAATCATTCAGTATTGCATTTGCATATACAGAAGGATGATTTTAATTTTCTGTCCGTCCAGTTCCCGCAACAAGTGTTGTACCCGAGACTCTAACCATCTTCTCTGAATCAGTAAAAGGTTAAAAATAAAAGCATTTGTGGTATTTGGCGGAGTATTGGATTCAACGATTTTTTCGATTGAAAAATCGGAAAGTCACGAAACTTTGAAAATCAGTTTGTCAGAGGAACCATATAGTTGATCTCTTGTCTGTACCGCGGTGTTAACGAAAAGATCTCGGATTTGACTTCAAAAATACGCCTACATTATATTCACGGATAGTTATATTACGCTCAATAGAATGATGTCCAAACAGTATATTTTCTCATTTATAATTTAGATCGAGGTATATGTTCCTTCAAGGAATTCATTTTGTCCCCTTCAAAAGTTGGATATGATAATAACTCGATCTCAATCAAAAATACCAATTGATATGACATGCCCCATTATTTCTATACGAAAAAGCTCTATAATTTTCTGATTACAACAAACTTCCTGCTTCTTCGTAAAAATCTTCAACACGAGAGAAAACGTGTTTGATATTTGGAGAAATATCAAATCATCCTTGGAGTCATCCTACACGATGGAAAAGAACTGAAAGAATACTATTTGAAAGTAACTATTTTGTGGTAGATGAATGTTTTCTTTGTAACAACTTGAAAGAAAAGCTGAAAGAATAGTTGTTTCGATCAACTATTCTTAAAGAATTTGTTTTTACTTCACATAAATTGATGATATAGGTGTTTGAAGTAAGGGTGGCATTGGAATGTGTCATATCTGCCACAGCAATTTGAAATGAGCATAAGTATTCCTACCGAGGGGGTGACCACTCTGACAATACGTGTACAAATTTGTCCCGCAGTCGACCGCAATCGCTTGATTTTTGGCGGAAATCCCGCAATCACTTAGGAAATCGCTCCAGAAATCCGAAATCACTTTGGAAATCCCGAAATCCTATCGGAAATCCGGAAATCACTGCCTAAACTTTGGAAATCATCACCGAAATCCTATTTGGAAATCGCAGTCGCTAGGGAAATCCGAAATTATAATGCATGCATAGAGACGATTGTAGTCATTGTAGATCGAGTTTTGAGACGTCGAAGTGTGAAGTGTCGAAGGGCCAAGGGCGAACAAGTGTTTTAGTGGAAAATATATTTATTCAAATCATTATTAGAATAGCCAACGGGTGGGGAGGTAAGTTACTGATGAATTAAAACCCACTCTCTTCCTTAAAAATAGGTTTCTACTGTACGTGAGATGCATAAATAGTAAACCACGGGTTTCATTGAATTTCGGTCATAGTGAACCATTTATTATTATTAGCGTATTGTTACGTCCGAACGCCGGCCCTGACGAGATCGTAAACGCAGATGAGGAATCGCGTCGTAGCGAACGTCATTTTCTAAGAACCGTAAATGCCGCCTGGAGAATTCGAGACACGTCATCGGGGCTTCTCTAGAGGACTCGATAGGTACGCAGATATAAATACGGGACAGGCTTCGCGGGGAGATAGTTTGTATTACAGGGAGTTGGTGATTCGGCAGTTTTATTCAGAGCTAAGTGGAAAGAGTTTTGTTATTGCTAAGTGCGAAGGTGTAGAATTGTTAGTACAGATAGTTTTAGTAGCGAGCATTGGAAAGTTATCGGAGCGATTTAAGTGATTGTGTTGTATTGTGATAGAGAGTTATAATAAAAGTAGTTTAGTGTTGTTTGGTGTTTCAATCGACGAACCCAAGGAATATCGTAACAGTGGTGTCAGAATTGAGATTTTCCAAGGGATAAATATTTATATCTACGTTGAGTTGACCACTCATCGCGCACTTCGCTTAAAACAAGTTAATATTTTCAGAAGTGAAATGGGTGAAATCAGTATCAAACTTAAAAACGTGTGCATTAGTCTAGTAGTCAAGAGTAATAATAAATAAAGCAATGTGATTTGAAACTTCCTGTACTTTTTTAAATCGTCTATTACCCTCTTTATACAATTGTTATTTTTTTGGCAGAAATGAATCACAAGAATTGATTGAGTTATATATTACTTAACGAAAAAAACAAGATTGGTCCCATCAAACAAAATTTTTTCTTCCAAAGAAGTAAAAGTCATATATGCACGACAAAATATTTTGTTGAAGCAAGAAAAATTAATTCTTGAACATCAACTATCAATTCAAGCCTAGATTCAAGCGCATATTCATTTTATCAAATGAATAATTCGTTTGCCTTACTACATTTTTCTGTTACTTTTCTCAAGTATATCTTGGTGTCGATTCAATAGGGCCATATGATTGAATTGAATTCGACAAGCCTTCGTGCAATAGCTGTAAATTTGATTCTATCAAATTTGATTGTTTCATTCAACCAGATTATTATTTTTTGGATCAATATATAAGTAAACTTCGATGGAACCAGAATTTATTTCTCTCAATACATTTATTCTCAAACTGAAACATTTTTAGCAAGAACTCCATTTCTTTTCTGCGAAATAATATTTCGGTCTCAAGAATACACATGTTCGGATTAAGTAATATTTGATCGAAATAATGAAATAAATTTGACTAAATGACTCGGAAATAACAGAAAATATTTTCATTTTTTGTAATTCAGGCACCAAAATTACTTTAAAATGTCTCATTTTCAATAACTTATCGCAATAATTATTTTATAATGTTTAGGAAATCTATCGAAATCGGTTGGGATTTCCAAGAAATCATCGGAAATCTCTTGAAATCGTATGCGATTTCCATGAAATCATCGGAAATCCCTTTAAATCTTATGTGATTTCCACGAAATCTCCGGAAATCTCTGGAAATCACATGAGATTTCCAGGAAATCCTCGGAAATCCCAAATTTTTCAGGAAATCATGAGGGATTTCGGCAATACGTGTACGTTTTCTGATGAGTGGTCACCCCCTCGATTCCTACATTTTTGATTTTGATCTCGTTACAAATTTGATGAAAGCGTTTTGTTTTCATGGCTTGTCAAGAGCAAGGAGACTTTTCAATGAGATTGATATTCAATAAAATTGATCTAGCCAGAAAAACTGATATATCTATACCTATATTGTTCGTAAACCATGTGAGTATACCGACAGAACTGTTGAATCACTCCTTGAAACATTGAACTGAGTATTGAGCCAACCCAAATTTCAAACGTCTTGCGCTCTTCAAGGTATTCCATAACTGTAAAAACTTTCGGAGATACTAATTGGTTTAGAAACCTTGAGTCGTGATATAAAAAAACAACTTATTTCTGATTTTTGCCTTCAGAGTCCATTTGAAGCTTCAATATTAGAATTTCAATATCATCACACTAAAAACTCAACATTGCCTTCAAAGAACTGAATATCTCAATAGTCCGAAAATAGTAATTTTAATGAAGGTGTCCTTCGACTATGGCTAGTATAATATGGTGAAGGCGCAAGGTACCAAAGAATATATTTTACCATTCCTTAACAATAAAGGATTCCGTTCAAGTTCAATTCCATTTATCACTCCATACTATTCGTTGGGGACGAATCACTGAACAAACTGATATGTGTTCGTACCAGTTTTTATTCGGGGCTTGATAAATAGACATTAGGTATGTTGTTTCTACGAATCTCTCCTATCTGTGTTTACACTACAAATGCCAATATTTATTTAAACTTCCACTATCGTCAACTCAGTAATCCACTCAACATATTTATGAAAAACGTTAATTGAAAAAAACGCTATCACTCACTCCATACGTGAAGTGGAAAGAGAGAATGTAGGTAGTATGAAACAAGCTTCAAAATGATTTGACTCATGAATCATGATAATAAAGGCAGATTCAGGTAATGGGTTTTGTGGCTCGTTCGATTTTACAAGCAACAATCCATAAATTTCGTCTGAAAATTACATAAACTGCACAACAGGCATTCTGGAAGGTCGAATTAGATTTCATTTATTCATTTTTTTTTTCAACACCGAACAAGATTATTGCCTACTGTCTCGCCTACTGTCAAAAGAAACTGATTGCAGAGGCTGTATCTCTTTCCCACAGCAGCAAAAAGGTTTATTTTCGTAAGAGAAATTATTACGTTCTGCTTTCCTTCACGTTCCACGGTCTAACAGATACAAAAAATATGTCTGTTTGCGGAGAAAATCCAGTTGTTGGGTTAGGAAATAGAGGAAAATGACAAGGAATGGACTCGTGCTTTTTCTCTTCCTTTGAAATACTCAACAATATTATTACATCACAATTTGATATTTCGAAACTGATACATCAACATACAGACGGTTGAATTCGTTATGAAAACTGATTACTTATATTCAACTAAAATTATCTTTTTACACAGCCAATTTGAACTCGGATAACACGACTGTTATGGAAATTACAACTCCTTTTCATGCGTGAGAACTTGACGATCATAAAAGTTCGTACCGCTCCTATCTACCTTTGAATAAAATAATTTTCGGGTATTATTTCAACACAATTGCGGGTATTTTACTCTTCAGGAGATCGTTAAATTCGAGGTCGAATATAATCTCCCATTCAATTGAGCTGCAGTTGTGAATGACCATCTGATGTTCCCATGATTATGCTTACATATAATTGCATCACGGAATTTAATTACTGTGAACACATCGATTGAAAAGCGTCGAATGGTCAACAACGTAAAGAGGTCAATATTTTCTGTGAAGTTCCAGCTATCCCGAGAGCTATCCATTAAATTACACTTTTAGTGGGTATTGGTCCAACAATGGTCTCTTTTCCTTCTTCACTACATACTTCTGAAGTGCTCAATATTAATTCGATTAGTTGATGACTGGTGATTTTGTAATGTTGTCTGAAACGGTATCAGCACAGTTCGCAGAACCTGTTCCGAAAAATAAACATGTTTTAATTTCAATTTGGACAAATTTTGCCATTTGATTCGAGTTCTCTTAGAATATATTTGGTGAAGAAATAACTTTCTCAATAATGAAAAAGTCACGTTCCTTGACCTAAAGTACTTTTAACTAGTTTGACTAGACTGATGTATTAATTTCTGTTGAGGACGTTGTTGATAAGTAATTGATATACTCTTCTTTCTGTCACTTCATCACCAGCTACAACTTTATTGTACTATTTCCAAGACTATTTCAATTTTTCACAGAAGAAATTGAATATGCAATCAGAATAGAATACAATAATTGTATTGAATTTGTACATACTAAATTTGTAGCACGTTAAAGTCGATAAAAACCATCATCAAACAGATGAAAATTGAAATGAGTTCAAAAGCACAGAATCACTGCTCAATGCCAAGTAGGTGCCTATATTCATCCAAATCTTTACTTTACTTTCTTGGAAAATGCCACCGCAGGTTTTCTACTATTTCGCGATTCTTATTGTGGTATTCAAAAATCACAGGATTGAATTTTTTACAAAATCATATCTAGAAACTTCACTTTGACTCAATTAGAATATATATTTATCTAACGTATAGAGAAACTCGCACTGTGTTTTTTTATATTATTCACTACTAATGTTAAGTAATCTCCGAGATAATCTCTTTTGGTTTGCTAGATTTTTATATTGAAAACAGTTTTTGAAAGCTTTCCGACTTCGATAACTTATTCCAAAAAGTTTCCTCCACCCATTGTTTTTATGAAAAAGGATATCCTCTCTGAATATGGTACTTTACACGTCCATTCACCATTAAAACTTTTCCAGATTCTACAAAATGTGCAGAACATCACCCCTATTCTTACGATATACAAATTCACCAGGAACTCTTTCCCACCAATAATTTGGCAAGAAGAACTGTTCCAAAGTTTGAGTGAGGTCCTCGAAACTGAAGGAAACATTATGAAATCTTCCATTTCAGAAAAAAGATCATGATAACACATGGTAATTAGAAAAGCTCCAGTTTTTCATTTCAAAGTAAAATTTTTTTTCAGGGATTTTCTGAATTGTTGGTCAAATGCTCCAATCCCTACGGAAAAAATTCTGTAGTTTTTGGTCAAAATTCAAATGACTAGATATTTTCTGGTTGTTGTACTTAACAGATGTTACTGTGCGACTTGATGGGATCTATTTGAGTTTTTACTAGAGAATGAAACTGGAAAATCACATCCATATAAACTTCACTTTGAGTGATCGTCAAATAGTATTTGATTTTCATGGAATAATCTACCTACATCGTTGCTTCAACGATGATATTGACTATTCAGATTTCCAAGAGACTCAGTATTTTATAATTTCACCCGAGAATTTTTTGCCCATAGATAATATCAAAGGGATGTTTTCGAATATGTTACCCAACAAATTACTTTTGATGAAAGTTAATTGAAGATTCTTTCGAACACAGAAACAAATGTGGATCATCTTTATAGAGTCTTCATGTGATCTACTCCCACTATAGCTTCTCTTTCAGCAAGAACATTGCAAGACATCTTCATCTCGAGTTCTCGAGTTCTGTTTCATGTCGAAAAATAATTTCAACAATGAAGCATGGCTATTCCAGGATATCATTCTGATTCTCATCAATCAATTCATATGCATATTCATTCATTTCTTCAAGTGATTCATCTTCCTTTGCGAGCTACTTATATTTTTGTTCCTAGCGTTTTTTGAGGTGTTGGCCAATTATTGCACTATACACACCAATTTGACCAAGACCAGAGAAAACCTCTGGTTTCCATCGAAATGAAGATTGATAAAGATACACCTGGTTTGAATTATGGTTTCCGTCGATTAACTTTCGGTACTTGAGAACTTTTCCTAAATTTCCCATTTGGTCAAACTAAAACGCGAATCGTGCTTCTATTGAATCTATTACTGAACACATACTGAATATAGGAAAAACACACCTTGGAATTCATTCACAAAAATTCACTAGGACACAAATCCGTAAGTATCGAGACACTAAAACACCACATCTCACAGAAGGCCCCACGGAAAGCGAATAATCCAATTTTTGAGTCGCAACACAATCCTGTAGAGTGCGGTCGGAGATAATCCAGCAGAGGGAACAATCGAATAAAAGGATTTTTCCGAATCGAAGTTCGTGTGAAGGAAATTCCCGGGAAAACTCAGGAGGAAAACATCGCGCTTCAAACGGAGACTACGTACGCGCTCGGCTGGTTGCCTACCACTGACATCTCTCCGCGCAAACGGTCGAAGTCGAACTAACCTAGCGTCAGACAGAGCCGATTCACAGCCAGACTTGATTCCGTTGATTCAGACAGCTGCATGCTTACACCTATGACTTGCACCCCCACCACGGACGTATGACCAATGGAATACTGAAAGGGGAGCAGTAGGGATAATAATGTCATTATTTTGTAATTTACAGTTGGCCATGTTTAAAGGTATGTAAGCAGGTATATGGAAGGTATTTGCGGTTTTCTGGTGTCGGTGTTGGATTGAGGGTTTTAGATGGATGATGGGCTTTCGCTCAGAGGGTGGTTTTCACTTTTTTGTGTTCGAAAGGGAGAGTTGTGATTCTGATGTTTGGCTTGCTTCAATTAGTGCAGATTCGGTGATGTTTCAAGTCCAGAAAGAAAAACAACAAGTATACCAATCACTTTGTGTTTCTTACGTTTCAATTGAAATCCATAAGAGGACAATAATGTCATTCAATAAAGGTTCTACTTGAAAACTGTCATCAACATTATCAATGTATGATGGAATAAAATCAAGTGCATTCTTATCTTAAGTTGATCTTGTACCTTGTAGATCTGATCGTAAAAATCAACAGCTAAATTAAATTCTTGATGATCAAATTTTCAGTTGTGTTGTTCTCCTCTGAAAATTTTTATCAATAATACCAACCAACTGGAATCCTTTCGAGGGCTAACTGGTTCTTTCCACTTCATACATTTCATTATTCTTGTTCATACACTTCCGAAAATCATCATCCTTATCAAATACGTTTGAAGTTTCGAGGTTGAGACTCAACTGTATTGGTCACCAATAGGTGGCACCATATGTCTTGTTGCTCATTCCAGTAATAAATTTTTATTTTCAGCAACTTCATTTTCTTGGCTATCTTTTATGTGAAGTATATGACCTGTTTGTACACTTTTCATGTGTTTGAAATGACGAGTTTTATTTTCCATATCTGGCTTGGTACAATTTTTAAATTTTCTCCCGTGAAGAACCAGGAAATAACGGTGACTTTGGTTCTTTTATGATACCAGGATTCCCAAATCGATTTTGAACATGAACAAGTGGATTATTTAGAAGTGTTCGACTTGGTGACTGTCAATGACAGGTATTTATGTGAAAAGATCAATGTTTTAATTGAGAAATTCAGAAAATATAATATAAAGTTCAGTTTGAGCTTTGTGCATCTCATTGTAAAATTGAACAGGAAATATTCAGAGGTTTGATAGTTCAAACTTCCAATTCCAATGTCCTGTTTCGGGAATCAGTTTAGTTTATATGGGTTATTAAGGAATGATCTCTATTAATGAATATTCGAGTGAAAGGTTCATTTGAAATTCACCAATACATTTTTTGTACAACTATAAATACCATAAGAACTAACTTGAGAGTCTTCAACAAGATTCATTCATGATAACATTCAACTGCTGTTATGACTTTCATTTCTAGATATAACTGAATTTGATTGTTGTTACCTATGAATTGAAACTGATTCAAGTCCATTTGAATTTAAAATAAAAAGATTACGATGTACAATGGTTCTTGAGGGAATTTTTTGTTGAGAATGGTCTTATCTGAAAATACAATTACAGAATTTATTTGATATTATCAATAATTTGTAATTCACAATTGAGGATGTTCAAAAATATCAAAGCAGGTATATGAAAAGGTATTTGTGGTTTTCAAGTGATTGTGTTGAATTGGAAGATTCATATGGATCTTAGGCTTCCAATTTCTTCGGGAAGAATTTTTTTTTGAATATCTCCCACTTTGAAAAGCCCAAAGATGGATCATATCAAATATTTGAATTCGTTTCATCGTCCTAAATTATCTGAGCTAGAATTGGATTTTCATTCGTTTCGTAACGGAAATATTTCTGCCAATGATGATTTTAAGTTTATCAATAATTATTTATAGTTACTATTGCTTTTTATTGGTGTTAACAATAGAATGTGATTGAAATATATTCGAGTCTAAAATGTCTGACATTTGTTGAGGTTTTATATTATGAATAATCACAAAATTATGTTGAGTTTGATATTTGATATTGTATGGAAATTGGAACTGAAGTGATTGAAAATATACTGACATTATTCTTGACTGTTTTTTTGAGAGAATTGAAACAACGTGAATGTTTGGATTTCAGTTACTCATTACCTTCGTGGGAGTTTTCTGACAAATGTAATGTGAGTGCCAGAACTTATAGAATGGATTTTCCTATCATTTATTGAGAATGAATTTGGTCAGAACAGTGGAAATGGAGTATCAAAGTTCAGATGTGTATTCGAAACAGAATGTTTTTCCAATTAAGATTATTGAGTATATTTTATACAGTAAAAACAGACGTTTTTATAATAGTGGAAAATCATAATGATCTCACATTGATATTGATAAATGCAGTTCAACTTTCGATTCAAACAAGTATTGAAAACATCAGCAAATCACATCAATAAGCAATCACTATCTAAGTCAAATACACGTGTTCGACATAAGAAGACTAAAATATATACTCTACTGCCAATAGATCATTGTCTCGTTGCGTATTTCAGTACCCATTTTCTAGTCAGAGTAACTGAATCTTCACCAATTTTGGTCAAATTTTATGTTCACTTGTTCTTGCTGAACTAATCAATTGGGATAAATGACCGGGTTTCGTTCAAGAGGTGGTTCTTACATTCTCTCAATCAGAAAGGATGAGTTGAGATGTGTTTGTTGACTTGGCCTGGTCTAAATGATATATATTTCAACCAAGAAAGCGGCATATCGATAACTTTGGTTTTATGATCGTTTAAAATTTTTCCAGCTAGAATTTAAATTCGAAAAAGTTCAATGATTTCGTTTGTGAAATCCAATTTTGTTTTCGAAATAAGCCAAAAACAAATATCAAAGCGTCGTTCGTAATTCAAATGTCGATAAACTGACAAAAGAATGAATATTTTCTGCTCACCTAATGGACCATACCATATACAAAGCGAATTGGAGAAAATGAAGGAATTTGTCATCGAGTCAAACAGTCCCTGTCTCATAATTCTGAATACATGCACCAACAATGCGCGTTGTTTCCTTTGATCTTCGCAGATTATGTTAAGGACCGGCTATTCCAGAGGAAACAGCTTGAATTCAGAACTACGTCCGTCTCAAATGCAACTTGAGAAGCCAGGATCACCTAACTTAATACTGTCGGTGAATTCTAACAGAATAGTAGTGTCAGAAAGGACGTTTATTGTTGTTTCAACATTCGATCATAACGGACAACTTGGTAAAAATAAAAGCTCCTGAAAATAATTTAAAAACCATTTCTGATTGTGAGAATACAATATTCGGATAGTTTTTTGGAAATTATCAATCAAAATAACCTTATAGCCAAAAGTGTTTTTAACGATGTTGTTTCTGATCACTTTGACATCGCAGTTTTCGATTATAATGGAAATGGTGAAAGATCTATAATTAGTCAGAGTCCGTCGCACCATGAAGGGAGTGGCTGTTTTAGATAGAATCATCCTTTCTGTGATTGAATCGGACGCCAACTATTCATATACACATATCAACAGAGAGTTTTTGCTATTTTTCCATATTGATTTTTCTTAGAGTTTTATGCTCCTTCCTATCTTATTGATTCGGGAGAAAAGAAACTCAAAGAAAACTGCGTTTTCTTTACAAAAATGATCGTGTTTCTGAATGAGTTATCATTTTTATGTTTCAAAATGGGGATAAGTGTATATTATCAATTTTTTTCGTATCATGATATGAAGATTTGACACTCTCTACTGATTGCTGACAGTCAGTACCTTCTCCAGATGAAGTTCTATAAAAGCAATCCACTGCATATCATAGCAGGCAAAAAAGGCCTACATCTTGATATAAAGAACTATTGGTTATGAATATTTCATGTCAAACCTCACACAAAGGTAGTAGTTGTGAAGTGTGTTAGGCAAGAATCAGGTAACATTTCCCGTGCCCATATTCAAGGGAGTATATCTAGGATTCGGTAGTTGTATGTGAGCTGAATTTCATAAAAGAAACCCTTTTTATCAACACAATGGCTGGTATACATATCATGCGATATGGTTCGTAAGGTACCTAGTTATGGGTTGATGACAATGCGACATATATAATACTGGTTATCATTAGTTTGAACATATCATTCAATTTCCACTTGCATCAAAAGCTGAATGTAATCATGGTAATGATATTAGAAATTCGACAGAAAACATCATTTCTGGTATAAAATTCGAAAAAAAAGATTAACATATTGAAATATGCAAGAAGAAGGTCAACCGAGAGGTCAACTTAAATGTTCAATGTCAGTCTAAAACAATTTGAAGTGCGTGGAACCTAGTGTGTTGTATACATTGCAAATCATTATAAAATATCAAGAACGTCATTCTCATAATCTTTGACAATAAGTGTAACTTTCTGAAATTATAATGTCACAAACATCCTGTCTTAATAATGGCCAAATAGAAAACCTAATGGATGAGATATGAAAAAATGCGAGTGAAAATATCAAAAATAATCTAACGACTTACTCAGAGCCATTGTTGTTGTAGAGTCATTGTTTCGCAGTTATGTTGTAATTATCCCGATGATAAAATTGGAATGTGAAAGTTCCTTTGTTGGAGTTTTTCTGCAGAAACAGTGACTTTATGAATACATGTTTAGTTTTCGATGATACCGTATAATATAGAAACTATGATGGATGGAGATGAACATTCATTTATATTGCGTGTTGGTTGCAACACTATGTTCTACTCGAGAGGTGATTTTTATTAAGCGTATTGAAATTTACGAAATTCGACATCAATATGAATTCCTACCTCTTCTTTCTTGGTTGCACGGTATTTTCTGAAAATTGCATTGTGATTCTAGATAAAATTGGTGTAGTAGCACAACAGGATTATGAAGACGCAGTTGGATTCAGTTGATGGTGAACATAACTGATAATGTATTAGATAGGATTGAAGCTAAGAAATTGAGGAAAGGTGATTTATTATTTACCTATAGTAGACCTTTGATATAGTGAACCTTCGATGTGAAAGTTTTCACAAGATATGTACTATAGAGAGTAGGTTAAAAATAGAGGGACAGTGAAGGTAGAAGTATGTTTGGTAATACTTATATATTATAAAGGTAAAATTGTATCTACGAAGTACTTTATATCACGTATTGAACAAAGCTCAGCCCTAGAAAATACATCAAAACACATGAACAGAATAATAAAGAGAGGTATAGAAAAAGCAATGTATACGTTCACACTATTTATAACATCAACGAATAATTTTCTAAAAACCGAGCAACTAGTCAATATTCATGAAAGTTACTCATTAAACAAACGCGAAGCAACCGTTATTTTAAATCAGTCGGAATTCTCTGGTGTGAACTTATTTTCAATCCACAAAGGAACGAACTTTTCCGGAAGAATTCACTTTGCGAATCAGTTGTCTGACTTCACTGCTTGTCGATAGATGGCAATGGGAACACAAATTTCTTGACTCCTCCAAATTTCTTAGAATGTGTACCTGGATAGAGACAAGAAGCAATAGTTCAACGAATTGGTAACGGCTACTCACTTCGGACGGTGGTCCACTATTTCACAATACTTCCTCAATAACGTACTCGAGATTATTATTTTATATATGTGTCTCTTAAACTCAAAAGAATATCCACGAAGTGTGATTTAACGTATTATAATACTCGATTGAACCTTGATGATATGACAAATGGTTATACATAGGTTACTTTTTGGTGAATTAAAAACAACTCTGTGCATTTATGAGACGATTCTATGTTATGGACTGAAATATATCATATAACATGAATATTACCTTGTAGCTTTTACTCCTTCGTTCTCTGCTCACGTAAAATTGAGATTTGATGCAGAATATGCTGTCATTTTGTGTCCTCTGACGTGACATTTCCTTTCGACCAGCGAAGACGCGTTTTGTGAGTTTGAATGCCTCTCCAGGAACTTTTTACTTCTATTTAATATTCCATGGGTTTGAAAAATAACTGAATAGAAAATTAACCTTCTGATTCTAATCCAACGATGATGAAGAACCTTAGTATTTTTTATTTCGATGTATAAACTCAGTTTCGTTATCCGACTGCTGTTGTTTCGGTTTCATAGATGTGTCTGTGTTTCACATGATTTCAATATAAACATAAAATTGAAAATTTTGAAATGTTCACTAGTGTTGAGCTTGACGTTTTATCTTATTTTTAAATAAATGTAGTATAAGATTCCCCAAGTTGATAATTTTAAAATATGTTGATCAGTTGTGAGTCTAATGTCAAAACACTGCTGTGTAATTGATTAATGAAGTACAATACAATAGCTATTCTCTACGCCCTGCACTCTACCAAGCGGTCACTGATCAATACGAAAAAAATAGATGAACAGTAGGTATTTGAATTGCCAAGAACTGAAGTTTGGCATAAAATTTCTCCGGCGGGTATAAGAATGTTCTGAGGGGAAACAGCAACCTGAGCGTTTCATAAGATGTTCAAATGTTACGTTTCACATATTCATTAAATTCCAGGAAGTCATCTAAAACCAAATCGAAATTCTTTGCATTATCGCGAATATCATAGATTCGTTCTTCATGGGGATTTCAATATCTTTTCTCACACATGCTCTTCGTTTCAAGAGACCAGAGCTTTTGAGATTTTCGTAATGAACAAGAAAATACTGACGATATCTGAAAAATTATCGGGATCACCTCTTAAGGTGACCGCATTATTGAGCTCAGCTGATGGAAAGTTGCAGTTGTAGCTCACATGTTACAGGCGAACTGACTGGTGTAAATTGGAAATTAAACAGGGCCTAAAACTGAAACCAGCGGCACACCAAATAATACAATTTCAGCTGTAGATATGATGATCTCGATGGTGATATTTTTAAAGTTAGATCAGTTCGTACAGGCACCACACGACCGCAATATTGTTAGAGGTGTGTCGTGTTTGACAATATCGAAAGTTTCATTGAAGTGAAACTGTATCCTGTTCGAGAACTTGAATGGATTTAAGGGAAAATTTCATTTTGTTTCGGTCAACAATTTATCTATTTTGCACATATTTCCTCAAGTATCTTTGACGAACTATATGAGATGTTGATTGGTCTTAGATCTGAGAGAAATTCACCTTCGAAATGTTGATGACATTATGCTGCTGAAGAAGTATTGTATTGTACGAATATGGATTCAGTTGCTGTCGACTGTGATGAAATCAATTTTTGCAGAAACAATATGTATTCGGAGGGGTATTAATCTATATATTTCGGTCCGTTTAATACAGATAGATCAGAAGGTTTGTTGCATTGTTCAATGTCCACTTGGAACTTATGATCTCCCGAAACCAGAACGAAGGCGTTGTCGAACAAAGTGACGTTTTGTGTTCCACCTTATGTTCACCTCTTTCGTGATTTCAATTATTTCTATTTTGGAATTGGGTCTAAGGAGAAAATAGTTATTTATTTAGTTGAGTCACGCGAGAAAGATTCATACCACGAGGCGGTCAGGTGACTTAGGAAACATAAAACACGACAGTTATGACTGTCGTTTCAACTGTCATTTTAGATACACACTAGTGTTTTGTTAAATAGTTTACTTGTCTAAAATGACATTAATAATGACAGTTATAACTGCCTGAGAAAATCTTCGGCGACTCTTTTGGCCAATGCAGGGGCTAACATGACTACTTTGAAGCGTCACGGGGGATAGGAGTCCTCGACGGTAGCAGAAGGATAACAAATTACGAATTGCAGAAGAAATACAAGGTTATGATGTGTCGGCGTCTTCTAGCACTATCAGCAGCTGTACAGAAATGGAAGCGTCTGGTTACAACGAGCCAACGAATTTTATAATAACTTCAAATTCGAATAAACCGTTTGCTTTTTCCTTCAATTTCAATATCAATGTGATTTCTGCTTGTGATAGTGATGAATAAATAAACCACTACTCTGAATATGAACGTGAGTTATAATAACTCACTCCTTAGTGAGTTATGGATCATAACACACTATTGTGTTATTTGATAGTTTGTCTAAAATGACATCAATAATGACAGTTATAACTGCCATGTGTTGAATAAAGTAATTTATACATCACTATTGTATAATGTACTCATTATACGTCTGTTTACTCGACATCAATAATACCCATTATTTACTAGTGAATAATGGGTCATTATTTACTGCTGTCATATACTCCCTTGATTTTACTGTAATATTATATTGTTTTGCTTCAATCAATTTTCTGTACCTGCATATGAAAAAAAAAGCAAGGAGAATCTTCACAGGGCCATATCGAAATAGCTTTCGAATCCAAATAAATTTGACTGAATCCTGTTAATAGTATTGTATGAAATATTTGTTAGAATACTGTTTCTTGAGATATGTATGTGATATATCAAAATTTTCCACCAAAAAACTTCAACATTTTTTTTTTACTAGTCGTGGT
Organism: Zygogramma bicolorata; assembly: GCA_032362365.1. Classification (NCBI taxonomy): domain Eukaryota; kingdom Metazoa; phylum Arthropoda; class Insecta; order Coleoptera; family Chrysomelidae; genus Zygogramma; species Zygogramma bicolorata. The sequence goes on along the minus strand of JAVJAQ010003141.1, from coordinate 410,027 downwards.
TAAAGTACAGTTTTCTACTCTCGTATAATGGCTTTTATTTTCTCGGCGATTTAGACCTCGCCTGCGGCTCGTGGCCATAAACTTCACCCTTGAATAATAGCCATCATTATACTCTTGTTGAATAATATAAGTACTATTATTTAGTAACATTATTGTAAATTTGCAATCCATCCACTAATATTGTAGAGGTGAAACCAGACTGGTTGGTTGAATAACGAAATTTGATAAGTAACAAGTTTGAAACATTCATATAATTCACGAAACGAACGAGCACAGAGCAAATCTTTCAGAATTCTCTGCGGTGAGCCCATTCTCCATCGACAAAGAAACAAACTTTTCCAAACAAATTTACTTTGCGCCCCCATTGGCCGACTTTATTGCTTGTCGATAGATGGCAATAGGTATACCAATTTCATAAGTTCTTCGTGTCTGGTGGGACGTGTACCTGGCCCCAGAGGCAATAATACTCACGAAACTGGTCAATAACATTTTATAACTGCTGGAAACTTCGCACGGGAGAACCACAATCTCGCACGAATATTCCCGCAATAACGTAAACGAAAATATAAGTTTGTGCACAATAAAAATATATGTTTATCTGCGGTGTCTGGACGAAAATATCGATTGTCTGATTGGGGAAATCAAATATCTTCAAATGGAGCAATGGACTTTGTTCTCGAGATTTCATCGAAAATATTTATATCCGGTTCGTGTAGTTACTCCTCTCCGAAATTGATTATTTATTGGATCTGGGATTTTTCAATAATGGTGCCTAATTGAAAGGTGGATACTGACCATATAACAGGCCAGGATAAGGCAATCAGCCAAGGACAATAAATAGAGATCATTTAAATGATGTGATATCGACCAAGTTGTGTTCAGTAATTTTTGATTACTCCTACAGAAAAAAAATGCTTTTTGGTTGTGGAAAGATCTTTCAGGAAATAGAAATGGAACTGACGAGTATATTGTGAACATGTGAACTACTAGTGGATTCTCATCATTTATTGCAAAGCTTGTTAACGAATAGTGGCAAAATATTTTCAATATTCCATTCATGAAAGAAACTCAAATTGTTGAAGAATATCAGTAAAAAAGCAGATGCAAGCAAATGATATTTGTGACTATACTATTGTTCTGAAGATATATATGATAGACAACTTTACTAATAAGTAGGTCCTGTTGCATTCAGAAGGAATAGATTCGAATATCAATCCTTATTTTATATGATTATGGTGGGTTGAGGAGCAGTAAACTACGGAAGAAAAATTTCATCCAGCACAAAATGATGACCTAACAGGTTATGATAGTTATATTGTAGTCAACACATTATTGGTTATGGCAGTTATCAAAGTCAAATTATCACTGTTGTTTTCTGGATTTGGATAGGAATGATGAAACAATGTCAACGTTCATATAAGTAATTACGCTATAAGGTAGAACACGATTAAATTTCCACAGAATTTATTGTCTTCGCGACATGTTTCGATACACTGTATCTTTTTCAAGCGAATGTATTATGAACACATTGTTGAACTTATTCAATTAATAAGTGGTAACTATGTTCAGATATCATAATCATTATCAATTGTATAATTCTAGGAATCAGTATCAGTTATATAATTTCAGGAATCAGCATCAGTTCATAATTTTAGGAATCATCATCAGTATCAGTGGTACTATTCTGGAAATCAGGGATAATTAGAGTAGGCCCTGGATGTATTGAAGGAGCTTTCAACAAAGAATAATTCAGTGTTTATAATCCACCCCCCCGGGGTTGAGCGCCCAGGATGACGTGATGCCATATCCAGTTGCCTGGGTACGAGACCTCGCCGTCCTTCATTTTCCTCTCCACCCCCGCCCTCTCAGGAGCGGACCTCAACCTGCTGCTGGGCCTTTCAGCAAGATTGAAATTCTAACCCGCTTTGGTTGGAAATCAGCCTTTAGGTACTATTGCTTCCTCCCTATCTGTTGCTTTGGTTTCTACCTGATTCTGCTTTGTTGCAGTTTTTGCATGGTGGTCCCCCCGACCTCTCCGGGACAGTTCTCGCCTGTCGCAGATCGGTTTATGTGTGCGCGCGCGATGTCTGTTAAATGTGGTGTGAAGTGTACTCACCCGAGTCTCTGGGCGACTCTATATACTCACCTAAGCCGCCGGCGGGCGACTCTTGGATGTGGTCTCAGGTTTTGCTTGGAAGGCCTCGGATGTTTGTCCCTCTCGCGGATCTGGGATCGTCCATGTTCAGTGCGTTGTAGAGGTCACGCAGCGCTGGGTTTGAATTGCTCCTGATACGCTCGAAGACGCTTTTGGCATGGTCTCGCAGATATTCGTCGACGTGCCAAATACTGAGGTTCAGATCCCGTTAGATGTATCGGTTGGGGCAGTAATAAGGAGCGTTTACGGCCGCCCGCAAGCAGACGTTCATAAACGTTTGGAACATTGATCTGTATGACTGCGCGCAATGGCCCCATGCCGCCAAGGCATACAGTGCAATGGGGAGCAGGATCGTTTTGATAAGAAGCAGTTTCACCTAGAGATCCATGTTACTTCTGGGACCTTTTTTAGGATAAAGCTTGTGCCGTGCGGCTTTCGCCAGGTTCAACCTCTGTCGGGTGTGGGACGTGTTTATAATACATTCGCTTGAAAAAGATACAGTGTATCGAAACATGTCGCGAAGACAATAAATTCTGTGAAATTTTAATCGTGTTCCACCTTATAGCGTAATAACTATGGATTTCCATCAAGTAAAGGCCACCTCAATCCAAAAAGTCATATTAGTGATATAATGAGGATTCAACGGCTAGATATGATAGAAAAATTTGTCAATTATAGTGAATATTTCCATCGTGTGTTAAGAATCCCATATGAAGCGGGACATTTTCGATCAATTACAGCGATAAATTTCCTGCGGGACATTTTCGGGCTGGTAAATACCCGGTAGCTATCGAAAAATACCCGCTCGGTCCGTGTATCTATAGTAACGATTGTTGAAATGTACATGTGTCATCTCGACGGGCATAAATACTGAATTTTAAACGTCATTGTTTTAACTCCGGAAATATTCTACCGAATTACACTCATGCAGTTTTAAGACAACATGCTTTTATGGAAAATTACCGGTAATTTTGAAGCACTTGTGTAATTACTCCCGATAATGGTTAGTTGATTCGAATCTTCCGGTATGAAAGTAAAAACTTTTTATGGAGTTCGATCAACCTTACCTCAAACTAAAATCATTCGATTTGGCGTTCCGTTAACAAAGTTAGCATCCTCAGAAGGAGAGAATGACTGCTAGCAGTTTTCTTCTGAAGATGCTAATTTTGTTCGAGTTACGTACATCGAATGGTTTGGTGTTAGATCTCTAGGAAAGGTTTTTATGGTGCTGCAAAAGCGCTTGAGTATTTTCGTGTTAGCATCATGTTAACTTCAATAATATTGGTGCTGAAATTCATTACTGGGAGTAATTACATGAGTGCATCAAAATCACCGATAATTATGCAGGAAAGTGTGATGTTCGTAACTGCCTGAGTACGTTTTCACATTTTTGCGAAAGATCCTGACTCAAGAGGATGAGGGTTTCGAGGTATATGGAAAAAAAGTATTTGCGGAACATATTCCAGGAATTTGCCAGATATTCTTGGAAAATAGTCGTATATATGAAAAAGAGCAAGCATGGGGTAAACATTCTATGAAAATAATCCCATATATTTTCAATTGAGACTTTACTGTCATCCTCATCGCTCACAGTTGGTAATGAAATGTTAAATATATATTTTCGAAATTTTATATTATTATATTACAATATTATAGTTTATTTATGGCTATTCTATAATGTTCCCATCATACGTCTGTTTGATCGACTTCGCTCGATTCGCTCTGTAAAATACTTCCTTGATTTATCTATAATATCCTATTGGTTTGAACTAATCTCGTCAACAGTTTTGCATGAAATACTTTTTGAAATGAAATAATGGCATTTCTGAAAATATGAATATAATGTAACAAATATTTCCAACAAAAAAAACTCCTAATTTTTTTATTAGTAATGAATGAAGTCTGGTATTCTATTCGCGTATGATGGCTATTATTCTCTCGGTGATTCAGGCCACTCGCCTGCGGCTCTTATTTGTGAACTTCACCTCGTAAATAATAGCCATCATTATACGCTAGTTGAATAATATACTATTATAATTTCAATCTGGTAACTTTGAGCACTAACAATCACACTGAGTTGTTGAAGTACTAAGAGATGTTGCTGAAACTATGTTGGAACCAACTCAATAGTTCTTTGCTATATACGAATAGACAACGATACCAAGTCCTTTCCTTCTTGATATCCTTCTCTTCCAACCGTCCAACCCTCAGGATGTACAACAAGCTGTTTCCCAAAAGAAGTCATGTGATAATTCAATTGAGTTCACCTCATTCCACTCATCACATAACGTTGAACAAATATATAAAGAGCATAAAGAACATCATTAATCTGTTTGATGTGAGATTTGGTGAATGAACTGAGTATGAAATATTTGGTAGTTCTTCTTTATTTCTTATATAATTGAAACCGGAGTCAGCGGAGATGAACAGCATATTGGATTATTCTAAGAAGCTGTTAACGCAACTCTTTAAAGTATGTGTGAACCTCGCTTTTTCCGATGCTGTTGTGAATTGACCATTTCGAAAAAAAGGCGCTTTCCCAAATTATCCGAAACTGTACCAACATTTCTTGGGGTTTTCTAATTGATTTTCATTTAATTTACCAGCAGCATTTTACCAAGCAACATTCACTTCCGGATTTCAAGATAAGTGTTGGAGGAGAAGCGTTAATATTCGACTACTCAGCAGTAGAAATTCCTTCGGAAACCGAGAGAGTTCATTTAAAAAGGGCATTCGTTATCGGAACTCGGTGTTCGGGCAATTATATCACTAATTAAATTAATTGATTAGGCCGAAACGGAAGCTCGTCCAAATTAAACGGCAAATAATTAAACATGTCACGTAATACTCGAGAAAGAATATCGTGCAATAAAAGCGTACACGGGGATTGGAGTTGGCGTTGCATCAAACATTTAAAACAAACGAGGTGCAGGGGCTTTCAAATTGCCTTTCATTCCGAATTGGAGTCCTTAACTGCGTTCCTGATGTGACATTTTAAGAATAGGATACGATTCGAAGAAGATTCAAGTAGACAATTCTGATAAAATATGTATTCACTATACAGTGTGGTCCACCACACATAACACCCCGATTTTCCGGCTTTGAAATGAAAATGGCCTCTCAATATGCCCCCTCCATCAAATCCAGGCATGAGGAAAATTGTCATCTAAGAACTGACCCAAGTAGCACATCATATTGGCTGAACCCCGAATTCAGATTGGTCCAATATAGATACATCGTAAGTGAAAGAACTGATGTTGAACTAATATGAATCAATATTGAGAAAACGATATTTCAATATGAATATTGGTTCAATATTGACAATAAATCTCAACTGCTTTTTATGAGGTTCAATATTGATAATATATGGCTTCGATAACTTATTACCAATGTCAGAATTACCATATCAGGTGATAATGAAGAATATCAGTTCCTCAACATAGATATTTCAATATTGTCTGCATATGTTTTATATACCCAATTTCCAACATCGGATTTCAATATATATTTGACATCGTTTTGGAGCATAATTAAAATATTGTACTATCACATTAGGTGGCATATTGGTATAATACTGCAATATAAATATGCGAATTCTGATATTGCTTGAATATTGTTTCAGAGCAAAATGAAAATATTCAAAAAGTCATTTTCGAATCGCAACCTGAAAGAGGTATCGGGATATTGAGAGTGATCACATAGTGTATTCAAACATGTATGAATATTGCTAACGCAATATTCTTGATGAATTATTCCTAAAAAAATTTGGAAAAATTGAAATATCGACATGTGCTGAATTTCATCACCAGAAAATTACGTCCAGAACTTCTTGCAGAGCAAGTTCAATAATCCACAGAAGACAGTGATCCTTCAGGTTTTTTTCAAATATATTTTCATTGTTACTAAACTTTCTGAAATTTCAATGTTGTCTCGAACATAACTAACTTGAAGTCACCACATGTATACCATCCAACTCCTTAAAAACAAGTCTCTATTTCCATAGTGAATATCGTGAGTTCAAGCCCCGTAGCAGCCAAAGTTTTTTCCAGGTAAGTACATGTGAATGAGTGAAATTTTCAAGTTGATTAATTGATGAAAATAAATGAATAATTCCGAATATAAAAACTAGAATTATCAAGCGACATTATTAACAATATTATACCAATATATTCAAAACGATATATTCTCACATTGTTCTCTAATATTGATCAGATATCACAGAATGTTCACATTTTTTTGTGACCAATATGATATCTACAATATAAGGTTAATATTCCCGTAATATTGAACTAATATTGGTCTGATATTGGTCTAATATGTTTTTGCTATTTGGATGGTGAGCCAATTTGTTGGAACATGATCGTTTGATGGTCTTTGTCATCCTCCCATACTTGCACGGGGGCTGGATAAATAGCGTTCTCTAATAGATCTGAATACATTTAATTTTTGGGGACGCTGGGTATGCACTCAACGAAATAATCTTGCCCAATACCGACAGTTACCTATGCCAGTTAAGGTAGAACTAACACTCGTTGGAAAAACAGATATCGAACATTAGTTTCGATTACTGTTGATCATATCACTGAACTTGAACCGGCGATCGGGATCATCCTCATTCAGTTCCTGCATCAATCGTATCTTATAAGGATGGAATTTATTTTGTTTGAGGATTCTTATGATTGTTGTGCGTGAAACTCCAGATACATCGGACAATTTCTGAGTACTAAGAGGCGTAGAGGCGGTGCCACTGCTACGTGGCCTAAGACAGCCACTTCCCTCGTTTCGTCTCTTCCATGCACCCTCTTTCGTTTCTGACTGAACCAGTAGCGTCGAATTTTGCAACCAGTTGCACAACGTACGCAGTGGATACATTCTTCCCAAAATGTCGTTCTTTGAATGCAGCCGCAGAGTCGTTAAATTTGCATAAAATATATGTTTTATGTCGTTGTAATCTTCACCCCATTTCTCATGTCACTGCTTTTATCCTGGAAAAAATTGGACCTCGTTTCACTCACTATTATTTCTCAGTTATTGTGAAATGAAATTAGGGTTCAATTTTTTCCATAAAACGAAAAGTGTGATGACGAAAAATTTTGTATGAAAACAACAGCAAGTTAGTTGTCCAAAGTGAGTTTGTCGCCAGATAAACAATGATATAATGATTCTATTTCTACGAAGATAATTGATAATAATAATAAATTGAAAAATTAAAGGTTGGGTTGACTTTCCAAGAATGGAACATGTAAAATAGGCTAACGAAATCAGTGGGTTCGAATACCAAAGCCATTTGAACACACACACAACCACGAATGAAGTGTTGTGAGTGTGTTATGTCATGCCCCATTCGATGTCCGACATGATGCCAATTCTTTATATTCTAAATCTTCCAATAACAGAGATATCGCATGTTAAGACAATTTTGGGACACCCGGTATAGATTGGAAAAAAACTAACTTCTGTTTGTTGAAAGACAAATCAAGAAAACACGATAAGAGCTTGGCTTCGTTACCTATTTGGATTTTTTGAGGAACAGATTCGTTGATTCTATGGAAATACTTTTTCCAATATCTCTTGAATATTTTAAAATTGCTTAATACCCTTTAGATACTGTTTGAATGTGATTATTTTGTGGTGGATGGATTCTTTCTTCTAGTTTTTTTGGATTCCTAACCCACAATCGGAAAAAAAGCGAACACAAAAACTAAACTAGAAGAGAATATTCACGAAAGTTTCGAAAACGTAAGCAGATGTGGTTTCCATAACGTCAGCGATGAGTATTTTGATGAATATCATTTCTTTGATAGTCAAAATTGGAATTTACGAAAAGTTTTTGACTAATTGAACGTGTTCCATTCGGAAGGAACCATTTTTGGATTACCGGTTATAATTGAACGAGTGCATAAAAATTACCGATAATTTTGCAAGAAGGCGTGATATCTAAAAATTGCAAGTTTATTTTCATATTTTGGCGATTGCTCTTTTACAAAATATGAAAATAACCGAATGCAATTTGTATAAAATATTACGCTTGAATGCAAAATTATCTGGTCATTTTTATGCACGAATGTAATTCATTGAAATATCTCACTAATAAAGAAATTCTCAAGGAAATGTTATTTTTTGTTCATTTATACTTTCCTCAATAGATTGTATGGAGTACTCACCTAAACGCGAAATGTTTTTCTATTTTTGAAGTATATCTGACATTTATTTGTGTTGTTTACTGACGTCTAGCGATACGGTTTCAAATGTGTTGTTATGATGACTTGATACAATGCAATTACCGCTGTAAGTTTTCGATAATTGCATTGCTCTTATGGGACATTTTATATATAAGGCAAATATTCGCAGCAATTTCTATCTTTCCAGATTGTGCTAGGGTTAGAACCCAGAAGGCTAAAAGAAAAAAAACCTTAGATATTCTTAGGTATCAATGATCGGTTATAAAACTGATAATTCAACTTCTCTTCTGGAAATATGGATTGAATAGTAATAAAAATCTGATAATTCAATTTCAATTTGTTACATCTAGGAGACCACTTCAGTTTTCCAACTCCATAATATCGCGCATAAAGTGATAGTTTGGAATTCAAGAAAATATAGAAAACTCCTCATAACACACAAACATGAATTTTTGAGATTTCCTGGGATTATTTTCGTGGATCTGTCATCTTGGAGGAAGTTGCATAAGAACATTTTGTCGTAATTTTCAGACAGCACCATCATTTCAAATATAATTAGTTCATGATAAGCTATTCGCCCCTCTATAACTTTTTTTAAATAAAGATTCACACGAAAAAAAATACCCTGTAATGTTCGAATGGGCTTTTAGTCTATTTCTTCTATCAATTATTCTCAGCAATTGAACTGAAACATTTTTTCAGCTCTGACACATCCATAGCTTTCGAAGATTGAGCAATAAATGAATTATGACAATGGTGCGCCTTTTGAAGTGTTTATTGATACCCTCTCAGTACTATTAAAAAACTGGTCAGACAAGCGTTGACAAACACATCAAGCACTGGCCATAAAATCAATGATACCTTCATTACAAGATATCCGTTCGACCTTCGAGTGTTTTCAAACTTCAATACCCACAAATTGAAACAGGTACCTTTTCGATTTCTGTCAAAAAAGGGATTGAATACTTGTGGCTAGTGAAACGAATCGATTCTAAACATTTCGTGGGATTTCTCGTTATACTGAATAGAACAAAATAGACATAGTTATTATTGGTTTATGGATGACGAATCGAGGAGATTACCTCACCTTGAAACGGCGTTAGAGGCAAATACTTTTATGAGAACAAGCTGTAAATCAAGTTGATTACAGAAAAGTGTTTTATCGAGTAGTTTGAGGCACTTAGGACGACCCCCCAGAGAGGCTAGAACAGTTGCTATGAGTTAATGAGCCAGAAGATAAAAACGGCCAACTCTTTCTGGTGTTCGAGGCAAATATGTGAGAAACATTTCTGAAAAACCGAGGTACCTTCTTTGAATATGAGGGGACGTCTATATTGGAACTGTGATAAACGATAAGAGCGGCGATACTTGCGATGCAGAAAAAATCAATTCATTATTTTGCATGCAGGTATTTATATTGCAGAAACACGTTGCGATCCAATCAAAATAGACAAAAAAATACAACTGAGCCAAAATTCGCTGGAAAAACAAAAATTCAAAGAAACATTCACGTCAATAAAATTAACTATGACTTGGTAAAAATAATAGATTGAGGTAACATGAACTTGGTGAAATTTAATGTTAGGAAAACCCAGGCATGTCTCTTCTCAACGAAAGCCGATCTATCATCATCTACTATTCACATGTCAGGAATAACTATTTCTACAAAGTATCTCGATTCTAGGAATTACGATCAGTGAAAATCTCTCATGGGAAAACCATGTGAGATCGATCGCTAAAGGTGCTTCCCAGAAACTTGGATTTCTGTTTCGTGCGAAAAACTACTTCACTTTTTGTCAGCTTCTAATGATTTACAAGGCTCAGATACGACCTATCTTGGAATATAGTTTTCATGTGTGGAGTTCGGCACCTCAAAACATTCATTGAGGCTTCTCGATTCTATTCAGAGAAAGGCAATCTGTCTTGTTGTTGATTCATCGCTCTCAAACTCGATCACTTCATTAGAACATCCTAGAAGGGTCTTATCTCTCTTCTATAGATATTTTCACGGTCGGCGCTCTTCTGAATTGATATCAATCGTTCCACCCATTGCAATATCTACACGGATGACTCGACAAGTACAGAATTCCCATTCCTTTGTTGTGAATTTGGAGACCTGTCGAACCTCTCTTGCTCAAGGATCTGTTTTCAATAGAACAGCTGAGCTTTGAAACTCTTTGCCGAGAGAATTTTCACCTGAAGCTTACAAACTTCAAAAATTCAAAGTGAATGTTAATTCGTATCTCCTCTCCCTTTATTCATGCGGTCTTCTTTGAACATTGCAGAGCTTTCCTTTCGTGTTAATTTGCATTTATATAAAAAAAACTGAAGCTTGGGTGTATTATATGAAAAAGTTTCATAACTCAATCATATAGAGTAGAGGTCAAAGAGAAAAAAAGAGAGAAAGAGGGAAAGAGGAAAAAAAAAAAAGAGAGAAAACAAAAAAAAACCCCAAAAAAAAACCACACAAAAAAAAAAAAAAAAAAAAAAAAACCAAAAAAAAAAAAAGAAAAAAAAGAAAAAAAACACCGACAAACCCCCACAAAGACAACAAAAAAAAAAACCCCCACCAAAACAGAAAGAAGGAGAAAGAAAACGAAAAAAACAGAAGCAAGAAAAAAAAAAAAAAACAAAAAAAAAAAAAAAAAAAAAAAAAAAAAAAAAAAAAAAAAAAAAAAACCAAACCCAACCCAACCACCCCCCAACCAAACCCCCCCCCCCCCCCCACCACCCCAAACCACCCCCCACACAAGAAAAAGAAAGAAACACAAACCAAAAAAAAGAAGAAAAAAAAAAAAAAAAAAAAAAAAACAAAAAAAAAAAAAAAAAAGAAAAAAAAAAGAAAAAAAAAAAAAAAAAAAAAAACACACAAAAACCGATAATAACCAAGGAGGAGGGAAAACAAACAGCAAAAAAACTCCAGCAGAAAAGAAGCCGGCGGAAAACAAACGACAAAGAAAAAAAAAAGAAAAAAAAAAAAACAAAAAAAAAAAAAAACGCCGCTACTAAATAAAAGAAAAAAAAAAAAATTTTCAAAAAAAAAAAAAACCATTCTTTTTTTTTTTTTTTTCCTTATAAAACTTTTTTCCCCCCCAAAAAAAAAAGAAAAAAAGGGGAAAAAAAAAAAAAAAAAAAAAAATTTTCCCCCCCGGGGGGGGGGGGGAAACACCCCACCCCCCCCCCGTGATCCGCCACTGATATACTGTAGAGTTCAAGGGATAGTTTTCTCTGCAAACTGCTCTCTATTCATGTCAAAAAATACTATGAATACCATATATTTGAATGTGTTATAGGTATACAAATCGAGCAAGAAGTGACTTTCATGTGTTTCAGCGCCTATCGATCCATATAGGCGGGGGAGGAGCCGTTTCAGATGAATTTCAGTTTGGCTGATGCCCCATTGAAACGTTCGAAATGCGAAACTTGTGCGACCGATGATTAAACGAGGCCTTACCTTCAACGTGTGATTCTCAGCGCGTCTTGCTCAGCACGGATATACTCTTAGTACCTTTGTGTGACTGCATCGAAAGGTAACGACAGAGTGCATTCACTTGGTCAAGGAGTTTCGTATGACCCTTAACTGATTTGAACAGAGTCAAAAATCATTAAACTTTTTTGTATTCACAACAAAAACTTTCTTGATATGTTATTTGTTGGGTAATTGTTTTTTTTCCTGATTTTAATATTAAACAAAATGAAATCATTGGATATGACTACAAAATCGTCATGGCCTTAGGTCAATAAATGAAACAAAGATGAAAAACAAGTGCTTTTCATCGATGACATCTATCAGATATTGATAGTTCATGGTTTAGACGCAGAGACAATAAATAATTTGAAATAGAACGAAATGGTTTCCTTGCCTTCTTGGTGTTGAATTTGTATCGATTCACTTTTTTCTATCGATTCTCTGAAGATTTTTCTGACCTCTGTAAAATTATCTTGTGGAATATTTGGCAAAAAAATACTGATCGACGAAAGCAAATCTAAAAAAAGAAGGAGTACCTTAGAGAGAGGGGAAAAAAAAAAAAAAAGAATTTAAATATAAGGGAGAAAAAAAAAAGGATGAAAAATAGAATTTTTCCTTACTTACATTGTTAGTGAGAATGGGGGCAAGAGATGGTTAAAGAGTCGATGACACTGGTATGTGTAAAACTTGATACTATCATACAACACAAAACACATCAAAAACTATATGTCGTTATTCAAGTCGTGCGAATTGTTGAGAGATACTGGTTCGAGTTTCCATTGTGTGTATAATTTGCTTCATTGAAACCTGTTGCAAAAAACTGGAAAGATTTAAAGAACTTAATCAAATTGATGAATCATGTGTTACCCCCCCCCCCACCATTAGAAATTTGGGTCTTTATAATCGACTACACCTCATAATGTTTTCAGTCATCATCCGAGGACATTCGTTTACATTTATTCTGTCATCAATTTTCTTCTATTTCACTAATTTTATCACAATATTAATTCTTTCGATCATTCAAACAATAGATTTTCATTCTTTGGCCAGAAGCCATTCCAATATTTTTGTTTGGATTTAAGTGCCTCATTTGATTAATTTTCTCTGACACATTTATTTGACCTGGTTTTTATCATTATTCACTTTTCGATTGAAGTCAGCTCATTCAATTTCAGAATATTTATATATATATATATTTGGCTACTTCACCGTATAATCCCTTTTATTGATTTAATTTCATTTTTTCTATCTCATAATTTCTTACAACAGGTTTCAATAGATTCAGTAGATATTATATTGATTATTTTTTGGATTTTCAGTACACCTTTTTCATCATGAAACCACACTAAGAATATAATTCACGTTTTCCAGTGCATGAATATCCTCAAGTGTTTACTATTTTACAGTGAGAAGTGTGCGGTCAAAGCTAGACAATTATTATTTCAATTATTCAGGTCGTAGTGAATCAATTATTCAATGACTTTCATAAACAGAACTATTCAAATTTGAGTCCATTCCTGAGTATTTCGGGAAAACAGTAAGAGATAGAGAGTCGATTGAATTGGGGAAATATCCAAGTATTCAATTATTTGATGAAAGGGGGAATTGACTTTAGCTCTTTTGATACCATACGAGAAAACCCGAAACACTATCTTCAACATTCAATAGTAAGTGAGTAAGGAAGTTCATTCACACATCACACATCAGAGTAACATATATCTTGCAAATACAATAGAGAGTGAATAAAACTAAAACGGCACTATTTGCAAAACACATTTCTGTGTTTGTATACAAAGTGTTGTATAGTGCCGTTCATAAATGTAGGAAAGGCACGAAAAAAAACAATACAATATTTGGAGTAATAGTTCTATAAATAGGGTATAGGGTGCTACGAAGAGAAAGTTCACGTGCAAAAGCACAACTTTCACTACTTATTGATGGAAACGATATTTTTCTGACTTCAATCATGGAGGAATGAATCTGCGAATAACTCAGGGACGGTCAACATGATGTTCTCCAAAGTGAAGAGGGGTCTCGACTAGCGGAATATCTTTCCAGAACAGATTTACAGGCCCCTCCCTTCCTGAAAAAACTTTATACCGACCTATTGCCTTCGAGAATCGTCATATAAATATTTTTATTCACAATCATTGGAAATATCATTTCCTTGCAGTGAAGAAACCTTGACTTTTCCTTCAAAAATTTGTCTGGAATGTCAAAATTTCCTAGGCCATTGAGGAAAACGTTTTTATTTGAAATCAACTCTCAGGTGGTGGAGTGATCAAATGCTCACTTAAGAAAAGACGAGGTTAGCAAAACACCTCGATAACTATGAAAGTAGTTTCCAGAAATAGAACGTAACGTAACTATGAAAGTAGTTTCCAGAAATAGAACGTAACCGTTTTGTCAGCCGTGTTCTCAGGCACAAGATTCAACGCTTCATATTCATATTGTTGAAAATGGGGTTGATATATCAATGAATTATCTAAGCGTTGCTTATTCACAATGGAACATATCGAAAAACTCATGAGATATGATTAACATGCCAAACGCATTACTTCAAACATTATGATTTTTATATTTTATCATTGAATACAGTTCAACTTCCACATAGGCAAATTACATATCAGAGAATGCTATTAGTGAAAGCATTATGATTATGATTTTTTTCGAACAATTGCCAAGAGAAGAATATACAAACCTAGGCAAAAGTAATCGTTTCTCTATTGAAAAGTCGCTCACCTTGGCCTATATCCTCGGTAAGCCATATATTTTTTTCGTTTCGAAATGAATGATCCTCTTTTCGCCTCGGTGTGTAATGAGCTATTTCCATCACGGAATAATGAAAATTCCTTTTTAGGTGAGTTTTTTCCGCCCTCGATATCTTCAAATCGCACTATAGGATAAATTGTTGCTCGTGTCAATAGAGCCGACTATTCACGAAATGCATAATACTTACTGTTGAACTCCTTTTCATCGCGGAATTTGAAAGAGTCATTTTCTTTGAAAAAATCATAGTTTTCGAAACCCGTTTCATTCAAATCTCTTTCCCACTCCTGTCGGGGATTCTGGCTGAGACAATGTGGTGAATTCAAATTCTCCACTCCGAACTCACACCATTCAGGACTTTCTGACAATTTTTTGATGAGGTTATCAATGGGTGTATGCTCGAGAAACATTAGAAATATTGATCCAACCGGTTTGAGCATCTTGTACATATTCACGAATGCTCGCCTAGAACGAAAAAATATTTTCCCGAAGTGAGAAAGGTAATAAAAATAAAGGTATTTACAAACTTTTGATGCGAGTCACACAATGACGAAAATTTCGGGTAATATTTTCAGCTTTCTCTCCCCTAAATCAATATCAACAATAAGAATCCTTTATAAAAAATGTTACATGTGTATATATGGTTTTTCTATTATCGTTCGACATTTCGACTTCCATTTCAAAGACATAATCAAGAACTATTAGACAGATATATGTCAATACCGTCCTGGCTAGTTACCCCCTTACAGATAACCAAGAAAGACAAAGCATTCACTTCAATTGTCTGCTCTGCGGAGATGTTGTCTTTTTATAATACTTTTCTCTCAATGAATTGTTAGAAGTTAGCGGGCCTCTCAGCCGATGTCCGCAGGTTTTTGGGCCTGACGTTTCGTCTGCATCTGCAGCAGACATTTTCAAAGGCGATGCGGAAATGGTCGAAGTATTCTTCTCTGCTGCGAGGCTTCAATTTGATGTGGTTCAGATGACGTGTCATTATTTGTTGAACCTAGAATCAAACTGTCAATTAACACCGAAACCTTTCTTTCTCTCATTGGGAGGATACATGTATTTTGAACAGCTGGCATCCATGTTCTGTGGATGTTTAGGCTCTCTTCCTTGCGGTTGAAGTTGTTCATATGCTTGCGAATTTCTATGGCCTTCCTGTAGAGCCTGGGTTAATCGCTCATAGTTGTGTGTGCATAAACAGAGATGGTCAGTTATTCCAGAAAAAGGAACATTTTAAAATTATTTGAATATCACTGAAGAATGTCCACTCTCCGTACATTCTAATGCTGATTTCAGTTGACCAAGAGAGTGGTCCACTTTTTTGGAGTGTTCTCAGAACTTCAGATACCTCGACAACGACTTACTTGCTTTCCGGTTGACATTAGATTCTTCATTGATTCCGTACAATAATGGTTTTGATTTCTATAAACTTCTTTATAAGAAAGTTCCAGCAGATGCCGTGTGAATTCTTGAGAATCATGTTGAGCATAACCAAGAAACTCTATCAAGGAGATGGCATTCACACTTTCTTTCAGTTGAACTTCTGTAAGACATGCACTGAATAACACAACTATGAAACATGTGTTTTCGCAATGAAGGAAATGAGATGTGAAAATTCAAACTGGAAGAATCAAAAGTCACAAATTGTTCGAGCAAGAGATTAGCAAGATTTTGTGACGTGTGACCAATGTTTTTTTCCATATATGCATAGAGTGATTGCTAGGTTGTGTCATCAGTGTGTCAACTCAATATTAGAGCTTCGGAGAAATATCCCGACTGTCAATTCTCCTTGAAATAACAATAATTACAATTATGACGGAATTGCTGGAATTATCATGCTCATCGTTGGGTCTTACATACCTATATACCTTCTCCGTAGTTTGCTGGGTTTCTAACCTACTACAGTCTGGAATAATAAGAATTAATTTGCAATCTATAAAAGTGTAGACTTGCAGATTTTCAATCTACCCCGAAAAGTTGCTGCGTCAATTGAAAAATAGTTCCTTCTGGATAGAACAAGTCTAAAAGGAATCTGCTTTCATCATGCTGCCTGGGAAAGATTGCATCTCTAGGAGTTCAGGTGATATGGATCGCAGATGGCTGCCCCTCCTGAAGGAATAAATTTTATGTGAGATATCAAATCTTCCATACACGTCACTTACGAAAATTGTCAACGACGAATATTTACATTTGAAAACAAATTCGCGTAAAAGTTTTGAAAACGGAAGCGAATTTAGTTTCCAAAACGTTAACGATAAGTAATTTCATATATATTAATTCTTGTAATTTTTTGATAGTCAAATTTTAGTTATACGAGAAGTTGCTGACTGATTGGGCTTGTTCTATACCGAAAGAACTGTTTTTCACTAAACGCAGCAACTTTTCGGGAAAGATTAAAAATATGCCCTCATGGAATCAACTTTTTGCAAGCACGAATGTTATGATGGTACTGATCATTCGACTTGGATCTGGAAATGGACTTGGCTTCACATTTGGATACATTATATCCCATGATATTTGTAGAGCATCATTCCAGTGACCCAACAAAATTATCCTGAAGAAACTGACAATTGTCAACTGGACGGAACAGTTTCAAGTCATTAGGAAGGAACAGATTCACTCTGTTCCATTTCAAGGTGAAAATCAATTATTAATATATGAAACAGGTAGAGCTAGATAGTTACTTAGCGGCTCTCCTATTGTGGCAGGAATTCCATCAGATAAAATATGTCTAATCGTCACACGTTGTACTCCATTAGCTCTTGACTCACCGGACAGAAGTTTCTCACAAACCAATACTGCCCTTCTTCAGAAATATGATATTATCATCTGCATATAACAGAACAAACGATATAAATCACACGCATAAGAGACTTTTTTCAACAATAACTCCAGTGAGGCATTATGATATTATGTAAAAGGTATCAGCCTAACATTTGGCGGCACCGGAACACTGCAAAAAATTGATAAGTAGAAAATAATTCCTCAGACTGGACTGAAGCAGTGCTGATTCCAAGTTTGCGTATCGACCCAATGACAAAGCTTGCCCAGTATCTGATCGGGGATAAAAAAATTCAACAATGGTAGATTCGAAATATTTATTCGGAAAACATACTTACTACGTTTTTGACGCAGAGATAACGAATAATTTGAAATTGAAATAAATAATTTTCTCTCCATCTCGAGATTCATATTTCATCGCTTCACTGTTTCTTATCAGGTCTTGGAATGTTTTTTGTAAGTCTTCACGTTTGTCATCGGGAACCTTTCGCAAGAAGATAGAAGCCTTTGAAAGTAAATCTGAAAGAGATAGTGGAAAGTTAAAATAATACTCAACATGTGGTCTGAACATATTGCAAATATGTACACACTTTTCCATTCACACTCGTAATAGCTTATCAGAATATATTCACAAAGTTTTCAATAAGGTGTCTTTCATCTTGGGCTCCCTCGACCTTGAATTTTCAAATCGATAAATGAATTGAAGATACATGATTCCGCCCTTGCGTGACCAGCAGGAAGGAGGAATTACTTTCCGTGAAGACACCAGCTCTTGGATATAATTTAACGCACTTCGTGGTATTATCCGGGAAAATAATAGATTTCTAATAGGTGTTAGTTCATGAATCTAGTGTACTCGAAGAAGAGACGCTGATCGAATTGTCGTAACATTATTTAATTCATACTCGGTCTTCAAGTAAACTAATCGACTATGCCAAAAAGTTGACTATTTCTCTTTCTACAATGACAATGAAGCACAGGATTTGCAGCAATTTTTCTGTGTGAAATATTGTTTATGCACCTGTTAGTTCAACAGCCTACTATGTAGTTGTAGTTGGGGCTGTCTTGAACGAATTGTTCTAGGATAATTAGAGTGATTTTTACACTGAAAAATTAAATTCACTTAAGTATTTCCAGATATTTTCACAATATCATTATATATATATATATATATATATATATATATATATATATATATATATATATATATATATACCCAGACAGCACCGGATATTCCTAGAATATTTCCTAAATATGCGAAAGAGGATATATATATTCCGAATATTCGTGGAATATTCCAGGAATATGTACATGCCTTGAGCACATTCAAAGAATATTCAAACGAGAATATTTCAAGAATATTCCGAAATGAATATGCTATGGATATTCTTTAATGAATATCCCTGAATGAATATGCTACGGATATTCTTCAATGAATATTCCCATTATAATATTCATGGAATATTCTCGATTGTATATTCGTTGCCGTCTAACATCTTTCCAGTCACTCCTCGGGGATCAGTCTTCAGACTGAACTAGTATGATAGGGTTATATTATCGTGATAATATCTGCAGAAGTAAAACTGTTTGATATTTGTGTTGAGTTATCAACACAAAGAGAAGCGGATTTGGGTCGGTGGTCTGTTAGGCTGAAAACATAATAGTGGAGTTTTCAGCCACACTAAATTCAGTCGGTAAAACTGCTCACAGATTCTATTTCACGAATTCGATTGTCGAGTAGCTCAGACTGTGACTGTAACATGCGCTGTACCGAGAATATACGCATATTCTAAACAATTCGTGAAATAGAATCTGGAACTTACCCCCTACTACTCCGTCAGTTGTCGGTCCGTAGTACCGTAGTCGCTACGCTAGTCCATACCGTGCGCGCCATTTGGATTTGGAATTTCGAGCCTTGTGTGGTGTGTGGTGTTTTATCCAACGATTTTAAACTTTTTTATCTTGTCCGTCTCGTTCGATATTTCAAGGCATCATTTTGGATTTGTTTAATCAGTTGTTCTGGTACTGTGAGGTTTTTATTTATAGAAACGTAAGTAACAATCAATTCATTCATTGTTTTTTTTGTGTGTTAGGTTAGGAAATTTAGGTCTGAGTTTTTCGTGAGAATTTGCAGGTTCACTCTGCATTTCAGAAAAGTTGCATTTCGTTTTTTAAGGTGCCTGACGAGTACCAAAAGATGTGTGCGAGTTTTACAGAACTGTATGAATGAAAACATTAGTACACCTGCCTTCCAAAAAATCAACAATTATGTTTTACAGCTTCACCATTTTTATTTTCACAGGATTTATGCAGCACTTTCAAGTAACAAGCTGGGTAATAAGCTATGAGTTCAACCTTCACTTTTCAATGGGTCGTTTATGCACTTGTCATAAGAAAATTAGATGATTTCCATCTCTTATTACTTGGAGCTTACTACTTTAAACTGCTGCATAAATCTGGCGTTAGTCTTAGAGGTGTGCAAACACATATAAATCCAATTTTGAAAACTATGTTACACAAGCTTTGCCACTTTGATATTGATGATTGCCATTTTTTTTTCAGGTTGATGTTCTATGTCGAATCAGAGGCAAAGATTTTAAAGAATGTTCACGTCGATTTTAAAAAAAAGTCTTGGATGATAAATTTGCTTCCGAATATAGTTTACATGGGCACAAACAAAAAAAAAAATTCAAAAACACAAAACTTTGTACCTGTGTTTTGGGTAAGATTCTTTTATATTACAGTATATAATCAGTTCAGTATATTTTTTATGACGTGAGAGAAATTAAACGCGATAATTGATTTTTTATGAAATCGACAGTTGCAATGATGTTATATTTTACTCATATCACTGAATGGTGAGCTTTGTTGTCTTATTGGTCTCACCTCCCTTCTCTTTTTCTTTGCACAACTAGATACCATATATATTGTTTTTTTTTTTCAGGGGGGTTGTTCCACCAACACAATAATCATAGAAATAGTGAACAAATATCTCGAATTACATTTTTTATTTTCATTAGTAGGTAGTGTTTCGAGTAAAATATTTCAGTGAGTATTGTTTTTGAAATATATTGAAATATATTTGTTAAGAATATATCGAGGAATATATTATGTGTTTTTTTACTTGTGTGGATCTTGCATCAAAATTTTAAGTCATCCAATATGTCATTAAATAATTTCAGTATCAGCTACTGAGTACACTTTATATAAATGGTGATGGATATCTCGATTTCTTACAAATTGCATCCAATTCGCCATGCCTAATCAGATTTGATAATTTGTTGATGATTATTGACTATTTTTTTGGAAAATATAAAACATATATATATATATATATATATATATATATATATATATATATATATATATATATGCAGATATTTATTTGGGTTGCAGTCTGGGGATGACCAATTAGAAAGTTCTCTTTGTTTCTGTCAAGCATTTTGTCTTCAGGAAAAAAATTAACATTTTCCATTTTTTTCCTCAAGACGAAAACTTGAAAATCAAATGAAATTATTGGAAGTGAATGACATATTTCTTCCGAATGATTGGAAATAAATATGTCATTCATCTTCATTTGATTTTCACGTTTTCGTCTTGAGAAAGGAAATAAACATTTTCGAAAGCTCGACAAAAACAAAAAGATTTTCCTAATTGATCATCCCCAGACTGCAACCCAAATAATAAATCTCTGCAATATATATATATATATATATATATATATATATATATATATATATATATATACGCCCAATAGCGTTTACTCGTCACATTCTTGGAATATTCAAAATATCCCTAGAACATTCATAAAATATATTTGAAGAATATTCTATGATGATTCCCCTTTCTATATTCGTACGATAAGCTCAGAATATCCCGAATAATTTATGAATATTACTCATGTGTTATTCCTGGAATATTCTTAATAGAATATACCTTACATATTCTAAGAATATTTCAAGATATTCCAAGAATATCGACAAGGAATATTCTTGGAATACACCAAAGGTTCGCCAGGAGCACTTCCAGGGAATATTCCCTAGAAGATATATATATCCATGTCATATTCATAGCATAATACAATATCCTTAAATGTATATTCATGAAACATTCCTGGAATATATATTGCTGTGTGAGATATATATATATATATATATATATATATATA
The DNA here is from genome assembly GCA_032362365.1 of Zygogramma bicolorata. NCBI lineage: Eukaryota > Metazoa > Arthropoda > Insecta > Coleoptera > Chrysomelidae > Zygogramma > Zygogramma bicolorata. The sequence goes on along the minus strand of JAVJAQ010003141.1, from coordinate 388,497 downwards.
TATATATATAAAATATGTCATTGCTTATCAATCAAATAGAAGTAATACTCATGTCTCCTAATGAACCATATCTAATTTTTTTCAGCAATGCGAATTTGATGGTTTTTATCGATTGATATTTTCGAAATATTCACGATTATTTCGAAATAGTATATTATGATCGTGTATATTTAGTTGCCTGACCAATCTTACGTTTTATTTGTGACAGCCTTTGTTTGTTTCGAAGCCTATTTGGCTCTTGAAATTTTCAGAAAATGTGTCCACCTGATTCTCTGGTTGCCTATCCTAGATAGAGATAGTTCGTCCTCAAAACATCTACTGAAATGATTATACTCAACAGCTAAATTTTGTTTTGATGAAATGAAAATGCAAGAAATATCATAATCAGATTAATGTAATGAGAATAAAGGTTACTTTCCAAGAGAGTAGAGAGTGGAGGTAGGAAAATAGTATTTCCTACACAAAAACCGAAGATATGTTATTGGATCAGCACTAGTAGGGTTTGAAAAGCTTGCGAGATTGAAGGAAATTTACCTATACCTGTTCTACTAGTTCAGTACTGAAATAGAGTCAGGATCAGACTATTATGCACATTCATGTTGGTGTGTGTACACGTTAACAGAAATCTAAACACTTCTTCATTTCCCATGAGCAGAGTGAAATTTCAGAAGAACTGGAAGAAGCCAATGAAAAGTGAGCGGTGCACCAACTCTTTGCCCTACCGGTGCTCACAGGCAACTTTGCTTCCTATAATGAGGCCAGGAAATGTATACTTTGGATAGAGGTAGGCGGAAAAATCATTTCCATGTCTCGTTTCTCATACAGACGGCTTGAAGATATATTTGAAAAATACCTGTTTCTCTTTTCCAAAATGATTCCAGTGTATGAGTACAATTGAATTGAACTTGGCAATTTTTTGATAAACACTTGTTTCTTGTGAGATTCTCAAGGAGATGAATGGTTTACAAACCTCCTGCAGGATACTTTTCGTATCCTATTTGAGGAAGCTATTCTTATGTGTTGCGGTTTTGTGAACCCGTTGTCAGTGAAAATCGTACAGGAAAATGTGATAATTTGTTAATAACAATGATTTTCGGTGATTTATGAGATGAAGTATACTCACAATCGAACTCCTTTTCATCGATGAATTTGAAAGAGTCATTCTCTTCGATGAAATCATGTTTTTCGAAACCCGTTTCATTCAGATCTCTTTCCCACTCTCGCCATGGATTCTGGCTGAAGCAATATGGCGAAATCAAACCTTTCGTTACGTGCTCGCTCCATTCTGGCATTTTTGACAGTTTGTCGATGGCCTCGTCAATGGGAATGTGCTCGAGAAATATGAGAAATATTGATCCGCCTGGTTTCAACATTTTGTGCATATTGATGAATGCTTGCCTAGAAAAAATAAAAGGTTATCCTATAATAGCTCTTTGTATAACAAGGGAGGAAAGTGCTACTTTTCCTCCTGTGGATGAAGTTTAGCGGAGGACAGTAAGTATTCAACAAAGGAAAAAGCATGTTACCCCCATGTTCATTATGAAAATTACAAACAAAACTTATTGAAGAAATAAAATTAAGAATTAGGTACAGTTTAGCATGCTCCTGAAATTCCGAAAATGAGGGAGACTTTCGAAACAAATGAAAATAATTGAAAAAAAAAAAAGCAAAAACTGTCGACGCCGGAATTCGAAGCTACACCTACAAGCCTGTCATAAACAATAAGCGGTGCACAAGCTCGTTGCGCTACCGGGACTCACAGGCAACTTCTGCGGAATCGTGAACATACCTCTATTATTATATTTGCCGTTCAACTTTCATATTCCCAATATATTTACTTCTTGGGTATATCTTACCTCCTTTACTGATTTCAACCATTTAGCAAAATACAGGGTGTTCCATAAACAAACGGTAAAATGTATGCTTTTATAATATGGTTTAGTTCGTTAATGCCGTATAAGTTATTTCGTTGATGACGTGTCGACGTAACTTTTACTTCCACCTAGAGAGGGAAAATACGACTCTGCTCCCTACAATGAGGCCAGGAAATCTAATAGAGGTGGGTGAAAAAAAATTTTTTCCTAATGGAGGACTATATTTTTAGTATTCACTTGTCATGAGCTAGATCTAGGACAGCATTCTCATCATAGGCCGTCTGTGTACAAAGATTTATGAATTTTTCTTGTAATCAATGCAAATGAAATTCCCCACGATACTAAAGTATAGTCAAACTTTGTATTCCAAGGTCAAGCAATCTTCAGATATCTTGGTATAAAGTCGAATACTAGAAACGAATATCCAAGGTGCTGTGGATTTAGTTTACTCGATTTAAGAAAAAATTAGAGCTCTACAATAAAGATATAAACAAAAATAGTGTACATATAAGTTGATAATGCGTTTACAATAAATCATCTATGGAAACACAACCACAGGAATGTTTCTGAAAAATGTTATTTTTTCAAAGAACGATAAAGGCTTTAGCGAGATTATAATCGAGAACAATCCAACGAAAAATGTTACCGAATAATATTGAAATGTCTGTCACATGTACAAAGTGGTGAAACCAAAACTATGAACACCTAGCTTTCCTCTTTTTTTTGTAATTCAAAGAAAAAACGGTCGGACATGTGGAGTTGCTTTTGATGACACATTTCAGACATATTTTTCAACCTGTGCCTTCAACCCTCAAGAAAGTAGGTGTCACAACCCTAAATTTTTGAATAGAAATTGAGGTCGAGTGGAATATCGTGTGGAAAGACATAAAAATATTTTTTTAATCATACTCCTTCAATTAAAATTCACCCAAACATTCAATGCGGAAACGGCAATAAAGAAAACAACCCGATAATTTTGCAAATCAGAATAAATACAAACATTTCTAGATTCAACGAAATCAGTATTTCAGTATTCTAGAATTCTATCACAAATGAATTTATCTGTCATCGTTTGCGTATCTTTTTCAATACAAAAACTGCCTATAAGTGTAGAAAAATAATTAACGCAAACGTGTTTTCCAATCTCATCAATGATTCAGTTTGGTTGTTATGGAGATCATTTTCCAATCCCATCATGAAACATGGTATATTACATCCCAGAACGAGTTGAAATTGTTAAAGTTCATTATCGAAATGAGCCAACGTTCAATTGAAGGCCTCATTATTCAACATTTGTTTTACTGATAAGTGTACATTGCTGTTACTAGGAAGATAGTAGGTACACCACATTGATTCCAAAAATTTTATACGAATATATCCAATTCCCTTCAAAAATAACTGTACAGTGTGTTAAAGGCGAAATTAAGCCTTCCATTACTCAAATAATAGAAGATGACGAGCACCATAATGTTATCACCCTCATTTCCAGCAAGAGGAAGAAGAAAACCGGTTTCCTGGAGCTGGAAGGAGGGGAGCAATTGAATGGCCTGCAGGGTCATCTGATCTATCGCCTTTGGAGTTTTTTCTATGGAGCACTTGAAAAATATGTACTTCGCTAGGAAGCCCGAATCTATAGAATTTCTTCGCGAACGGATTACAGCAGAATAAAGAAGCATGACAGCTGATATGCTACAAAATGTAAGATATATTTTCAACACTAGTTAAAGTAAGGGTTCAATCAGAGTGGTATTAGTTCGGACATTCATCGTCTATTTTGTTGACTCTTTCCAAACGATGTTTCGATCTCTGGTATCCGAAATTGAAATGTTTCCATAGGGTTAATAATATATACAATGGAAGTCCGAACCAATATAAGTCAGTAAGAAACATTATCAACCACATTCGAGCAAATGAAATACATTGAAGTATGGCCTCCCACACAAGCAAAATCTATGTGTCGTGGCATTTTTGCTTCGAATTACCCCAAAATAACAGAATCAGTTAGTATATTATGTTGGACCCCTCTGCTTTATACTATATATTGGAAATCAGTTTGGTTTCATGAATTTCATTTCTTGAAAACAAAACAGAAATTGACATACTAAGATCTTATTTAGTCGTAGCGTTGGACTTCAATGGAATTATGGTCAGTAAAAGAGGTTAAAATTATTTTGTTACACGCCTTTTTATTTTCAGTACTTTCATCCTCTAGTCCTCTCCAAATGGATATGTTATAATTATGTAAGTCGTAAAATATATTTCATGGATGTTATTTTGTTCTTTCGTTTTGGTTTACAAATCGGGTGAGAACATTTAATACCCGTTTTCATGTATTTTTGTGTGAAATAATAATATGTTGATAATTCATATATCACTATAAAGAGTCGCCAGTGTCGATTAACTTCCTTAATGAAGGTGCTGTCTGAATTGATTAAATTGGGTAGTGGTTGGTTTGCCCTATTTTGCATAGGAATTGATCTAGAATCTAGAACGTTTTAAGGATAAGAGATAGCAACAGACAAAAGTTTCAGGTGGACGAAATATTCATACCTGCGTAGGTAAACGTCCATTGGTGTAGTCGAGCACTGAAACAGCAGTCTCCAGACCTGTCAGTATACAAAATTCCCTATATCTCCGTTGTTATTTTGTAGTTATTTTCAAATTCGGCAGTTCAATCTGATGTCATAAATTCACGATTTAGCAAGTATCAATCCATATACGACACGTCCAGTTTGACCGGAAGCGCATTCAATCTTCTTATTTCAAATGGAAAGTATAATTTGTTTTGGGAATAACGATTGAGTATAGTATTACTTTTTCAATGATATATCACAATCATACTCTCAAATTACAATCTGCTGATATAGGTGATTTCTTATAAATATTACTTTTTGTAGGCCCCTCGTAACGATCTTCATAAGTAACAATAATTCATGCCCAAACTTCAATGTTTTTCATGCGGAAGAGATATTTTTGAAATTTGAATTTTCTTGATTTTTCAACACCATATTTATCATTCCTTGAATGGTTATTGAGGAATTTTGAAATTTGGTAACTCCAATACATATTAAAATACAAAACATAGATTGTATTGGAGTTTATATCCAACCTAAGAAAGTCTTCGGTTGCCATTCGATGTTGAATTATGACGAAAAAAGATAATCTTTATGAGAGAGATGTGTGAAAAGTTCATGAATTATTGTGACTCACATGATATTGTTGAACATTCATTAACATACCCATAACACACTTTCATGACAATGGTCCATTACAAGGGGAATACAAAAAGTAATTTTCTATAAAATCCCAATTGTACCAGCAGATCGGGGATCGAAAATATGATTATGATATATCATTGGAAAGATAATTAATTCTCTACTGAATCGTTGTTTCCAAAAAAATCACAATTCCTATTTGAAATATGAAAATTGGATGCGCTTTCAATCAAACTGGAAGTATCATATATAGTTTGATACTTGCTCAATTGTACACTCTTGGTTTTAACCGAAGTACCGACTACGAAATATCCATACATTTCGAAAAAACAATATTCCAGTAATAATCAGAGTGTTCAACGCCATTTATTACATTGTTTTCTCTCCACATTGAATTGAGCACGAAAATGCTCCTAGGTGTCATGGCGTCTTCTTGTGATGGTAAACAAATATTTCAAGGAGAAGAAAAACAAAATATTAAATATCACGTTTGTTAAAAATAAGTTTCGAAGTTAAGAAGAAATGTGCAGTGCCTCTGGAAAACGCGTCAAAAGCAACACCTAATGAATTATTACTTTATGTTCCAAACAATAAAATAGTGGTGCTAAGTGGTTGAAGTTGGCTAAGAAAATGTATGAGTTCGAAAAAAAATTTTCATTAATAGATGGGCATGTGAATTCACCCATAAGAACTCGTGGAGCATCTCTATAGGTAAGTAGAAAGTGATAAACGTTTTAAGGCTTTCAACTGGGTGTTAGCTGACCACAAAAATAATCTACGACTCCTGTGTTAAAAGAAGGGTTCACTTAGAAGAATTATAATTCAAACTCAATTTCATGCGATAAGGAAATATCAAAATTCCGACGAGCAAAAGGTTTTATTTGATACAAGAAACTCTTCTGACATCAACAGATCTGTTCTGAGTTATTCAGAACTATACGCCTCAATTAATAACCCTGTTTCAGTCGACATGGCCTATGGCATAATTTTATACTTTAATTTTTTTTTAAACTTGATCATCTGAATAATTTTAATGAAGCTGTGTCATTTGTTATATCCTTTCAGCATTTATCTTTACTTCATTCATTCATCAACTTCATCACTGCCATCATGCGTATCGTCCACTCTGACGAAAGTTCGAGAAAAAACTAAGTACTCATTAACAAGAGCACTCTCACGTCAAGAAAAGTAATTGAGATAAAAAATGATAACTTTTCACTAAAAAGTACACAGTTAACAATTCTTGTTGAAAAATAACTTTTTTAGTGCACGCCAATGTTTTATGCACTCAGACTGACCTGGAAAACCTTTGATCTACAGCTCTATCACACCAATGGATCATTGTAGCTATCTCTCATCCATGCAGTTTTCACATCTACGTACTTTGGGTCTCTCACCATATGCATCACAAAGAATCCGAAAATATGATCGAATCTTTCCAAATATTCAGAAGGTACTTTTTCAGTAGCTATATCTAGTTGCCCATATATCACAGCAGGCCGTATCGAATTTTCCTTAGCGTATTCCACCATTTTGTCAGATATATCGGTAGCAACGAACTCCTTCAAATCCGGCGGTAAAAGAGGAAAAAGTGATTTCTGGGATGTTCCACCGTCGCCATGTCCAAATTCCAAAACCGAAGGTTGATCTTTCCATTTTATGAGATGTTTGTATTTTTCCAAAAACTTGTGTGTTGTCACTCGCGCTATTCGATTGTTGTCATAAACAGTAGACATTCTAACCAACTTCCGCGAAGTTTCGTCGCTATAAAAACAGACACACTGACTCACTCACGTAGATACTAATCGATTCTATTCTATCTGGCAAGGTCAAAGCTATTCAGATAACAAACGTCACAAGGTGAATATACAAGGTGTCTCAGAACTTTCTCGTGAATCGTAGTGGCATAAAATGGTCTGAATAACCTCAGAAAACATGCCAAATACCCACTGAGAAACCATGCAGGAATAGGAATTGTTGTTTTGAGGACTTAGTAGTAGTGAATCATTCTCAGTCATTATCCTAATTTTTATTGTACTTTTTTCCTTTCAAGATGTTATTCATATCATTACATTGGTAATCTTTGACATTGTTAAATATCACTTCCACTATACATGTATTTATATAAAGTGCTTCGAAAAAATAAAGACACATCATTATTATTATACACAAATCGGCCAATTTCAATCTGTATTTGAAATATACAAGCAGAAAACGGAGAACCGTCCTGTTGGTGAATAAGACCAAACTTGATGGGTGTGTGAATAATATACAAAGTTACTTAAATTCGCATTGTAATCTCGTTAAGTGTCAGAGATAGAGAATCAGCTGAATTGAAGCTCAGGTATATATTTTGAAGTAATGATGGTTGATAAAACGAACAACTTCCACATTTCGGTTCCAGTGTAACCGGGTGAAAACGGATAACCTGCAATCAACCTTTGTGATGATAATGCTCAACTTTGGCATAAATCGAAACTATTTCGATCTCGAGCCGAAGGAATCATGGTGAAAATGGGTAATATCGACTCTTGATAACTTAGAAACGGTGTTGTATAGTATTGACAGTCATTCCTAACGAGGTATCATATGACTCAACATTTTAATTGGAGGAAAAATCGTGTTTCAGGAAGCTTTTGTATAGCGAAACGTTTCTAGTCGTTCTTTAAACCCTTTGTCAGTGAGAATCGTACAAGAAACTGTTATATATTTTTTGGTATATTTGTTTTTATCAATGAGTAATTCAATTCAATCATTTGTGATTGATTATAATATATGGATAATGGAAGTCCCATCCAATACCACTAGCCTTGATTTCTTCTCAACATCAACATTCATCAAACTCCACCAAATAGCTTGTTAATTCTCCCGTTATCCATTTTTAATTCATCGTTTTCAATAGACATCCGCAATGTGCTCATCACCGTAGAGTACCAGAACAGATGAATTCAGATTATTGAACAGAAAAGAAAGCTTCCGCTATGATAGAAATAGTTTCTTGAAAATTCTGAATAATTTTTCAATGAAATCGTAGCAAGTTATGAGGACTTTTACAGAGATCACGATGTTAATAGTTAATTTTTTTTTTAAATAAATTTTGTACCGCTCTACCTCACTGATTTATAAAAAACAGTGTTGGAAAGAAATTTGGATGAAACTTTCGAATGAGTGTAACAAGATATCTTTTCCACCTCACTCAACAAAAAATCGTCAGCACAGAAATATTCACAAGCTGCATCCTCATTTTGCAAAAAGAATTTGCCCTCAGACATCAATCAACAGTTCCGTAGTACAGGGGAAAATGATCAAGGGATATCCGACAAAATAATGGAACGCTATGTGTATATTGTGAAATCAGTTTCTGTGGAAGATCTATTATAATTTTTCGATCTTTCTATTACCTTTTGATAACCATTTATGTTGAAGCTGAAAATGAATGGAATGGTAGGAAAGTAATACAGATACATTACTATTTTCAAATGTTATTCAATAATAGAGACAAGTTATGTTTTTGAAGAAGACGTTATAAATACTTTGTAATAGAAAGTACGACTGTGTATAAGGGTCACTGTAAAAATAAAAAATATCTCCATGGACAAATCTTAATCTGTCATTGACAATGATTGGTGTGTCTAATTAGTTCTTACCCTTAACACTTTATTGTTTCGATAAATTTCGGAGTATCATGAGATAGTGCCAAAGAGAAAACGGACTTTGAATTCTCTACTGCGATACAAATTTCAGTGTTTCGAAACAACTTTTTGAGACAGTTTGGTAAATAAATCTTTAGCTGAAGACAGTGGTATTCATAGATATTTCGTTGCCTCAGAAATAGTCCTAAATGATAACATTTCTTTCTTGGTTACATTACTGAGTTAAGTTTCCATTATCTCTGTAGACGGTACAGGAAGTGTTTGAAATAAAAAGCAAGAAAACATCCGCTTAATTTCAACCTACTCCCTGTTCAAATAGTAGTCAATTTTTCACACAGATGAGAAAAAGTTATGAAAACAACTTTCCATGGGAACACTTTATTAACATGCTCATTCAGTTAGATATTATGAAAATTATCGTTCATTACACGTCCAGATTCTTTTTTCGTGCCTCCCACGGAAAATAGTGTATTATGTTACAAGTGCGGAAAGCGACATCTTTCACACTTGTGAGATATATTGTAGCACGAGGCGTCGGCCGAGTGTGACAATCCCATGAGTGTGAAAAATAACTTTTGCACTAATAATATACGCTGCTTTTTCTACTACCACCTATTTTATTAATTCAATTTTGTTTGAATAAAATGAATCAAAATAAAAACTGTCCGGAGAGAATCACACAATTAGGTTTTTTCCTTGGTTAGATTACCGAGTTGAGTTTCCATTTTTCTCTCTAGACGGTACATTCATCAATGAGCATGAAAAATTCGCTTCAGGAGAGTTCAAACAGCAAATAAAATGAGATAAGACTAATTAAAATAAATTAAGAATAATGGCAGAAAACATGTGTTTATACAGATGACTAAAATAAAATAAGAAATAAGAATATACCAATCAAGTTGCAGCGTTTTTGACAATGACTTCTGTGTTCTGTGAATATCATATTTTGAATTTTGATTCCATTGCATGATGCAAAGATCAACTTTCTTGTTTTGTTTTATTCTGTTCCTCATTTTATGTTATTTGCTGTTTGAACTCTCCTTTAATTTTAACCTACTTCCTGATTGAATAGTAGTCAATTCCTCACACCGATGTGACAGAGGTACGAAAATGTACACTATTTTTCCTACGACCATCGTTTTAATATAATTTTGATTGAATAAAATCAAAATGCAAGAAATATCATAATTAGATTGATGTAAATCGACTTACGAGATATAAGTAAATACCGTGTGTCACAGACTCATGGTACACCCCCGTTTTCTCCTTTGTTTTTTTAGCTATATTTTTGAAATTCGGAAAATTGAATATGCTCACTGAACAGCATTTCTCGACATATCTGAAAGAAAAAAACAACTTCCAATTTTTCCGGAAATGACATCAACTTTCGATTCTTGAATAGGACACCCTGTATATTGTTACATGATCGGCTAGGGATGATCATCAGAAATCCAACGATACCAGGTTTGATGATGTTATCTCCAATGACTACGGAGATATCGCCATTTATATTATCCATAAGCTCAACGAGTAGGAGAGAGAAACTTTTTCTGGCGGGTCAATCCAATTCTCTCTCCCACTCATTGAGCTTATGAATAAAATAAATGGCGATATCTCCGCAGTCATTGGAGATAACATCATCAAACCTGGTATCGTTGGATTCCTCATGAACATCCCTAGCCGATCATGTAACAATATACAGGGTGTCCCACTCAAGAATCGAAAGTTGATGTCATTTCCGGAAAAATTGAAAGTTGTTTTTTTCTTTCAGATATGTCGAGAAATGCTGTTCAGTGAGCATATTCAATGTTCCGAATTTCAAAAATATAGCTAGAAAAACAAACGAGAAAACGGGGGTGTACCATGAGTCTGTGTCACACGGTATATCTGATAACGTTAATTCAAATCTAAATTAGCTCAGTTGGTATAGTATCAGATGAGATAACCACAAGGTTGTGGGTTCGATTTCCAGCGTCAACACTTTTTTCTTTTCTTTATTTTTCCTAGTCCTAGTTTTATTTTCTAGTCCACTTTTTATGTTAATAATATCAATGAGGAAGAGCAATCAATATTTCATCTGTAAACCATACAGGATTCACGGGCATAACATTCCGCAAAATTGAGTATAAAGGTCACTTTCCATAGGAGTAAAGTGTGCGATATGTGTTACTTTCCTATGTGGTCGTAGAAAAAGCCTATTATCTCGGTTACTAGTGAAATATACTCCTTTCACTTGGCACTTTCGCTACTCTTTCTGTTATTTAATTGAAACGTCAATCTGCTCATAGAGGTTCAGTTTGGATCACCGCTAAAATGAATACACCATTATCTACAGACAACTTCATGGAATAGAAAATAATTAATTTCGAAGTCTGAAATCAGATTTTCTTAAGAGAGTTCTTCTACAATAACAATAAAATAACATAACAATAACATAAATTAGGTTCTTGTTGCAGAGGTGATAAACATTTTGAACCTGAAAGACAAGATTTCCTTTCCATCTCGCACTTGTGTTCCAACGACTTTGCCTTTCCTCGATTCTTTTTTGAGTAATTCCTTGAAATCTTCCAGTTTGTGGCTAGGAATATCCTTCAGAAAAACGCAAACCGATAAACATAAATCTGAAAGAGAGAATAAATTTCGATGAATTTCGTATTATCGCTGTGAATCAAATACAAGTAGTTGAACTGCTACTTCTGTGTTTTTTCGCCTTGTATTCACTTTGATTTGAAGGCTTTTATGGTAAAGTGCACTAATTATCAATATTATTATTTGTATAGGAATTTTCAATGTGAGTAAACAGCATTATCATTTTTATTTTTAATCGATCATGTTTTGACATTGATTACGAGAATAGTTGACAAAATGGTTAAGGCTTTGAAGGCCGTCGTTTTCAGGAAGGAATCCAAAAAACCGACGATATATATATATATATATATATATATATATATATATATATATATATATATATATATATAAAACTCTTTGTTATTCGTCAAGCTTTCGGTAATCTTTATTGCCTTCCTCAGGACGTTTATGATACCTACATAACAATATATTATATGGTAATATAATGAAATTACTCACTAACGTGATATTAAAAAAAAAAGACGCAAAAATTGTGAATGGAAATATAAAAGTGACATATAGTTGGCAGTTACTTTACAATCTTAATATGAATTTAGACATATGACATGATCTCCTTTCTAGATTACGGTGGGAATGTCGAAATGGAGTGTGATTTTTTCCTATTCTTATCATATTTTATGTAATATGTGTGAATTTTGCTAAGACCATTCAAAGAGGTTTTATTATTTATAGAATGGTCATTTTTATTGATATGTATTATTTCCAAAAATACACGTTCAGAATGATTGATTTTACTTTCCAAAATTCTACTAATCTTAATGGTATGATGAGTTCATTGATGATTTTCAGCTACCCGAAAATTTTGTTATGATAAGCCTTGACGTAATTTCACTATTCACTAATTTACCATTACCGATAGTTGAAACTTGTAGAATCACAAAGTGGAATTTCGTGGAAGATTATTGCAACCTAGACGAAAAAAAAAATTCATCAAAATTTTGGATTATATATTCGACCAAACCTATTTTAGGTATATTCAATGACGAAATATAGAAACAAATTTTTTGGTATACCTATGGGATCCACCATTTTACCTATTTTATCTGACTATGATTTGGACGAACTTCTCAATTATTGTACTCCAAAATAATCTTTTCATATTCCATTCCCCAGAAGACATGTTGATGATTTGATTCTAGCAATACCGTATGGCAGTAAAGACTCATCAATAAATACATTCAACTCTTATGATCCAAGCATTCAATTTTCAACTGAAAAAGAGAAAGATTGGAATATACCATTCCTTGACATGAGACTAATAAAACCCAAATCGAACGTCATAATTACTGAATGGTACAGAAAATCGATATCCAACGACAGATTCATAAACTATAATTCCTATCATCCATACAAAATTAAAATAAATCTGATTGAATCTCTCGAGAGCAGAGTTGAGAAAATTACTTATCGAAGTTTAAGGAACCGTAGCTTATCCAATAAACGAAACATCCTGATTCAATATTTTTATCCAAGGCATCTAGATAACCAAATACCATTTTGTGAAAGAACAATATCTTTTCAAATAATACCCTTAGAAAATAATGAACAACAAGTCGAAAATAGCATAAAAATTCACAAATCTCCACCTTACATAACCCCAAAATTGATAAATATTTTTCAGAATGACAATATCATAATAGCAAAAAAATATAATAACAATATCCCAATTACATATTAGGATTAAAACTCCAATTTCCACTAAGAAGAGATCAAATGTAATATATAAGATTCCTTGTATGGATTGTCCTGAATCAAATATTGGCCAAACATCTAGAACATCAACAGTCGTATAATATCTCATGAAAGTGTCTCAAATGTTAATTTTTGCGCTTTATCAGAACATGTTGATGACAGAGTTCACCGTATAAATTACGTATAAGCTGAAATTTTGCATAGTTAAATCTTTCTAAACGTTTATTTTTGGAAATGATACATATCAATAATAATGACCATTCCATGAACAAAAAAACTGCTTTGAATGGTCTCAGCAAAATCTACAAATATTTTATAAAAGATTAGAAGGATGAAAAATCACCCTCTATTTCGACTTTCCCACCGTAATCTGAAAAAGAGATCATCTCATATGTCTAAATTCATATAATAAAATAAGAATGTGAAGTGATTGACAACCATACGTCACTTTTATTTCATGTACAATTTTTGCCTCTTTTTCATTATTTAATCTCAAATTAGTAAGTTACCATTCCAATATATTACCATATAATTATATTGTTATGTAATACAGACGTCTTGAGGAAGGCACTAAAGATTGACGAATAACGAAGAGTTTTCTTTGAAATATAGCCCAACACTACTGACTGCAACTCCAAAAGATTCACTACATATTCATTAATCAGTCACGAGTTACTTTCCAATATATATACATATATATATATATATATATATATATATATATATATATATATATATATATATATATATATATACATATATATATACATGATTTCTGTTCCGTATAATAGCACATTATTCACTACTTCTGAAACGGTAAATTCGAAAAAGTTGAAAATGGAATTGAAAAAAAAAAATGTAGGTGACTGAATTGGTCACAAATCTTTCTCAATATTATTTTCTGCTACTGACTTCATCAAGTTGCTTGACAACATTTTCGTAGTTGAAGCCACAGTGCCGCCATATTGAAAAGAAGTGGCCACTTGAATCATATCGTCGAGAAGAGAAATTCATGTTCAATGTGATGATATAGAACAATATACAGTTTCATTCAGAACTCTCGACCTGGGTCGACTTCCATCCTAACCCCAAAATGAATTACCCTTGTTTCATTTCTGAAACGATACCTTCATTCTGGATAAAATATTTCTAATCTCACAAATACCTAAATGACTCTGTGAACAGTGAATTCGTTGTCACCACAGAATAAAGAAATCCATTTGGAAATTCAGCAAACGTCAGATTTCAGATTTTGATGGAATTTCATATATTTGACATCTACAGAAAATCTTGACACAAACTAAGTACTCCTGTTGAGTTTTGAAAACGGAAACAGTTTTGTTTTCGGAAATATCTACAAATGGTCCAGCAGCCACCGCCTGATTTTTCGAGTGATTAATAACAAGCTGAACCTCCGTGAGTAGGTTCGGTTTGACGAGAGGCCCAAGTTTTCCCTCTGTGAAAATTCTCGTTAGAGGTAGCTAACGTAGTGCGCGGGTGTGAAACATGTCGATTCGGCGGGGTGTCGAAATTGTCGGACTAATAGTGAGTTTTTTATTCACATATTGGGATAATTGAATAATACACTCGGAAAAACAATTGTCCTACAAAATGGATGGTTTGACTGGAGCGTCCTCCACTCCGAATATGTCGAAAAAACGAGGTCATAAAAATTATCAATAACCAGATGTTTTTTTATGCTGCTTAGTAAATACTTGTATAATGAAATGGCCACATAGTCCTACAAATTTAGTGGCACGTTTTCCTAGTCCTACGCTTGGAAGTTGTCGATACCACGGTAACACTTTTTTCACACCTGCGCACTACGTTAGCTACCTCTAACGAGAATTTTCACAGAGGGAAAACTTGGGCGTCTCGTCGAACCGAACCTACTCACGGAGATTCAGCCTGTTATTAATCACTCGAAAAATCAGGCGGTGGCTGCTGGACTAAAAGCTATGTATTCAAAATAGTTCTCGTATTTTTTTTTATAGTCGATTTCACGTTATACTTGAATTTACTGACTAATAAAACTTGTTTCATCCAGTATGAACTGTTTTTAATTAATGTAGCAACTTTTCGGATTAGCTTAGAAATCTACCTCTCGACACCTGTGTAGATTTCGATATTAAAATTTAATTTTTTCAGATTGTGGTAGGTTACCCAAATAAACTACGATATTCAGTTACTCTTTCGTATTTGGGTAACTAAAAGGTGTTATTCCTTCACAAATAATTTCCAAAAATCCTCGTCAGATGTGTGCCTTCTACAATCAAGGCCTTTTTACAAACTTCTTTCGCCTCAACAGACGCAACATATTCGTTCGCAATTCCGTCAAACAATTTAGAGCGAATTTTCCCAGTTTGACATAGAAGCAATACTCACCATCAAACTCCTTGTCGTCAAGGAATTCGTAGAAGAAATTCTCCTCGAAAAAGTCATAATTTTGGAAACCCGTGGCCTTCAAATTTTTTTCCCACTCCATACGGGGATTGGCACTATAGTAATATGGTGAAATCAAACGGTCCAGTCCGTATTTGTTCCAATCAGTATTTTTAATCATTCCATCGATGACATCATCTAGGGGTGAACGCTCAAAAAACGACAAGAATATCGATCCTTCTGGTTTCAGCATTTTATGCATATTCATGAAAGCTTCTCTGGAAATGAAATGGATTTTAATTTCTCTGTTTTACTTTGTTTTATCGATATGTGTGTAAAGAAGGTTATCGATAGTGCAAATGGTAGATTTCTGTAATTGAACCATTTGTCAAGCATGCCATGCAAACGATAGAACATAGTTTTCCATGAAGAGTTCAAGAATATTTCACTTAGAAGCGCCACGAAATGCCAGAAATATTGGATGCGCCCTGTGGATGACACGTGTTCGATTCGAAGTTATGGTGAGGGGAAATTGGATAAATTCCTCAGCCATTTGAACAGCGTGAATCCTTGAACACAATTCACCATGGTAGTTGAACGGAATGAGCAATTTGCCTTCCTAGATGTATTGGTAACTAGAAGATGTGAAGGAAGACTAGGAAAGGAAGGAAACCCACACAGGCAGGTATTTACAAAATTACTCCAATCACCATGCAAGGCAAAAACCGGTCGTTGACAGTGGTCTGGTTGACAGGGCAACACGAATCTCTAACCAGAATATCGACCTGAATAAACTAGTCACACCCACCTCTAATCAGATGATGAAACACCAACTATAGCACTTGCTTTTCTGTCCTACCACGGACAGCTTTAGAATATTTTTCAGGAAACAGAGCAACAAAACATACCTACGAGGAAAATACAGGAACACCATAGGTCGGCAAAAGATCCAAGAGACCCAAAAACAGCCATATGTAATGAAGAACTAAAGGTTTTCTATCCATTTTTATGACACTTTTTATATTATACATTACCAGAGTTGCGGCAGCTTCTGGTACTGACAGATTAAAAATTTATATAATTATTGAAATATACGATAACGCACCTCGAATTTCTTATGCAGAGGATTGATTCATCTTCAGAATTTATGAAGAAACAAGATTGCAACTTTCGTTTATCAGCTATTAAGTAAATTTGTTTATAAACTTCTTTTTTTTTTTTGAGATTTTCACATCTATTCATGACTCATAACTTGTTAAATAATGCAGATACAGTGATGGACTTCCAGCCGATTCTGTTCAAAGATGAATAATCTTCTCAATTCTTGATTGACCATACCCAGCATTTTTTCAACTCATGAAAAAACTATAATTGTGCTTATGAATCGATCAAATTCTCATATAAACTATAGAAGCACTTTTCGGTAATATGATATGAAGAATAAACTCATTGCCAAATATAGATATTTCATAGAATCGAACAGAAAATTCTATGTTGAACTGAACACATCGTGACTTCCGTCATACTGTTGAAGGCTGACCTGTCTTCCCAAATAAATGGTCAAAAAGATATAATACATAAGAAGTTCCAAGAGAATAAAGTCTCAGAGTGATTCAAAGTGTTGTAGTTTCTGTAATATCAAAAAATAATATTTCATTTCATAGAATTATACAAAAAAATTCCATGTTGAACTGAACACATCGTGACTCCCGTTATATTTTAAAGGCGACCTGTACTCTCAAATAAATAGTGAAAAAGATTATTCATAAGAAGTTCCAAGAGAATAAAGTTTCAGAGTGATTCAAAATTTTATAATTTGTGTAATATCGATGAATAATATGGAATTATCACCATTCAGTTTGACATTCTATCTAGGTACTCACCTTGGATTCTTCACCAGGTGCATTACAGAAAAACCGAATATGTGATCGAATCTATTTATATACTCCGATGGTACACGTTTCGAAGCTACGTCCAGTTGTGCAACTTCCATCAAGGGATGTGTTGTGTTCTTTCTGGCATACTCCACCATCTCTTCTGATATATCTGTTGCTATATACTCCTTAAAGTCCTTTGGCACATAGGGAAAAAAAGATTCTTGGGAAGTACCCCCATCAGCATATCCAATTTCCAGAATCGAAGGGCGATTTTTCCACTTTATCAAATAATTGTATTTTTCCAAATATTTTTTTAAAATTACTCTTGGGCATCGATTGCTAGCCGCATACAATTTTGGAAGAACCATTGCCATTTTGAGAGCGTTTTTCTACCAGTATTTGAAAAACACTGAGTCGATGGGACAGACTCACTATTTGTATACGACAATATCAACCTTTCGAACTAGATAAGTTTGTTAAAATGATCCACTTCGTTTGTCGACCCGTGACTTTTTATCAGAATGAGTGAATGTAAAACACGTATAGAATGGATTTTCGACTCGGTCCTATACTTATCAAGATTATTAGTATTCAATGAAAATATATAATGAAATGATTTATATCCTGCTTAAGGAAGCTATGAAAAGATCTTGTACGGAAAACATTCGAACAATCTTATCATTTTTTTTCATTGTTATAATAAAATCTACTTTTCGATACTACTTTGATCATTTGATCCCTTTTTTTATTTTTTTGGTATAAAATAATGTATTCTTTTCATACAACCAACTAACATTTTTAGTTATAATTACGTTGATCTTGCCTTCGATCAGGTCGGCGACCTTTCTGAAAGAAGACTAGATTACGTAATTTTGACCTTGTAATTACCAATGTGGGGAAAAAAATTCGAAGTAATTTGGACGTCGAAAATTGGAATATTTGGACATTTAGTTTACTAGGTTGAAGGTGAAACTAAGTAATTTTGACATGAAATTGGTCAGAAATAAGTAAAAATCAAGCCTAAATCAACCTTTCTGTTACCAATCATTCCCTTGGACGAATGAGTAAACAAATAGAGGTTTCTTTATATGAATAGCATACATATATACATATTATCTCTATCTCAACTTCTCATAATTTGATTGCCACAACGAATCAGCTATGGTCTACATAAAATGTTGACAATAAGTATGGGAATATAAAAATTATTGTCATACGGTAGCTACATGCTCTCTCCTCAACAATATTCTCCTTGCGGCGCAAAATTTTCTGTAAAATGATGGTTCTCACCTTCATAAAATTCTCGGGCCTCTTTAAATATGCGATTTAATGCAAACATAATTCAGATTGATTGCACATGTTAATATTTTTTTTCCAAAAAACACTCTTTTAGCAAAGTTATGGTTTTAAAATGTCATATGCAGCCATTATTTAGAAATGAATCGTCAGAATAACCTAAAATTCAATATATTATCGATATTTATTGATGGGTGAAACAGATATTCTAATTAAATATGGCGTAATTTTTGAAATGTACCTATAAGTCAATATTCTTCTTCTTACGGTATGAAATCAAGTTGATAATTGAATAATAATAATTGAATTAGACCTGTTAAATAACCTCTATATTCCCTGACAGTAACGGCTTTCATCTAGTCACATTTAGGTAAATATTCACCAAGAGAAAATACCAAAACATTCATTGGGTTGTGATGACATTTGCTTCATAAATTATACCTTGAATAATACCAGAATTCAAACCGCCCCAATCCTTTCGACGGTTGGGCCATTTTTGAAGGAGAAAATAGGTAATTTCTCACATGTTTCTTGCTCCAAAGTGGCTTATGGAATTTGAAGGGGATTAACTGGTGATTATTTTCCTGTAATTAACCAAGGTTGCTACTTATAAATTATTTATACTTTGAAGTTAAATATTCAAGGCCTGTACTACCAGTATTATCCTTCTTTTAGACATTTCTCCCTGACATGTGGAATAACTGTCCTAAAATGTTAGTTGGGCATTCCACTGCCAAACACATGTTGATTGATAACATAACTGTTGAACTATCCAAAGAGAAAGGAAAGAAAATTATCTTATCAGCTATATCCAATCTTTCATAAATAGAAATATTGAACAATGTAGACACAAAATTAAAATACTGCATCAATAAACAACTTGAAACTGAAACATCAAAAAAAAAGTCGTATTTTATTAGTTGTATAAAATTGTTATAAAAAGAAACAGTACATCTTCAGGACAAATAATATACAGTTGCCTGTAAGATTTTCAAATATTAGGCTTTACTAAACCGCGACACGTTTTTCGCTATACGATTACTTCGATTTCCCGCTAGAGGAAGCTATTGTATAGCCAAACACGTGTCGCGGTTCAGTAAACCCTATTATGTGAAAATCTTATAAGCAACTGTATATCATTTGTTTGATATGGATTTTCTCAAGTAACGGACACTTCCATTCAGAATTAAAACATTATTTTTATTTCATTCAAGAACCGAATTAGGAATAATCACATAGCAAATAACAAAACACTCAACGTCTATTAGTTATGAAGAATTTTTAATGAAAAAGGAACTTCCGAACATATCTATGATTGGTGTAGGATGAAAATATTGTTTTGAATCATACACATAGTATAAGAAATAAAAGTACTATGAAGCTGTTGGACAAAAAATTATGGAATGGTGTGGAAAGCGGTTGGATAGGCAAACTATCTTGCTGTTGGATTATTGTTGAATCCACCTTCGCTCTAAGTGCTCCGAAAAAGGTTCCGAATAATCTTGGGAATTAACTTACATTGATCAGTTAATACAGAAATGTACCTTTCTTCAGGCCTTTCCATTTTCAAGTGATTCTCAACGAGATTGGAGACAATATACCCATTGGAATTTTGGATTTATTGAAATGGAATCAGTTACCTCTCTAGTAGTAATGCATTTGTTTCAGTAATATCGCAAACACTCACAGTATGAACTCATTTAAAATATTTCGAAACTGATTTAATAACAATATGAGTCACTGTGCATTGGCCGTATCTACCGTTTGGGTGGAGGGCTATCAAACATTGATGACTGGGATCTCGAGCTCAAAAAGTCATTTTTTGCCTTCAAAACTTCCATTCCAAAGCGTTCGCCTCACAATGTGAGGTAAATGGCGGTAATACTTCGGTCGCTATAAGCACCTTTTTTTTGAAATTTTTTTGTGTGGAACTCACGTAATCAGGGCCTTTTTGGTGTAAAACTTCACAATTTTCCATATCAAATTTCTGTTGTTTGAACACGCAAAATTCCTCCTTCTTCTGATCAAACACCACACACTCTCTCATCTACTCGTTTTTAACATTTTCAAGCAGAAGAAACCAGTAGTTTTCCAAGAAATGCAATTATTTTTGAACCATAACAAATTTGTTGTGATGTCATAGTGCAATAACAGTCGAAAGTGATGTATTTGCAGTGTTGCCGCTCTAATTGTTATTGTTGAGAACTGAATGCATTAATGTTGACTTTTGGAGAAAGTTGTGTTTTTTTAAAAAATAATGATTTTTTCTGCTTGAAAATGTTGAAAACGAGTGAATAAGAGAGTGTGTGGTGTTTGATCAGAAGAAGAAGGAATTTTGTGGGTTCAAACAACAGAAATGTGATGTGGAAAATTGTGAAGTTTTACACCAAAAAGGCCCTGTATCTCCGAAAATATAAGAGACCGCCGATAATTTCATTTAGGTTTTCTGTAGAGGAGACCGAATTACGTAAGTTCCACACAAAAAAATTCATAAAAAGGTGCTCATAGCGACCGAAGTATTACCTAAATGGTTTTACAAACGAAATGGTAACGGTTGTACGATAGCATATGAAAAAAATGGACAAATTTCATCTGAAAACGTATAGAACCCCCTGTATGATGAATAGGGTAGCATCATTCGTTATATTGAGAAGAGTAGCAATGAGAAAGTGTAAATAGATATTTCATTAACCAAAAAAGCACGAAATATAAATATCAAACTTCTTAATTTTTTCATAGACCCAACAGTATCAGCTGGTGTTCAAAACTCCTCTGGCCACATTTCATTTTAGTTACCAGAGATGTTTTGACAGAACGTACCCAGATGTATATCACACATTTACACCTTCAACGTTTCAGCCATGAATTTTTCTTCAATGTTATGTATAGACATTGGTTATTACGTACTGTCATTCTATCACACAATATGATTGTTCATGTTATGCATTTTCCGAATAAAATTATTCGATAACCTATCTTACCATTCCTATAATTACATTGTACTTTTATAGTTCATTTATCATTATCATTGCCACTGATTAATTACCACCCTCGAAAAAACAAAAACCTACACCTATGTTTAATTCACTCAACCTGAAACACTCACCGTGAATAATGGGTTATTTCGATAGCTGATATGTCTTTGGAAAGTTGAAAACACAATTTGAACTGTTTTTAGAAGCAATCACTGCTGCTACTAATGAAATCTGTGGCCGTAACATTTCATAAACACAATAAAAAATATTTAACTGTCAAAAATGTTCATGAATGACAACTATACAGAAGTATCTGTTGCCGATTATCAGATCCATCGATTGTCACTCAGAAATCTATGATCTGAAAAAGACACCATTGTTTATAATCCACTAGAAACTGGAATATTATGATCTTATACTAACAAATATTAATTTTGGCGACTTGTTGAAGGAAGTTCGTGAGATACTTATCAGACGTCCACTTCGATTTTTGTTGACAACACTGTCACTGTCAATCATAACAAACTTAGAGCTTAGACTGTGACCGAGCACCAGTTCTAGGTGATTGATTGAAACAGAACACTGAAAATATATTTTGTACGGAAGAAGAGGGGAGACAATTACTACGGATTTGGGCAGTTTACTCACAATTCTGAACGTTTCCATAAGACAATTCATTATATTTATCGAAATGAAAGTATTTATTGAATGAACATTGATAATTGCCCTCCCCTGTATTCCTATTCAATAACTTTTGATGGTATTCGAATTTCAGTTTCGCAACGTATAAAAAATTCCAATGATTGCAGATTGTATTTCTAGAAAATCAATATTTGAACATTTTCAAGGATCGAAGAATAGAACTCATAAAATAAATGACTATTTAACAAAATCTTCATATCACAAAGTCTGTAAATACTCACTGTCGTATTCTGCGTGATCATGAAATTCGTAAGAGTGAATTTCTTCAAGAAAATCATCATCTATGTGGAAAACCCGTTTTTTCAAATCTTTATCCCAAATCTATCTAGGATTGGGCATGTTGTAGTAGGAATGGCGAAATTGAGGTTTCCACTCCACATTTTACAATTTTGGAATTTCACTGAGTTTTTCGAGGACATCATTAGGGGGAGTATGACCAAAAAAATACAGGAATATGTATCCTCCTGGCTTGAGCCGTTTGTTCATATTTATGAAAGTTTGCCAGGAATAGAAATAGAATATTATCAAATCGATTATTTCGGGTATAGGTTAGTGAGAACGATCATTTTTTGATGATTTCATGACTGAAACTTCCGGTTGAACTGCGACTGGAATCGTTCGTCTGTCGAAGTTTTGGCTCCCACTTTGGAGCCATTCTCAAGACTTCTTCGTGACTTGGTGCCGAGGCCTAAGTCACCTTAACTCCCAGCTCTCATCTTGACAAAGTGAAGATTGTGTTTTTGTGGATAGAGATATGGTATTTATGGCTATATGAGAAACTTGTCGCGCACTCAGGGAAAATTTTTACATTTACTAGTGCGGAAAGTCACATTTTTCACACTTGTGGGAGATTTTGTAGCACGAGGCGGGTGTGAAAAATTACTTTTGCATGTATAATGTACACTATTCTTCCTACGACCACTTATTTTATTAATTCAATTCTGTTTGGATCAAATCAAAATAAAAGAAATATAATAATTAGATTGATGTTAGTCGACAAACGAGATATAGGTACATATATCTGATGAGGTTAATTCAAATCTGAATTAGCTCAGTTGGTAGAGTATCCAGTAAAATAACCGCAAGGTTGTGGGTTCGATTTTCAGCGTCAACAGTTTTTTCGTTTCTTTATTTTTCATGAATGATGAATGGAATCTATAAGGAAGAGCAATGAATAATTACATCTGTAAATCTTGCAGGATCAAGTGGTTAAACTTTTCGCAAGAGTGAGTATAAAGGTCACTTTCCATAGGAGTAGAGAGTGCGATATGTGTTACTTTCTATGTGGTCGTAGGAAAAGTTCATTTTCCTGGCTCCTGGTGAAATATACACCGTCCACGTGGCACTTTCTTGACTCTTTCTGTTATTTAATTGAAACGTCAATCTGTTCAAAGCTGTGCAGTTTGAATCAGCGCTAACATGAATACACCATTCTCTTCAGACAACTTCATGGAATAGAAAACAATTAATTCCGAAGTCGCAAATCATTTTTGTCAGAGTTCTTGTACAATAACAGAAATTAGGTTCGTGTTGCAGAGGTGATGAACATTTCGAAGTTTGAAGACAATATTTCCTTTCCATCTCGCACTTGGGTCCCCACGAGTTTGCCTTTTCTCGTTTCTTTTTTGAGTAATTCCTTGAAATCTTTCAGTTTGTGGCTAGGAATATCCTTCAGAAAAAAACAAACCGATAAACATAAATCTGAAAGAGAGAATAACCTTCGATGAATTTCGTATTATCGCTGTGAATCAAATACAAGTAAGTGAACTGCTACTTCTGTGTTTTTTCGCGCGTATTCACTTTCATTTCAATGCTTTTATGGAAAAGTGTACTAATTACCTATTATATTATAGGATATTTCAAGGTGAATAAACAGCCTTATTATTTTTATTACTAATCGATCATGTTTTGAAATCGATTACGAGAATGTTCGTATACCAGGTAACAACTAAATCATTGTACATGGCGTGTTTTGGAAGAAATCTGATATTTGGAATTGGAATTTGGTTCAATCAGGCCGCCACTATTGATCCTGAAGTGAACCGGAATGAAAAAATCAAATAAATTTCTGTATATCTCAATATATCTTCAGATAGAACATGAATTTATATGATATCAGCAACTATGGTGAGGATGCACAATGAAATGATAGTGTACAATATATAACACAGTGTCGAATGACATGTGATACAGTACAAAATTCGATTATGGTTGAGAAAATAAACAGAATTCGTAAAATCTCGTTGAAATTTCGAAATTATTCAAACATTGTAAAACCAAAGGGTGCAACTTGTTGCATGCGGTTTGTGGGGACAGATAGACAATTCCCGAAAATCCTTCTTATACATGTGCCTTCTACAATCTAGGCCTTGTGACTAACTTCTTTCGCCTCAGACGCAACATATCCATTTGCAATTTCGTCAACCAATGTAGAGCGAATTTTCCCAGTTTGACATCGAAGCAATACTCACCATCAAACTCCTTGTCGTCAAGGAATTCGTAAGAGTAATTCTCCTCAAAAAATTCATAATTTTGGAAACCCGTGGCCTTCAAATTTCTTTCCCACTCCATACGAGGATTGGGACTGTAAAAATATGGTGAAATCAAACGGTCTAGTCCGTATTTGTTCCAATCAGTATTTTTAACCATTCCATCGATGACATCATCAATGGGTGTATGCTCAAAAAACGTCAAGAATATCGATCCTTCTGGTTTCAGCATTTTGTGCATATTCATGAAAGCTTCTCTGGAAATAGAATGGATTATAATTTCTTTGTTCTGCTTTGTTTCATTGATTTGTGTATAAAGGTTATCAATAATGCAAATGGTAGATTTCTGAAATTTAACAATTTGTCGAGCATGCCATGCAAACGATAGGATATAGTTCGTTGGAATTGATGGGTGATAGTTTGTAGATTGTTCTGATTTTGTGTTTCAGAAATATCGTTGAGAGCAATAGTGAGTGTAATTGGATAAGGATAAGAAAAGGAGCCCAAAACCATATCCATGTCCACTGAAGATATCCTGGTCAGTATTGATGTGGTGATATTTTCCACAAATGTACCTCTCTAGCAGGTTTTTTCATTCCCAGAGCACATATTATACACAAAAGAAAAAATGATGGTTCTCCGTCACTCTTCAGCAACGTACTTACAGTCCGGTGGGAGTATTGACGAAAAAAATATCGCAGTAGCGATGGAAAGCCGATGAAGCCCCGTGATTGCCAATTTTTATATGGAGAAGTTCGAAAATATGCCATATAGGAGCGCCACGAAGCGCCCGAAATGTTGGATGCGCCCTGTGGATGACACGTGTTTGATTTGGAGTTATGGTGAGGAGGAATTGGATGAATTCCTCAGCCATTTGAACAACGTGAATCCTTGAATACAATTCACCATGGTAATGAAACGAAATGAGCAATTTGCCTTCCTAGATATACTGGGGACTACAAGAGCTGACAAAAGACTAGGCCACGCAGTTCATTACGAGGAAACCCACACAGGCAGATATTTACAAAATAACTCCATTTACCATCCACGGCAAAAAGCGGTCATTATAAGAAGTCTCGTTGACAGAGCAACACGAATCTCTGACCAGAATATCGACCTGAAAATACAAGACACACCCACATCTAATCAGATGATGGAACACCAACTATAGGACTTGCTGTTCTGCCCAAATAAGTGAAGCTGCAGACAGCTTCAGAATGTTTTTCAAGACACACAGCAACTAAACGATCTTCATACCTACGAGAAAAATACGGGAACACCATAGGTCGGCAGAAGATCCAAGAGACCCACAAACAACCATATGTAAGGAAGAACTGAAGGTTTTCTATCCATTTTTATGAAATTTTTTATATTATACATTCCCAGAGTTGCGACGGCTTCTCGGTCTGACAAATTAAAAATTTATATAATTATTGAAAAATTAGAGATACGATAACGCACCTCGAATCATTCATGTAGATGATTGATTTGTCTTCAGAATTTATGAAAAAAAAAGTTTGCAACTTTCGTTTATCAGCTATTATGTGCATTTGTTTACAAACTTCTATATTATTTCGAGATTTTCATATCTGTTATGACTCATAACTTGTTAAATGATGCAAATACAATGGTGGACCTCCAGACGATTTTGTTCAAAGATGAACTTTCCACTCAATTATTAATTGACTATACCCGGATTCTTTTAACTCATAAAAAACTAGAATTTTGCTGAAGAATCGATCAACTTCTTATTTGAACGATAGAAGCAGTTTTCGGTAATATGATATGAAGAATGAACTCATTGCCAAGTATAGACATTTCATAGAATTAAACGAAAATTCTTCGTAACTTCCGTCATACTTTTGAAGGCGACCTGTCCTCTCAAATAAATAATATTGAACTATCTCCATTCAGGTCGATATTCTGTCTACTTACCTTGGGTTCTTCACCAGGTGCATAACAAAAAACCCGAATATGTGATCATGGAAGAGCAGGATTTCACATCCTCGGTGCGAAAGACTGAATTCCGCCCTTTCACCAAAATTTGTTAATTTCTGGTGAATAAAGACATTATTATTATTATTATTATTAAATCTATTGATATACTCCGATGGTACACTTTTCGTAGCAACGTCCAGTTGTGCAACTTTCATCAGGGGATGTGTTGTGTTCTTTTTGGCATACTCCACCATCTCTTCTGATATATCTGTTGCTATAAACTCCTCCATGTCCTTTGGCACATAAGGAAAAAAAGATTCTTGGGAAGTACCTCCATCAGCATATCCAATTTCCAGAATCGAAGGGCGATTTTTCCACTTCATCAAATAATTGTATTTTTCCAAATATTTTTTTGTGATAACTCTTGTGCATCGATTGCTAGCCGCATACAATTTTGGAAGAACCATCGCCATTTTGTGAGAGTTTTTCTACCAGTATTTGGAAAACACTACTGAGTCGATCGAACATATAAAGGATTGTGACTTCACACTCGCTATTTATATACGATATTATTTACTGTCGGAATAGGGAAGTTTGTTCGAATGATTCACTTTGTTTGTCGGCCCGTGACCTTTTATCAGAATGGGTGAATATAAAACATGTGTATAATGGATTTTTGACTCAGTCTTCTACTCATCAAGTTTATAGGCGTTTCATAAAGAAAGTAGGATACAATAAAAAACAAAATAAGAAATTTGAATTTACATATTCAAGGTAAATCGTATATAAAATGAATGAGCTAAAATAAGCAATAAGCAGTAAGCTAAAAATTTATCAAATTTTTGTTTTATCTTATTCCGTGAATATTTCGATACGTCACTTTGAGCTAAGAATTATATTCTGAATACTTTTATCATTGAGAAAAAATGTTGACCGACCAAGATTGTATGGGGTTGATGCTCATTGCTTATGTTATCAACAACAGAGGCATTGGTGTATTTGAAAAAAAAGACACCCAAATGTTACAAAGTTCTCCATATAAACAGGTTCAGATTATTTCTACTGAAAATAGGTCATGTTTGCCAGAATTATGGTCTTCCAGGCATTTTTCACCATCAAATTTCATTTGAATCGTGGGTCCCTCTGATCATATAGCTGTGGAAAAACTGATACTTGTTCGATAAACACTTCGTGGACACAAATTTGAATTAATAAATATAAACCTACCAATTTGACATTCGTGAATCTTGCTGTCAAGTAGGTGCCAACATATTTATTTGCTGCCAGCCAAAATTAGTTCGATTGATTGTTCAGAAAATATTTTTCAGTTTCAATTTCCTTTTTTTAAAAAAAAAAGGAGACACTGTTATTATATTTCTTGCTTTATTCTATTTTGTTCTTTATTCTTCCTTAACGGAAGGTCATGGGTTCGAATCCCGCTCGAAGAAGTTTATTTTTCTCAAATTCTTATGATTTGTCTGAATGCCGTTATAATTTCATTCGATTGTTAATCATACAGACACTAATACATCTATCGTTTCTATCAACCGGCTTGAAATCATCTGGTTGGTATCTACACCTGTTACCTGCTGAAGTCGATAAACATCGACGACGCTTCGGTTGAAAGGTACAATTTGGTACTAAGACCATATGATAATGAATGTGTATCCTTTCCATCTAACACCTCCGTCAGTCGAAAACCGCTGAAGGTTTTCGATTGAATAATAATAACAACTAACAAAAGAATTTGAGATGAATGACTTGCAAAATTTGCGATGGAGTGCCCAGGGTCCTCGATAGCTCAGTGGTAGAGCATCCGCCTAGATAACGGAAGGTCGTGGGTTCGAATTCCGCTGGAAGAAGTTTATTTTTCTCGAATTCTTATGATTTGTCTGAATGCCGTTATAATTTCATTCAATTATTTATATATATATATATATATATATATATATATATATAAAGCGAAGGGTAGTCTTGACTGACTAGTTAAGGAGAAATACGGAATGTTGTTTGGGGATGCAGGTCAAATTACTGGGCTGTTGTTTAAAGAATACTCTTTGTTATCTGGTCGAGCTTTCGAGAAGGTTTATTCCCTTTATCATTAAAATTTTGTAGATGTCTTGATAAAGGGAATCAACATTCTCGAAAGCTCGACCAGATAACAAAGAGTATTCTTTAAACAACAGCCCAGTAATTTGACTGCATCCCCAAACAACATTCCGTATTTCTCCTATATATATATATATATATATACATATATACAAATACATATATATAAATATATATATATATATATATATATATATGTATATATATATATATATATATATATATATATATATATATATATATATATATATATATATATATATATATATATGTTGTTGAGTTCGGGTTGAACCGCGTCTGGAGTTTTGTTCTCAACGTTTCGGCTCCGATTTTGGAGCCATTTTCAGGAGGTAAAATGTGACTTCACGCTGAGTTCTCAATCTGCCTACTCCTCAGGTGTTGTTACAGGGGAGCGCCCCCTGAAGTCACATTTTACCTCTTGAAAATGGCTCCAAAATCGGAAAAATCGGAAAGTCGAGAACAAAACTCCAGACGCGGTTCAACCCGAACTCAACAACAACATACAACTGACCGCGAAAATCTATCCGGACACATATATATATATATATATATATATATATATATATATATATATAGTTATGTATATATAACGTTTCGAGTTTAGTCGAGTCCGGACAATTATTCCTCAGAGGATCAAAACCACAGAACACGGAATGAAACCCGAAAAAACAACTCATCATATTTATATATTTATATATATATATATATATATATATAGAGAGAGAGAGAGAGAACACGGAATGAAACCCGAAAACTTATCATATTCATATATATATATATATATATATATATATATATATATATATATATATATATATATCTATATATATATATATATATCCAAATCATTTGGCCAGGTCTTCTATTCAACTTGGCAAAGTTTTACTTTGCTGAAAGTGATAATTCTCAATATTTACGTAATAAAGGTGTCCCTTCCTTCTTACGGTTATCTACACCCGTATTCTCTCTCTCTCTCTCTCGTTTCTGGATGGCTGTTGCTTCCCGTCGGGCGCATTCAGCCAGTCGCCTCCTGTGACGTCACAGGAGCTTCGTCCGGAGACGCGGCGGACTTGCTCGTAGCAATGCCTACCTCCGGATGAACTGTCCAATATACTTGAATAAAAACACTGCTAAGGTTTTTAGTCGACTTCTACTAGGAAGCCATTTTTACCATCAAGGTGGATTTTTTTTTGTAGGGAGTGCCGGCGTGAAAAGGGGAGGGTTATCTATTTTTTGCTACATTAAATTCTGCCACTTGCACAAAACTAAAAAACGTCAAAAAAATCACACAAAAACTGATGAAATATCTGATCGACTCCTACACGGAAGCCTTTTTTACCACTAAGTGGATTTGTTTTTCTTCAAATGCTCGTACTAACACGGGAGGCATACACAACACATAAAACTGAGGTCCGCAATCACACATGATATCCTCGTACCATCTTTGTGAACGGTCGTTATCAACACGTCCGTTCACTATCACGGCAACCACGAGACCTACACCCGTACTCTAATAATACACTCATATGCCCACAACCTGTTTTATAATGAAATCCATTACGATACAGATTTTTCATTGCGATACAGATTTTCAAC
Organism: Zygogramma bicolorata; assembly: GCA_032362365.1. Taxonomy (NCBI): domain Eukaryota; kingdom Metazoa; phylum Arthropoda; class Insecta; order Coleoptera; family Chrysomelidae; genus Zygogramma; species Zygogramma bicolorata. The sequence continues at coordinate 358,029 of JAVJAQ010003141.1, read as the reverse complement.
CAATAGAAACACATTATTTTTCAATCAAGCATGATGTACATGCTCTGCATTTAACGTTTGTCAAGTCAAAATCGGTATTGGTATTGAATTTTTGAAGAATATAGCCAAACTTCGATAATCATTACAAAATGTCTGATACCACCGATAGAGAGAGATATATTACCCTCGGCTCTTCTACAATTGCTGGAGTCAGCAAAAAAAAATTATTTTATTTTTCATTTGAAAATTGCATAATATATCCCTTCATTTTCCTATAAATTCATTGCGTCTTCGTTCGTGCGGTATAAGGCGCCTAAAATAGACAGGCGCGTTGGAGGTCACATGGGTTCGAATCCAGCCTGGGGTACTCCTTTTTCTTTCCTTCATTTCTCATTGTTGTATTTTTCGAGTTATTACCATTATGCACAATTTTGTGGAATTTTTTGAAAAAATACGTATTATAACAATTATTGTATGCAATACAAATATAAAAATATGATTTGTAGTCTTTCACTATTTAACGGATGTAGATAAAATAGCGTATGCAACTCTCATGTAATGGTTATTGATACACTCGCATCAACTCACCTTCGGCTCGTTTCGTATCCCGGTTGATGCTCATGTATTAATAACCATCATTACATGATCGTTGCATAATATATTATTGTAAAACAATAGTGGATATGGTGGCCATATCGCACGAGGGCGAAGTTTGCCATAGGCGAGTTCTTAAACGTTCGTGGACGATTTGGTCAATATCCATTCGAGTTATACAGTTGATTTTTTCTTCGTCCAGGTGAATGTACACTGTACACATGTACACACTATGTATTCGAGAAAATATTTCTTTTGTATCTCGTTTTCAGTTCTAACAACTTTTTCTTGTCTTTTCAATTTTGTGTTTACTTCAACTCTTTATAGTTCTTAGTAGGAATTTGAGACAAAAATACATACTGATTAAAATAGATTTGAAAAATATGAAGAATATAAATTCATAGAACTCTGACTTTTTCTGCACTTCTAATTTAACAGCTGGTATATTCATCGCAAGAACAAATAATATAATTCCACAGATAAGGTTCGGCATCGCCTTTGAGAATGTCTGCAGCAGATGCAGACGAAACGTCAGGCCCTAAACCGACCACGAATATGATAGAAATGCATTCGAGAAATCATATTATTACAAGAATCCTTCTAGAAGCAGATCGAGTGAAGTTACGATTGAGTTACCAACAATTAATATTTCAATATTCGACAAAATTGGTCAACATTTGCAAAATTTCAACGGGATTTTTCAGTTCCTAGTTCAAATAAACAATGATTCATCAGCAATTCACTCGAAACTTTAAAAAAACTCACTTTGAAGCTTCTCCTGCTATTGTATAGGGAGACACGTGTAGCGTTTTGTAATCTGTCTAATGAGAATCACACAATTTTTTTCTTGGTTATATTACTAAGTTAAGTTACCATTTTCTCCCTAGACGGTACCGAAAATAAATTTCAATCTACTTCCTGATTGAATAGTAGTCAATTCCTCACACAGATGTGAAACAGGTACGAAAATGTACTCTATTTTTCCTGTGACCATCTATTTTATTGAAATAATTTTTGTTTATATATATATATATATATATATATATATATATATATATATATATATATATATATATATATATATATATATATATATATATATATATATATATAGAAGGCGTAAATCTAACAGAATTAACTGGTAGAGAGGGTGATATGTGTTACTGTCCTATGTGTTCTTAGGAAAATACCATTTTTCCGGCTCGTAGTGAAATATACGCCTTCCACTTGACACTTTCTTGACTCTTTCTGTTATTCAATTGAAACGTCAATCTGTTCATAGGAGTTCAGTTTGGATCAGCGCTAACATGAATACACCATTATCTTCAGACAACTTTATGGAATAGAAAACAATTAATTCAGAAGTCTCGAATTATTTTTTTTTAGGAATTCTTGTACAATAACAGGAATTAGGTTCGTGTTGCAGAGGTGATGAACAATTTGAAGTTGAAAGACAAGATTTCCTTTCCATCTCGCACTTGTGTTCCAACGATTTTGCCTTTCCTCGTTTCTTTTTTAAATAATTCCTTGAAATCTTCTAGTTTGTGGCTAGGAATATCCTTCAGAAAACAACAAACCGATAAACATAAATCTGAAAGAGAGAATGAACTTCGATGAATTTCATATTATCGCTGTGAATCAAATACAAGTAGTTGAACTGCTACTTCCGTGTTGTTTCGCGTGTATTCACTTTCATTTTAATGCTTTTATGGATGAGTGTACTAATTATCTATTATAGTATATGTATAGGATGTCTCAAGGTGAATAAACAGCATAATTATTTTTATTACTAATCGATCATGTTTTAAAATCGATTACGACAATGTTTGTATACCAGGTAACAACGGAATCACTGTACATGGCATGTTTTGGTTCAATGAATCATTAGAAATCTGATATTTGGAATTGGAGTATAGTTCAATCAGGCCGCCACTGTCAACTCTTAAATGAATGTTAAAGTTCCGGTTGATCCTGAAGTGAACCGGAATGAAAAAATCAAATAAATTTCTGTATATTTCAATATATCTTCCGATAGAACATGAATTTATATGATATCAGCAACTTTGGTGAGGATGCACAATGAGATGATAGTGTACAATATATAACACAGTGCGAATAATGACATCTGATACAAGACAAAATTTGGTTGTGGTTAAGGAAATGAACAAAATTCGTAAAATCTCGTTGAAATTTCGAATTATTCGAAAACCAAGACGTGCAACTTGCATGTGGTTTGTGGGGACTGACAAGACAATTCCAGAAAATCCATTTGCAATTTCGTCAACCTAATAAGAGCGAATTTTCCCAGTAAGAAAATGAAGCAATACTCACCATCAAACTCCTTGTCGTTAGGGAATTCGTAAGTGTAATTCTCCTCGAAAAATTCATAATTTTGAAAACCCGTGGCCTTCAAATTTCTTTCCCACTCCATACGGGGATTGGCACTGTAATAATATGGTGAAATCAAACGGTCCAGTCCGTATTTGTTCCAATCAGTATTTTTAACCATTCCATCGATGACATCATCAATGGGTGTATGCTCAAAAAACGTCAAGAATATCGATCCTTCTGGTTTCAGCATTTTGTGCATATTCATGAAAGCTTCTCTGGAAATAGAATTGATTACAATTTCTTTGTTCTGCTTTGTTTTATTGATTTGTGTATAAAGATTATCAATAATGCAAATGGTAGATTTCTGAAATTGAACAATTTGTCGAGCATGCCATGCAAACGATGGGATATAGTTCGTTGGAATTGATGGGTGATGGTTTGTAGATTGTTCTGATTTTGTGTTTCAGAAATATCGTTGAGAGCAATAGTGAGTGTAATTGGATCACCAACATACAATTTGGCTCAATATTTAGCTGGAATGCCACAACCACTGATGGGACAAATCGAATGTTATGTCAAGGATTAGAAAAGGAGCCCAAAACCAAATCCTTGTCCACTGAAGATTTCCTGGTCAGTATTGATGTGGTGATATTTTCCACAAATGTACCTCTCTAGCAGGTTTTTTCATTCCTGGAGCACATATTATACACAAAAGACAAAATGATGGTTCTCCGTCACTCTCCAGCAACGTACTTTCAGTTCGGTAGGAGTATTGACGAAAAGAAATATCGTAGTAGCGATGGAAAGCCGATGAAGCCCCGAGATTGCCAATTTTTATATGGAGAAGTTCGAAAATATGCCACATAGGAGTGCCACGAAACGCCCGAAATGTTGGATGCGCCCTGTGGATGAGACGTGTTTGATTTGGAGTTATGGTGAGGAGGAATTGGATAAATTCCTCAGCCATTTGAATAACGTGAATCCTTGAATACAATTCACCATGGTAATGAAACGAAATGAGCAATTTGCCTTCCTAGATATACTGGGGACTACAAGAGGTGACAAAAGACTATGCCACGCGGTTCATTACAAGGAAACCCACACAGGCAGGTATTTACAAAATAACTCCATTTACCATCCACGGCAAAAAGCGGTCATTATAAGAAGTCTCGTTGACAGAGCAACACGAATCTCTGACCAGAATATCGACCTGAAAAAACAAGACACAGCCACATCTAATCAGATGATGGAACACCAACTATAGGACTTGCTGTTCTGCCCAAATAAGTGAAGCTGCAGACAGCTTCAGAATGTTTTTCAAGACACACAGCACATAGGTCGGCAAAAGATCCAAGAGACCCACAAACAACCATATGTAAGGAAGAACTGAAGGTTTTCTATCCATTTTTATGAAATTTTTTATATTATACATTACCAGAGTTGCAGTGGCTTCTCGGTCTGACAAATCGAAAATTGATATAATTATTGATGTATTAGAGATACGATAACGCACCTCGGATCAATCATGTAGATGATTGATTTGTCTTCAGAATTTATGAGAAAACAACTTTCGTTTATCAGCTATTATGTGCATTTGTTCATAAACTTCTATATTATTCTGAGATTTTCACATCTGTCATGACTCATAACTTGTTAAATAATGAAGATACAGTGGTGGAACTCGAGACGATTTTGTTCAAAGATGAACTTTCTACTCAATTATTAATTGACCATACCCGGATTCTTTTAACTCATGAAAAACTGAAATTTTGCTGAAAAATCGATCAACTTTTTAAATGAACTATAGAAGCAGTTTTCGGTAATATGATATGAATATTAAACTTATTGCCAAGTATAGAAATTTCATAGATTCAAACGAAAATTCTTCGTAACTTCCGTCATACTTTTGAAGGCGACCTGTCCTCTCAAATAAATAATATTGAATTATTTCCATTCAGGTCGACATTCTGTCTACTCACCTTGGGTTCTTCACCAGGTGCATAACAAAAAACCCGAATATGTGATCAAATCTATTGATATACTCCGATGGTACACTTTTCGTAGCTACGTCCAGTTGTGCAACTTTCATCAGGGGATGTGTTGTGTTCTCTCTGGCATACTCCACCATCTCTTCTGATATATCTGTTGCTATATACTCCTTCACGTCCTTTGGCACATAGGGAAAAAAAGATTCTTGGGAAGTGCCTCCATCAGCATATCCAATTTCCAGAACCGAAGGGCGATTTTTCCACTTTATCAAATAACTGTATTTTTCCAAATATTTTTTTGTGATAACTCTTGGGCATCGATTGCTTGCCGCGAACAATTTTGGTAGAACCATTGCCATTTTGAGAGAGTTTTTCTACCAATATTTTAAAAATACTACTGAGTCGATTGAACATATAATGGATTGTGACTTCACACTCACTATTTGTATACGATTATATCTAATGTCGGAATAGATAAGTTTGTTCGAATGATCCACTTTGTTTGTCGACCCGTGACTTTTTATCAGAATGGGTGAATATGAAACACGTGTAGAATCGATTTTTGACTCAGTCCTCTACTCATCAAGATTATAGGCGTTTCATAAAAAAAAATAGGATACAATAAAAAACAAAATGAGAAATTTGAATATACATATTCAAGGTAGATCGTTTATAAAATGAATGAGCTAAGATAAGCAGTAAGCTAAAAATTTATAAAAATTTTGTTTCATCGCATTCCGTGAATATTTCTATACGTCACTTCGACCTAAGAATTATATTCTGAATAATTTTATCATTGAGAAAACATGTTGACCGAACAAGATTGTATGGGGTTGATGCTCATTGCTCATGTTATCAACAACAGAGGCATTGGTGTCTTTGAAAAAAGGAATCCCAGATGTTACAAAGTTCTCCATATGAACAGGTAACGAATTTCGGATTATTGCTACTAAGAGTAGGTCATGTTTGCCAGAATTATGGTCCTCCAGACATTTTTCACCATTGAATTTCATTTGAATCGGGGATCCCTTTTATGCTGTGGAAAACTAATACATGTTCGATGAACACTTCGTGGACATAAACTTGAATTAAAAAATATAAACCTACCAATTTGACATTCGAGAATCTTGCTGTCAAGTAGGTGCCAACATATTTTTATGCTGCCAACCTCAAAATCAGTTCGATTGTTCAGAAAATATTTTTTAGTTTTCATTCCCCCTTTTTTTTAAAGGATACACTGTTATTTCATTTCTTGCTTCATGCCAAAATCACATCTTATTGTTATAAAATCTGTACCAATAGTAGAATTTACTCCAGAAATTATTGAAATGATTGATGATAGTAATACTGAACAAAATCACTCTTTTTTATCCAAAACCCTAGGAAGTTCGACAGTAGATTAATTAATATCAACGATAGTACTGTATCATTTATATTGCTGAATATTCAATCAGTCAGAAATGAAATTGATGATTTTTTCAATATTTATGGAAGCACAGGCTATGCCGACATATGTTTTACTAACAGAACATTGGCTGTTTGAAAATGAACCTCGTTATTGCACAAAACACAACTCTATGCGACCCTAGTGTCGTAAGCTGGAACTTCCCGAAACGAGTATTCGATTCGACTGTGCTAGTGCTTGAGAACGTATGTTTATTTGTTTAGTGTTATTGGCTTTTTATTCTGATAAAGAATATGAATACAAAAAATACAGTGAAGAATACTAATTGCTGTGTTTATGGATGCAGTTCCAAATAATCTAGGAATCCTGAAATCCATTTTCATTATTTCCCAAGTAAAAATCAAAAAGTTCACATAACCAGCAAAAGAGGAATCATAGAAGAAGTTGATCGACGTAAAGTCTGGGAGAATGTTTTGTTGATGGGAAAACCAGTAACCAAGCATATGAGAGTATGCTCACGACATTTCAGTCCTGAAGATTATAGAATGAAAACAGGTAAGAGTGGAATTGATATGAATTGGAAGAATTCTTCATGTGTCTTGAAACAGGAACTCTCCATATGAAAATATCTCCGCGACTGGGAAAAAAAGCTGTACCTTCACAAAACCTACCAAAGAAAACAATTCAAGTGAAGACTTCAAACTCTATCGTATGTTCTAGACATAACAGATTAGTCAGGCGACAGCAGCTAAGAGAGCAACAACCAATTCCAAGTACTTCTTCATCAGTGCCTGAGGAAATGTGTACTGATGAAATGAGTGCTCAGACATTGGATCTGACAGAACAAGAACAAGAGGCAGTTGATGGACTTTTGCAATTGTTTCAAACAAGAGATCCTTCAGAAACTACAAAATGTGATAAGAGTGTCCAAGTTTGTAGTGGTGATTTCAAAATTGAATTTTGGCAAACCATCAAATCAGACTCTATGTTGAATTCTTTTAGTGGTGTACAAAATTTCAAATTATTCAAAGTCATATGCAAACTAGTCGATGAGCTTTATCCACGCAAGAGGCATACTTTACTTTCTACTGCTGATAGTGTGCTGTTGGTTTTTATGAAACTGAAACTGGGCATCAAATTCAAAGTTATTTCTTTTTTTTTTCATGTGTCACCTTCTTTATGTTCAAAGATATTTCAGGAATTCATTCAAATTTTGGCAAAAATTCTCAAGTCATATCTTGTGTGGCCTTCTTTAGAAGAATGTAGAAAAAATATCCCTAGTTGCTTCAGGGATTTTCAGAATGTGCGAGTCATAATTGATTGCACTGAAATTCCAATTAACCAACCTAAATGTTTATGTTGTCGAGTCAAGACATATTCCTACTACAAGAAGAGAAACACTATAAAAATAATGACTGGTGTGAGCCCTGCTGGACTGCTTACCTATGTCAGCAAAGCTTATGGTGGTCGCACATCCGATAAAGTTATATTTGAAGAAAGTGGAATTATCAATATGTTAGAACCACATCTTGATGCTATTATGGTGGATAAAGGATTTCTTGTTGAAGAAATATGTAATCAACACTTCATAAAAATGATAAGGCCTACTTTTTTGAGAAATAAGAAGCAATTCAATCAGGAAGAATCTCGACATAATAGAAAAATATCAAGAGCTAGGGTTCATATTGAACGAGTCAATCAAAGATTGCGCTTATTTGATATCCTCAATTCACCTATATCATGGTCTTTAGTCAGACACATTGATGATATTATCATGGTTTGTAGTGGAATGGTAAATTTACAGAAACCTTTATTTTCTGATGATAAATTTTAATGAATTCTTGAAATTGTAAATTTACTAATATATATATATGAAATATTACATGAAAAATATTAGTGTTTTATTCAGAAGACAATAACTTTCCTGGCTGATACCATGATGAATATAGACCTATGTTACAATTACTACAAAAGTAAGAATTGAAATAATCTAGTATTGATATTATACATTATCTTCCAGACCAGAATTGAACATCCAAAATATTATATATTTGAGAGTATTAATCAATGAAAATGAGGTAGGTGGGTATGTGGGATGAGAAAAAGTACCCAATGCAAATAAAATGTGCTATTAATCAATTTATGTTTTGGGTTTGAAACAACTGCTAACAGCTAGATAATGTAATAGTTGACATGAATTTTCAATTACTAATTTATATTCTTTTTGTTTTTTTTTTAATAAAAGACATGGAATCCTGTAAAGAATTTATTGTGGAAACTGTAAAATGAAAAATATCAACCAATCATACTCGCCACAATAAAGTACACAAGTGTTCAATATTTATTCAACTGAAAATTATGTTTTACATACAAAATGTAACATCTTAGAGAAATATTTTTGAGAAATGGATAAAATTAAATCTCTGGAAAATGAAGGATTGAATGGTACCTCCAATTTCAAAAATTTTTTAGAAAAACTGGAATAAACAACAAAATCACAAGTTTTTAAATTCAATAGAGATAAACCAAGTTGGATTTGTCCATAGTAGGGGTGTTTTCTACTCTAGCATATCTGCCTATCAAGCGGAAGGCCGGGGTTCGAATCCTCGCCGGGCCACCGTGCTGGGTAATCGCACGTTAAAAGGTAAGGCCTCGTTGATCCATTGCTCGCACAAGTTTCGACTTCTGAGGGTTGACGTTCGTCAGCTGGTTAACGAAAACGAACAATTTAAGAACAACAACAAGCAACAATTCCAAGCCAAGTGGGGTCATTTTCAAATAGCGGCATGATGCAATAAATGAATCAGTATCCTTTGTTTTTCCTGAAATGAAATATTATTATCATTACTATTGTTAACATTGTTATTTTATATTACCAATGAAAGGGCATTTTATTTCCACTAACTTGACAGGAACTTCGTTATCTACAACAACTGCATCTGGGGAAAATCCAAGCCATGAAAATTTTTTCAAAATAATTATGCCTAAATTGTCCATGACTTCTTGTCCTATGCTCTGTTTATATGCTTGAAGTGCATTTTTCTCTTCATCTCTCCCATGCTGAACATATTCATTGGTAAACTTTTTGGGGAAAAAACATTGCCTAGTTTTTCTTCTCCAACATTCATCATTATTCTCCATACTATAGGTGAAAATGGAATAGCAATTACTCCCTAGAAAAACAATAGCTTAGTTGAAAAAGTTGAATGCATAAAAAATAACATGTCTCTTGTTAGTAATTATAAAAAGTAATAATAGATAATTGCATTCCACTAAATTTCAATAACTGAGCAAAATATTACATACAAGATGTGAGGAATCAATGCGAAAAGAACCTTATAAAATATACTGATTCACCTACCGGTAATTCTGAATTGTCTAAATGTATGCCATTCATCAGAGTTTTGTGATGACATCAAGGCTTGTGGTAGATCACATTCTTTAATAACCTTCCACTTATTTATACAGCATGCCTCCAGACTGAATTTTTCCACAGAGACGTCTTTTGCAAGACTGATAAAAAATTCAGATGATTCACAGTGCATAAGAATACTAGTTATAATGGTTGGCGTTTCGGGTAGTTCAATGGCATTGCTATGACTGCTTGTGGAAGGTAGGCATAGATTTTTCTGCCTTCCTGAGCTGAAAAAAAAATTTCACATCCTCTCAGATGAATATGGATTTTACATACTGATGTTTACTTATGTTACTATCAGGTACACATTCCATGCCAATTTTTAGGCAATGCTTCATTTCATCTTCTGTCAGGTCTCGAACTGCTTTCACTCTGCTCTTAGTTTTCATCAAACATGGATAAATACTAATTGGTTCTGGTTTATACATTTCTTTTGCATGAAATTTTGCCTTCTTCCAATAGCATTCAACATCTGTAGACGAAAGCATCTCCAGAGAGCTAATATCCAAGCTGAAACAGAAGGAAAAAACAGCAGAGACAAAACTAGACAATAAATTTTAAATTCAGAATCAATAAAATTGCCAGGGCACGATATTACGCCTCTTTTATTTTGTACTAAATACAACCTTGTACAGTACAGAAGCAGTGCTGAAATATGCTTGCACATTCCGGACAATCCTGCTTTGCATGTGCATTTCATCTCGCCAATCTTCACATCATCAACTATAGATAAGGTTCCCTCAATTTGATGGGGTTGTCCTTGTAAAGCCGATGTTTGTAGGCAGAGTCCCACAATGTTTATGCTATCCTTTGTCATCGTTTTCTTTCCACATAGAATCAAATGATTGGCATGTAATACTTGCTCACCCTCTACAATACATCGACTATCGGGTGTTGCATGTAAATATTTGAAAATTTCGGATAATTTGAGGAACATTTTGCCAAATGATCTGAAAAAATAATCAAATTAGGCATTCCAGATACTTGTCAAAAATGTCAAATAAATCGAAATGAACCAATCGGCGGCATCTGCCCCCCAGGAACTTTCGTTTGTTTTCTTTTTTATAAGTGTGTGATTGGTTAAAACTGGTATTTGCCCCCCAGACATAACCTGATCTGGAATGCCTAATAGTAACCTAACCTAACTTCTCAAAATATAAACGAGAGATACTTACAATACAACCCACAAGATCCACAATGGAAGAAAAAGTTTTCAGTTGAAAAATATGTTCGTGAACAATAAACACTAATAAAGAATCGCACAAATACAAATAGGTTAATAGTCTAATCATAAAAGAGTACTCGTTTGGGGAACAGCTGATACGGCGAATGCAGCGCCACCATCGGTAATTATTTTTCCCAATATTCCACATTATGCCGTGGTTGCAAAAAGTTGCAGAAATCAGTGCAAAAATGGCGGAACTATGATTTTAGTTAATAAAAAAATGAATAATGGTCTCAGACCGTTTTGCCTTTACAGAGCACCTGCCTCCGATGTTAATGCTTTTCTAGAACGATTGGAAACTCTTTTATCAAAGCTACCAATTCATTCTCATATTGTTCTAGCAGGCGACCTGAACGTAAATTTTGCTGAAAATTCCTCAGATACGCATAATTTGAGAAACTTGTTGTCCTGTTTCAACCTTATAATGCATGTCGAACATCCTACACGGATCTCTAATCAATCTGCTACTATTATTGATTATATATGCTCAAACTTGGATGAACGGAGTATTAGTTGTTGTACTATTCCTGCAGGCCTCTCTGACCATGAAGCGGTACTTTTTACATCTAACTTCAAATTCAATCATAACAAAAGGGAATATAAATACGGTAGAATTTATAGCGCAAAAAATTACAAAAAATTTCGTGGGAAATGTCAGTTGACATTATGGGACTCTGTTACAAAATCTGAAGAACCTATCAATACGTTCCATAACTATTTAACAACCTCATTCGAAGATTGTTTTCCATTAAGAGAGTTGAAAATAAAAAACCTTGGATAACAAAAGGAATAACAAAATCTGCCCAAAACTTGAGATCTCTACATACAATAAAGAAACATATACATAGTGAATTTCTCACATCATATTTCAACTCCTACAAACGTATATATGGCAAGTCATACGTAATGCAAAAGATATGTATTACAATCAGAGGATATATAGGTTTCGAAACAAAACAAGAGAAAACTGGAAAATAATAAATGAATTGAGAGGTAAAAATAACTCACTATCGAGAAATATTAATATCGATCCAGACATCCTTAACAACTTCTACTGATCAATAGGTCATAAACTTACATGTAGTTCAACTCCACAGGTGGATCCTTTAGACTACCTAATGTATGCTAGCATTGCAGATATTTTTTACTTTGAAGATACTAATTTAATCGAGCTAAAAGATGTCCTCAAGGAAATAACTAATAAAAGCTCATCAGGTATAGATGGACTATCAGTCAAAATTTTTCAAAATATCCCTGACTTTGCTCTTAATATTCTAGTAGATGCAGTTAACAAATCTTTCAGAACGGGGAAATTCCCATCCTGTTTAAAACAAGCAGTTGTGATACCCCTCCATAAGGGCGGTGACTCAGACGAACCGGCAAACTACCGACCCATTTCACTTCTGTCTACATTATATAAAATTATAGAGAAATTGGTAAAAAGAAGAATGATGAAACATCTAATGAAAAATAATATAATAAACAAATTTCAGTATGGATTTCAAAGCGAAAAAAACACAAATGATGCAATCTTCTCGTTGCTTGAAAGTACTTATATGACTTTAAATAATGGAGAAGCAGCTGCAGCAGTGTTCTGCGATTTCTCGAAAGCCTTCGACTGTGTTGACCATGAATTACTGCTGCAAAAGCTAGAGTTCTACGGCTATAGGAACTCCTCTTTGAACTGGTTTCACACACATATATATATATAAGAAAGAAGTCAGGTAGTGAAAATTAAAGAGAACCATTCTCAGATAAACAAAATTACAATGGGCGTACCACAGGGGTCAGTCTTGGGCCCAATCCTGTTTCTTTTTTATATAAACGACCTAGCCACTATTCGCATTTAGGGAAAGTTCACATTTTTTGCTGATGACACCATCTTATGGCACGGGAATGATATGAATCGCTTGAAAGAAATAATTACTCTGGACCTCACTAAAATAAAGCAGTGGTGTGACTCCAATTCGCTGTGTTTCAACTTGAACAAAACAAATAATGTCATCTCCTTCAAGTTCAACTTTGATAATCTTCTCTTGGAAAACCACATAATTATTGATAAACCAAACACTAAGTTTTTAGGTATGCTAATAGACAATAAACTGAAATTTAATGAACACGTTTCTAGCTTATATAAAAAGATATCCACTGGCTGCTTTGCAATCAGAGTTGTCTCAAAGGAACTAAACACAGCCTCAGCTAGGTTGGTATACTTTTCATTAATTGAATCTCACCTCAACTATGGAATTGCATTTTGGGGCTAATGTAGTGATTATTTTGATTTTAATCTTGGTGTTTGTATGTTGTTGTTTTTTTTTTCATATATTGTTTCAGTTTTCATGAATACTGACAATGCGATTTCGTGTATTTGAATTTTATGTAATTTGTTTCTTAAGGTGTTGTATTCTATTTGTCTATATAACTTCGTATTATGTACCTATTTACTCATTTTGTTCAAGTTCGTGTATTTTATTATCTTTTAGTCGTGCTATTATGCATAATATACCAAGTTTTGTTACCTAAACTCAAAACTAAAAGTTCTACGCTTGTGACCGTATATTTATATCTACATATTTGCTATTAATGCTTTGTCAATAAGATTATATCTTCGACAATAAAGTTTATTTTTGATTGATTGATTCTATTTTGTTCTTTATTTCATCTTACGTTTCCTATAAATATATATTGAAGTGATTTATTCTCTTTGGGGAAACTATTGTATAAGAACATATTATACGAAGAACATTCAAACAATATTACCATTTTTTTTATTGTTTTATTACAACCTATAACTTGATATTAAAAAAACGTTTGAAACTACTTTATTCGATCCATTCTTTATTATTTGTAACAAAATAATGTATTCCTTTCACACATTTCATTGTCAAATACATCTGGATTGATTAAATAACTATTGAACTATTCAAAAAGAACGGAAAGGAAAACATCACATCAGTTATATCCAATCTTTCATGAATAGAAAAATTGAGCTATAGATACAAAACAAAAATAATGCATCGATACACAACTTGCAACTGAAACATCGAAAAAAACAAAATATCGTATTTCATTAGTCGTTCAAAATTTTTGTTGAAAAAGAAACAATTAAATCTTGAGGATTTAAAAAACGGACATATTGTTTTTATTTCATACAAGAACTGAATTAGGAATAATAACATAACAAATAACAAAACACCCAACATTTATCAGGTAGAGTTTTTGATGAAAAAGGAACTTTCGAACATACAACAGGAGAAGGATGGAAATATTGTTTTGAATCATGAATATAGTATAAGAAATAAACTTGCTATGGAGCTAATAGGCAGAAAATCATAGAAAGCGGTTGGATAACAAGGTGAGTTAGGTTAGGAGAGGATTAGCCAGACTGATGATGGGGACTCAAACATTTTTAAATTAATTCATATAACCAATGATTTGTATTGTATTCCCACACGGACCAACCCCCAGTGGTACAACCTGACACTGTTCATTGGTAGCAATTGTAAAATATTAATGACACTACGGGATATGATTGGCAGGTCTGAAATTCACAGTGCATGGCAATAGTAACATTGATTGGGAGCTTGATTTGTAGTGTTGAAGGAATCAAGATATGAAATGTGTAAACTAACATTGCTCACGAACTTTTTTTGATGATTTTTTGAAGGTAGTAGTGTTTCAATTTTCTATTGTTATTCCAGAAGAATCAAGAGATGACTTATTCACCCATTATACACAAATAATACATTAACATTTCACGAATTAAACATATGAACAATGAGTTTTCCTTTGACTGAAACATCTGGTACAAACAAACAAGAAGCCATTTTTTTCGACGTTAGTCAATAAGCAAAATTTTTCGAACTGTTTTTCAATTGACGCGGCAACTTTTCGGGATAGATTGAAAATCTTCCCTTCTACACTTGTTAGATTCCAATATCGAATCTTCTTTTTTCCGGATTGTGGTAGGTTATAAACAAAGAAAAGTCTGAAACTCGGTTTTTTCGCCTATAAATTCCAAACTGACACATGGACCCGCAACTGTTGATCTCTTCCTGAAATTCAAGGGAGAGAGTCGGAAAAAAAATTCAAAGTTATTCTGTATTATACATTATACCCAATGAAGATTACCGACCAGAAGTCTGGCAGAATTATCTATAGTCCTTTTTGATTGATACCTGGGTAGTGATAAACAGTTGATAAGAAAATTACCGAATTGTTGACAGCAGTATATCTTTCTGGTGTGAATGGAACAGAAAAAGCGATATACCACTCGAGTGATAATACCAATCAATCGAGAACAGCTTCTGCGAGTAGTTGTTTTTTAATTGATATGATTTCCTGGTTTCGGTTTACTATTTGATTTGTTCACGAGTGGACAACGTGTACAGTAATCGATCAGTCCAACGCAAACACAATGTTATATCCACATATCGTATCTCCTTAAGTATATATATATATATATATATATATATATATATATATATATATATATATATATATATATATAATTAGATTATCAAATTCTCTGGTCTATCACAATTTGCATTCAATTCGAAATGCCCACCACAAGATAGCTAGCTATTTCTGGCTTTGGCCTTCATCAGCTGTGGGTTGGCATGGTCCTCGTATCGAAGACAAATTGTGATAGATATCCAGAGGATTTGAAATGAATCGTGCCTTTACGGCAAGCGATACATAAGTGGAACCACCTAGGGTGTAACACTATAAGGAAATGCTGTCATAGTTTTCCGTCAGTGGTGACAGTTCGCCACGTCAACTAACAACTGCGTTTGCAGAAATAATGACAAGCACTCTCAGAGTGTTATCGAAAATCGAATCCACAAATGTATCTGAAATGATACAAAGAGAAAGTGTTATTTGCTATGAAGCAAGATGAATCAGGAAACTGATAAATAGATTATCAAATTCTCTGGTCTATCACAATTTGCATTCAATTCGAAATGCCCACCACAAGATAGCTAGCTATTTCTGGCTTTGGCCTTCATCAGCTGTGGGTTGGCATGGTCCTCGTATCGAAGACAAATTGTGATAGATATCCAGAGGATTTGAAATGAATCGTGCCTTTACGGCAAGCGACACATAAGTGGAACCACCTAGGGTGTAACACTATAAGGAAATGCTGTCATAGTTTTCCGTCAGTGGTGACAGTTCGCCACGTCAACTAACAACTGCGTTTGCAGAAATAATGACAAGCACTCTCAGAGTGTTATCGAAAATCGAATCCACAAATGTATCTGAAATGATACAAAGAGAAAGTGTTATTTGCTATGAAGCAAGATGAATCAGGAAACTGATAAATAGATTATCAAATTCTCTGGTCTATCACAATTTGCATTCAATTCGAAATGCCCACCACAAGATAGCTAGCTATTTCTGGCTTTGGCCTTCATCAGCTGTGGGTTGGCATGGTCCTCGTATCGAAGACAAATTGTGATAGATATCCAGAGGATTTGAAATGAATCGTGCCTTTACGGCAAGCGACACATAAGTGGAACCACCTAGGGTGTAACACTATAAGGAAATGCTGTCATAGTTTTCCGTCAGTGGTGACAGTTCGCCACGTCAACTAACAACTGCGTTTGCAGAAATAATGACAAGCACTCTCAGAGTGTTATCGAAAATCGAATCCACAAATGTATCTGAAATGATACAAAGAGAAAGTGTTATTTGCTATGAAGCAAGATGAATCAGGAAACTGATAAATAGATTATCAAATTCTCTGGTCTATCACAATTTGCATTCAATTCGAAATGCCCACCACAAGATAGCTAGCTATTTCTGGCTTTGGCCTTCATCAGCTGTGGGTTGGCATGGTCCTCGTATCGAAGACAAATTGTGATAGATATCCAGAGGATTTGAAATGAATCGTGCCTTTACGGCAAGCGACACATAAGTGGAACCACCTAGGGTGTAACACTATAAGGAAATGCTGTCATAGTTTTCCGTCAGTGGTGACAGTTCGCCACGTCAACTAACAACTGCGTTTGCAGAAATAATGACAAGCACTCTCAGAGTGTTATCGAAAATCGAATCCACAAATGTATCTGAAATGATACAAAGAGAAAGTGTTATTTGCTATGAAGCAAGATGAATCAGGAAACTGATAAATAGATTATCAAATTCTCTGGTCTATCACAATTTGCATTCAATTCGAAATGCCCACCACAAGATAGCTAGCTATTTCTGGCTTTGGCCTTCATCAGCTGTGGGTTGGCATGGTCCTCGTATCGAAGACAAATTGTGATAGATATCCAGAGGATTTGAAATGAATCGTGCCTTTACGGCAAGCGACACATAAGTGGAACCACCTAGGGTGTAACACTATAAGGAAATGCTGTCATAGTTTTCCGTCAGTGGTGACAGTTCGCCACGTCAACTAACAACTGCGTTTGCAGAAATAATGACAAGCACTCTCAGAGTGTTATCGAAAATCGAATCCACAAATGTATCTGAAATGATATCTATATCTGGATATCTATCACAATTTGTCTTCGATACGAGGACCATGCCAACCCACAGCTGATGAAGGCCAAAGCCAGAAATAGCTAGCTATCTTGTGGTGGGCATTTCGAATTGAATGCAAATTGTGATAGACCAGAGAATTTGATAATCTAATTATCAGTTTCCTGATTCATCTTGCTTCATAGCAAATAACACTTTC
Organism: Zygogramma bicolorata; assembly: GCA_032362365.1. NCBI lineage: Eukaryota > Metazoa > Arthropoda > Insecta > Coleoptera > Chrysomelidae > Zygogramma > Zygogramma bicolorata. The sequence continues at coordinate 340,407 of JAVJAQ010003141.1, read as the reverse complement.
TCTTTGTATCATTTCAGATACATTTGTGGATTCGATTTTCGATAACACTCTGAGAGTGCTTGTCATTATTTCTGCAAACGCAGTTGTTAGTTGACGTGGCGAACTGTCACCACTGACGGAAAACTATGACAGCATTTCCTTATAGTGTTACACCCTAGGTGGTTCCACTTATGTATCGCTTGCCGTAAAGGCACGATTCATTTCAAATCCTCTGGATATCTATCACAATTTGTCTTCGATACGAGGACCATGCCAACCCACAGCTGATGAAGGCCAAAGCCAGAAATAGCTAGCTATCTTGTGGTGGGCATTTCGAATTGAATGCAAATTGTGATAGACCAGAGAATTTGATAATCTAATTATCAGTTTCCTGATTCATCTTGCTTCATAGCAATTAACACTTTCTCTTTGTATCATTTCAGATACATTTGTGGATTCGATTTTCGATAACACTCTGAGACTGCTTGTCATTATTTCTGCAAACGCAGTTGTTAGTTGACGTGGCGAACTGTCACCACTGACGGAAAACTATGACAGCATTTCCTTATAGTGTTACACCCTAGGTGGTTCCACTTATGTATCGCTTGCCGTAAAGGCACGATTCATTTCAAATCCTCTGGATATCTATCACAATTTGTCTTCGATACGAGGACCATGCCAACCCACAGCAGATGAAGGCCAAAGCCAGAAATAGCTAGCTATCTTGTGGTGGGCATTTCGAATTGAATGCAAATTGTGATAGACCAGAGAATTTGATAATCTAATTATCAGTTTCCTGATTCATCTTGCTTCATAGCAATTAACACTTTCTCTTTGTATCATTTCAGATACATTTGTGGATTCGATTTTCGATAACACTCTGAGAGTGCTTGTCATTATTTCTGCAAACGCAGTTGTTAGTTGACGTGGCGAACTGTCACCACTGACGGAAAACTATGACAGCATTTCCTTATAGTGTTACACCCTAGGTGGTTCCACTTATGTATCGCTTGCCGTAAAGGCACGATTCATTTCAAATCCTCTGGATATCTATCACAATTTGTCTTCGATACGAGGACCATGCCAACCCACAGCTGATGAAGGCCAAAGCCAGAAATAGCTAGCTATCTTGTGGTGGGCATTTCGAATTGAATGCAAATTGTGATAGACCAGAGAATTTGATAATCTAATTATCAGTTTCCTGATTCATCTTGCTTCATAGCAATTAAAACTTTCTCTTTATATATATATATATATATATATATATATATATATATATATATATATATATATAAATATATATATATATATATATATATATATATATATATATATATATATATAAATATATATATATATATATATATATATATATATATATATATAAATATATATATATATATATATATGTGTTGTTGGTGAGTTCGGGTTGAACCGCGTCTGGAGTTTTGGAGTACAAAAATCCAGACGCGTAAAAATCAAATTGTACTCAATGAAATTTTTTCTAGATTTAAAGATAAAGATCCTGTATTAGATCATTCTAATGTTGTTTATTGTATCCCTTGCTCTCAGTGTGAAAAAAAGTACATTGGACAAACCAAGAGGAAGTTGAAAGATAGAATCTGTTCCATGAAAGTGATATTAGAAATCTCAAAAAAACCTGCTCATTAGCACAACATTCAATCAGTTTTGATCATTTCCCCGATTATGATAATGTGACGATATTGGAACATGAATCCAATCTTAAGAAAAAAACTTTTCTTGAAATGACACAAATTTTCAAAGAACCAAATTCCATAAATTCCAGGAAAGATATAGATAATCTCAACATCATATACTCATATTTACTAAGTCGCCCCCCACTGGGCAGTAATAATAACAACTTTACATTTTGTACTCCTGTGTAGTTGGTGATTTCACTTTCATTTTCATTGTGTGTTGGCAACAGGGTCACAGGAAACTGTAATCATTCGTCACTTGTCAACTTCATTCCCTTCTTTCCACATCATTTCCGTTAAAATTACAAATATGGTTTCCAATGCCTGTTAGGAGAAACAATTTCTCCCATTTTTCAATTCTTTTACATGTATGATTGATCATATCTTTTAATTAAAGTTTTATATTATATTTGTACCATTAGGTCGATGTGTTTGTGATATGTTGTCCTTCATGTTTTCATTAAAAAAGGATTATTAACCTCACATTCGTGAGTAAGCACATGTTAAAAAACTTTTCTATTCTCACAATTTTCCTAATTCATTGTAGAGTTCCTGATGAAGAGCCAATAAAGACTCGAAAGCTTGAACAGAAAAAAGAGTTCACTTTTTCCATTTCCTTGTTGACTGCACACCCGAATATTTAAAGGATTCTTCTTATATATATATATATATATATATATATATATATATATATATATATATATATATATATTTAAGATAAGTTTGTCCGATGAGGTTACCGTCAATAAAATATGGACCTAGAATATGATCTCCCACAATACCAGCCCATATATTCAATTTCTGGGGAGTTTGTGAATGAGTATCCCTGTACCAATGTGCCTGTTCACATGTCCATTCAAATAAAAACAAGATTCATCAGAGTACACATTGTAAAGGTAATTATTATCACCAAGCAATAATTGAATCATTATTGACAAAATGGTTGAGGCTTTCGCGGCCGAGGTTATTAGTATAACTACTTCTCTTCGGGCTTGAAGGCCGTCGTTCTTCGGAATTTCTTCCTGACGTTTCGCTAGCGCGAGTGGCCAGCTTCTTCAGAGGCTTATTCATCTCCGATGACTAAACAGTTCGATTTCTCAAGGCGTATTTATATTGATGCAGGTAGTCTGGAGTGTTAATTACTTCTGTCGGGTTCGGGGAATAATCATCATTATTAGTTGCCGCACTACCTGCTGTGATTTCATTAGTTATTCTTGATTTCTTCAGAATCGGATTCCAAATTCTGTTTAGAGTCAACGCTTCTTCCTTTCTGTTAAAATTGTCCGCATGTTTTTGGATCTCTATTGCCTCCCGCACCAGTCGGCTATGGTAACCCTGATTGCCCCCAACCAGGGTTACCATAGCCGACTGGTGCGGGAGGCAATAGAGATCCAAAAACATGCGGACAATTTTAACAGAAAGGAAGAAGCGTTGACTCTAAACAGAATTTGGAATCCGATTCTGAAGAAAACAAGAATAACTAATGAAATCACAGCAGGTAGTGCGGCAACTAATAATGATGATTATTCCCCGAACCCGACAGAAGTAAGTAACACTCCAGACTACCTGCATCAATATAAATACGCCTTGAGAAATCGAACTGTTTAGTCATCGGAGATGAATAAGCCTCTGAAGAAGCTGGCCACTCGCGCTAGCGAAACGTCAGGTAGAAATTCCGAAGAACGACGGCCTTCAAGCCCGAAGAGAAGTAGTTATACTAAATCATTATTTCACAAAACTCTATACGTCTGTCAGGATCATCTTCACTTAATTCTTGTACATTCTGTATTTGTAAGGATAGAATTTTGCTTCTTTCAGAATTCGATGTACTCTGCTTTAAGAAACTTCAGAAATAGTCGCAAGTTGTCTTGAAGATTGAATGTTGTCTAAAACTGCAACAGCGACCCTTTCATTTCTCATCGGCTTCTCCCGTTCATGTTTTTCACTCAGCACTGATCCAGACTCCATGAACGTATTCATCATTTCAATTACGTACTTGTATGATGTGGTATTTTCTGGACGGGTTTCATTGAAAATTTGTATCACTAGCACATCTTCCATTTTCAAAATACGTAGCTACAATAGATATTCTCTCTTGTAAAGAAAACCATTTTCGAAAGTTTTTAAATTTTTGAATGAAGTGAATCGAATACATCAATATACCAGGGCTTAAATAAAATGCGTACCTATACAAAAACACATGGCGATAATTAGTTTTTTATAAAAACGTCTGTCTCATTTTCTGAACTGATCATTTCTGAAAGCATATTATTTTTCAACACAGTGGCTTACCCACAGTGAACCTTCCTTACGATATTAATATTTTAGATGATGAAAAATAAAAATAACTTGATGCAACTTAGTTTTCATTAAAACTTCAACAACACTTGATCGATCATAAATTTCAGTACACCCATGTATTTGGGATTGAATTCCTTTCAAACTGATCTATCACAAGTATAGTAGTCCCATTGAAAATTCTGAAGTAGGGGAAGCGGGGGGTGATAAGGTTAACAACACAATCACTACGATAATGTATTTGGTGAGAGTGTTCCTCCTTCAAATTAAAAATCGACGGAGATTAGGGGGGTGACAAGTTCTAGCTGGTACACACTGTATATATATTTTCTCTATTCGATTGTTTGAAACCAAATTGCGGTGGTGTGTAACTTGATAGATGTAAACATGATTGCTCGTCCCAGAAAGATATTGATATAGGTATTAGTCTCTTGATGCATATGTGATGAACATTTTGAAATTGTGATAAGAAAGTATTTCTTTTCCATCTATAACCTCACTTCTCATGAGTTTTCCTTGCCTCGTTTTTTTTCTGAATACTTTCTTGAATTCGTCAAGTTTAAAGTCAGGAATGTTCGGCAAGAAACTGCATATTGATAAAAGAAGACCTGCAAAACATTATAAATTCTAGTAAATTTCAGAAAGTTGCCATAACTTTGTATTATCTTAATGTTCACAGATTGATTTCAGAATTTTTGTGAATACAGCACTCCAAGATAAATCTATCTCACGTTCAGAATCTGTTCATTCTGCCATTTCATCGAACTATACTCACCATCGAATTCTCTGTCGTCAAGGAATTCGTAAGAGTAAATCTCCTCGATGAATTCATAATTTTGAAAACCCGCATGCTTTAATTCTCTTTCCCACTCCACCCTGGGATTGGGTGCATAATGAAATGGTGAAATCATCTTCTCTAGTCCGAATTTGTTCCATTCTGGATTTTTTCTCAATTGGTCGAGAACATCATCAACAGGAGCATGCTCAAAAATTGACAAGAATATAGATCCTCCAGGTTTGAGCATTTTGTGCATATTGATGAGAGCTTTCCTGAAATGATTATATTCAATGGATACTGTCTTCCACATTGGATTATCAATCATAATTTATTTAGGAGTATTTGTCTTATGTTATTCAGAGTGTTTCTCAACTTCTAAGGTTAACCACATATTTATAGTGTGTGACCTAAGAAATCGGATTGCACGAAAGAAGGTAACAGAAGTCCCACATAAAAGAGATGAAACCACAGAACTCATAATTATAACTAGAATGCGTCTCATGTATCGTCGACTAACGTAAACTTGACAAATCATGGGCATTCGCAAAGGGGACAACTTGCACCAAGTAAACACATACGTCATTCCTTGTAATTCCAAGAGGAAATGAGAGAAATTTGGGACGTATGTCTGTTAAGATTACTAGTTTGTTTGTAAATAGAGCGGCGTTGTCAGTTTTATTTCTTCGCTGTGACGATAGTAAATATAAATATTGAATATTTATTATTCATCGATTATATTGTGCATAGACAAGAGTTATAGGTATATTGGTAATATTGTGTACATTACCCGTTCGATACGATGAAGTGTTTTGTTAAGGATTGTGGTAATTCTTGGAGAAAGGGGAAGAAAAAAGAAAACGTTATTTTCCATAAATGAGTTCTTGAATAACCTGTTGAAAGAGTCTCTAGAATAAAGGAAAACATTTTCAGATTTCAGCTTTCAGAGAGTGGTTTCATATATTAGGAAGTGATCTACATTTGAAGTGGCCTCAACCACAGCATTACAAAATCAAAATCCGCACTGAACATGTTCATTTTTCAATTCGATTCAATTCATACTGAAGTTTATACCATTAGATTTGGGGAAAGCGGTCTAGACCCGGTCTGGCGTCCTTCAACATTATAGAAAACATGTTTTCAATGTAATTTTCATTTAAGTAGTAGGATATAGGAATAACTTTCTGGTGTGAATCAAGATCTCATTTTGTATCTTCTATTCAAGGATTTTTTTATTATAAAACGTCTATGGATAAAACGATATTTTTACTGTTCTGATGTTCCATTTGAAACTGAAATTTCCAGTTTTATAAAACCAACCCATTGCTCATCCCCAAGTTACGCACGTTATATTTTGCGCCGCTACTGTGAAGAAGACATTTACAGTGTTGCAGGTTATGCATGATTTGTCCATCCGCCATATTTGAAACGCATTCTAGTTATAATTATGAGTTCTGTGGATGAAACTTAAAACGTCCAAGGGTATTTGTCCTCGATGGATGTCGGATAAGGCATAAAACAACAAAATATAAATTCGACGGACCCAAACTAGTATTGAAGTCAATGAAACCCATTTCGAATATCTTTCATTTTATTTTTCGTGTAATTGATTTCCTCTATGACACTGTATTTAAGGGTTATTGATATTGATTTGCGAAACATTTTAGCATCCGTATTTTTGTGTAGAGCACATAGTATAAATTCAAATTCATTCACAAATGATGGGCTTGAAACTACATTATATGCATACTACAGGGTGTAACTGAAGAAGTGTAAAACATTTAGGGAGGTGATTCCTCATCGAAAAAAAGATAGGATCTTTCATATAAAGGAACTTCATTGGAACATCCCTTGTTAAGATACAGGGGGTACATAAAATTTGTATAACAATTGGTATGACGCTGACAGCTTGTGAATTTTCGAAATTGAAATAATACTTTTCGTTTGATGCAGGTACTAACTGAAAAATAACAATGAATCCAGTTCCCATTTATGACGATGTATACCTGTAGTTTTTCGTAAAATAATTTTTTGCTGCGAACTGGTTTATTTTGGGAAAAAAACCCATGATACATTTTTTGTTTGGAATGAAACAGGCTATCGGAAATAAATTTTTAAATGGTAAACAAATAATAAAAAAGTTACATTGGAACTAAATTTTAGGGGTTGCGTTTTCCACCCATTACAACCATGGGGTAAACCAAATAAATTACTAGCTAAGTGTCTTTTTGGTAGTACGAAACATCAGGTTGATTTCAATACTGTAACTTTTGCAGTGCTTGTGAAAAAATTGTTATACAAATTTCATGTACCACCTTTAAAGGGCTTGTATCTTAACAAAGGATGCTACAATGAAGTTTCTTTATATGGAAGATCCTATCTTTTTTTTCGATGAGGAATCATCTCCTTAAATGTTTTGTACTTATTCAGTTACACCCTGTGAGAAATTTTAAAAATTTGTACTTGAATATATAGATTGGTTTTTAATTATTATTAAAGGAAATTAAGGATGTTGCATCTAGAAATTTCGTCAAGTGAGCATGTTTTCTCGTAGCAAGGGTAGTTCACAATTTGAGTGGTTTTCAGTACTTCTCATTCAATTCAGAATCGATGAAAACCTCTAAGAAGTTTTTTAGTTTGGAGTGTTCCACAATCATTTTCGGATCACAATCAAATCTCATTGATAGAATTTTCTCGAGTTCTTCATGTTTGCTTCATAATTTGTACTCTTCAATACCCTACCTCAGATTATATTACCTACAGCTCATCCAATCCATCTTGGCACAAACTCAGCTACTTCTCCAGTTGCACACTGGTAGTGCAGCAGACCATGACGAAAGAAAAAACACCTACTATAAATTAATTTCAACACAGTGAACACATGTAATAGGTATTTTTTATTTTTAGTAAACTTCAAAGAGATTGCTGGGCATATACGTCATCATTTCTGTGCCAAGATGGATTGGATAAGCTCTACTTCCGGTGGCAACTCAATTAGTCCTATGGAGTTCAAAAATCATACTAATAATCGAAATGAACATATGGAATCAAAGGATTGAACACTCAATCGATTTCGTCTCCTTATACAGTGCATTTATATATTGTCCCCCCTTTTATTTCTTGAACGGGTCATCACAAAATATTGAAATTTGGGAAAATTAAATTGATGCATGAATACTATATTTTGAAATTGATACATGAAAATCTCAAGATGATGACGCTCCTGGCAAATACTTTACAACGCTTGAATATGAAGTCAATATCTTTACTAACTACAAAATGACGGAACATTTAATAGTTGCATGCACACATCGACGTTCGACTTCATATTGGAGTAAGTTCAGTTCCGTACACCTTCTGCTTCAAATAGCCACATACAAAAAGTCTAAAGGTGTCAAATCTGGCAAGCGGACTGGCCATTCTGTAGTACCTCGAAGGCCAATCCAACGACCATAGAAAGTATTATCCAAATATCTGATAGATTAGTGATCCACTATCATTTTTTGTCGAAGTTTAGTTGGGATTGGGATCAGTGAAAAAACTATTGTTTTTTTTTCAATCCCAACTAAACTCGACAATAATTATCCAAATAGTTTCTTACTTGTCTGTTGTTATGTGGTGGCGCTCCATCTTGTTGAAATAATAATATCCATATCGAAATCATTAGGATTCACTTCGACGATTTCGGTGATTATGAGATCAACAATTGTTGCCAGCATATTCGAATACAATTCCCCTGTTGAATATTGTTGGAGATAGTTTACGTGGTACCTATCAACCTATAAAATCGAAAACTAAATGATAACATTCGAACTAAACGATGATGTTCGTTTTACTGACATTTATGCCTTTTTTTATGAACAAAAAATAACCTATCAAACCTTATCGAGTTGTTGGTCTTGCCATATGACCGAGAAAAACGAATATTTCTGGAAATATCGATATTAATGTGTTTGTAGTCAGGTAAGCATTAAACGTTCCGCCATTTTGTAGTAGGTGAAGATACTGACTTTATATTATAGGGTTGTGAAGTATTCGTCAGGAGCTCCAAAATGATGTATCACAAGACTCATTTCCAGTCGCCATCATGAAACTCTCATGTGTCGATTTTACTCCAATATATAGTATTCATACATTGATTTTTTTATCCCATGGAATTTTTCGAGTTGACCCGTTCAGAAAATTAAAGGGGGACACTAAAACACTGAAGAAATGCACTGTATGAATAATAAGCCAAAATGCCTTTCTGAAATCTTCAACATACACAGACCCCAACACCTTTGATGAACTTGACGTATGTGTTCCTTCATTTCTTCTGATGTATCAGGCAGTTTTCTGCATGAACGAGAAGAGAAATAGAAATATATTGAATAACTCCACTGATACTTTCAATAGAATAAAAATATTCTATTAATAGAAAGATTCCTAATTATAGAATATTTATATCAGGTGCTGTATTTTGTACTCACGTTGGAGGTTTCACCAGATGCATTACAAAAAATCCGAAGATATTATCAAACCTATTCGTATATTCTGAAGGATTTTTTTTTGTAGTCACGTCCAACTGTGCAACTTCCACTAAAGGATGCGTTGTGTTCTTCCTGGCATATTCCACCATTTGTTCCGATATATCAGTCGCTACAAACTCCTTCATATCTTTAGGCAAATAAGGAAACAATGATTCTCGGGAAGCGCCACCGTCTCCATGTCCAATTTCTAATATCGAAGGGTGCTTTCTCCATTTTATTAGATCATGGTATTTTTCCAAACATTCTCTTGTGATGACTCTGGCACAACGATTGCTGTCCGCGTACAATTTCGGATAAAACATCGACATTTTCGAACTGTTTTTCAGACCTTCCGACGACGAACACAGTCTGATTTGAACCATTGAACTCACTGTTTATATAGTGTAGCATTCTCGCAACTCGCTTTACCTTATTTACAATTCCAATTAGTCAAACCGGGACAATTTATCATATGATGAAATTGAAACGTATCCAGAGTGGATTCTCGCCTCATTAAGTTAGCTTTGAAAAATATTTTCGACTTTCTGTTTATGGATAATTATGTGGTTTATTCATGAAATCAGTTGAGAAATCAACTAAAGTGACCTTGAATATTTTCACGAAATCATATCTTTTTTTTTTCATTCACGCTTGTTTATTTTCATTACATATATTGAGAATTCGCCTTTAGTTGGGATGTCAATTATAATAAAATAGAATATAATTTTATTATAGAAAAGTGAAATTGTTTTGTAGAATATTGTTATGAATTTTCATATTGTAGATATGCCCAGTAGTATACCTTTCACCTGTATTCATGCCTTTTTTATTTAGTTCACCTCTCAGACGCCAATGAACATGATGAACTCCTTCTCAGCGGTGTGGTTTCTGTGGAATACAGAGCTGCTTATTGATGTCATATATTGTGATTGAAAGAAAAAACCAAATAAAATCTTCTCAGATTCAATCTATTACCAATTTTTATTGAAATTATAATACCTTTTTTTATAAATGTCAAGAATTCAAATGTTTTAACTTTTTGATCAAATATTTTCTTATCATTAAGTTCCTCGATATAAGAGAAACCCAACTTATTGAACCAACCAAAACAAAAATAATGAGATTTGGTCGAAACATCTGCTCGGTGTCGTTCCAAAACATTTCTAGACACAAAATCAAGGATTACTGAAAAACGAACACTACCAAAAATGTTATTATCGCGGTAAATGGTCTATGGTTACACCGTGGAGATGGATTGCAAAATAAAGTTCTGGAGGTCGAAAATTGAAATGAACGCAGGGATAGTAATGTTCTCTTGGAATAAATCAACAGGATATGGATTAGTTTTGTGGTACTAGGATTTCTGCTACCGTCTACCTTATGGTGGATTCATGCAACAATCATAAGGATTGTTGACCGAGTTTCAACTCTTACTATTTATGATTTACGAATTTTCGAACTGCGCATGCGTTATCCGATTCTGAATGTATTGTCAAATGTCGTGTATCATGATTGGCTCTTCAAAAGTATAACCCCGCCAGACGTCAGAGTGACTGCGTCAAATCGACCAATTAGGAAAGCTTGTCTTACGATTAGACAGTTCTAAAGATTTCTGCATGAAAGGTGTATATTTTGTTAAGGCTAATGATTTCCGAGTTCTGATTACCAACTTCCGAGCTACGATTGCTGCATGAATCCACCATTACTGAATCATGTGAAACTGAATTTTCTGGTACGTACTCGTTTTCTTTTCCTTTCCCATGGTTGTTAGTATTTTCTATGATAACAGTAGCTCACTTAGGTAGTTGATTTTTTACTCCCTCGTTGCTATCACTACCTCCCGATTTAAGGTGTCACTTTCACAGGCCACTTCTTATAGTCTAATTTTCCTTAATACTATTCACAAATGATCATTATATATTGAAATCTGATTTTTGAAAGCTACATAATGGTATATATTTTATTAAATTTTCATAACTTTCAATTGATTTCTTTCATTCAATTCCTTTTAATTACTAATATTGTGTCTGTAATTTATTCTATGTCAAAGTTTGTGTTATGTTTTCATGTCTGGTCATGTTGGTCTTGAGTTTTCAGTAACTGTGATGATTAATATGTACTACTATCTGTATTGTAGATTGTCTAGTGATTGGATCTGTACCTGTCTTGTAGTTTTCCGCTGCCTGAATTCATACCGCAGCTGAAAGTTCCTTAAATAAGGATATTGGATGTTGTTTCCATGGTTGTTGTTTTTGGTTAGCCAAAATCAGCTAGACATATATATATATATATATATATATATATATATATATATATATATAGAATGGCCAGTAAGCTCTCCAGACATTACCCCGTTAGATCATTTCAGAGAGAGAGAAGTTCAGAGGTTATAATACTGATAATGATAATAATGAAATAATGATGCTAAAATAGCAGGGGAAGCCACACAATATCTGAATCTGAATAGTCGCTGGTCAGTAGCACCACCACTCTCCTGAGCTCAGGATGTAAAATCGGACCTGCTTCTCTCTGGTGCCGTCCGTGGGCCTTGCAGGCCTCCAACTCTGGTTTCGAATATTAGTTGGAAAATCGTCTAATGATTTCCAAACCACTCTTTCGAGAAAGAACCTTCGAACAAATCGAATTTCAATACAGACCATCAAATCAATGTAGAGAAAAGATCTTCAGAAGTCTCTAGTATAGAGCATAAGTTATATTATCAAACAATAATGAGATCCAGATACCATAGAACACAGAGTTCAGGAATGCTTTTCCTACGAAGTGATCATACTATTTATTCGCAATTCGTTCGAAATTATACAGATATTAATTAATTTTGAAAAACAGCGAATTATTCTATTCTCAAATGATCATCCTTCAAGATTCGTGATAAAATTACTTGGGTTACAATGGAAACTGTTCTCAATCATTCATGTAGAACACTAACAACTATAAGGAAATTTAATTTCCTTATGGTAAGGAAATCTTGACTTTTTCTTCGAGGAAGTCTACGTGGAATGTCAAAATTTGCTAGCAATTTGAGGTAACAATATTCCAAACAGATTAGATCTCTATTGAGTCGAAACAAATGTGGAACAGAATTCAAAAATCGTACATATCGCATTCTATGTGTATGTAGCAGTGTTTATACTGGTGAAACATCAATGTCATTGAGAATTAAAACAGCTGAACATAAAAAAAAATGAGAAGACGAGAAATTGATGAATATTAATTATCTGAATACATTTTAGGTTTCTTTTCCTTCTGACAGGACTGTATCCAGCACAGTTCCAAGCAGTTGCACAGATATGTCGTGACAGTCGATTAGCATTTATATATAACAAAGCAGAATGAAAAGAAGGGAAACACAAAGAGGCTACTTGCATTTTGTTACACGAAAATGAAGATTTTGCTAGTTGTTCATCGAGTATAGATCAATGTTCAATATCTCTTCTGAGAAGGAATGTTGAAATGATGAGATTCACTTTGAAGTAGGTTGTGTCAGAATTGACACTCGGTATGGCTATAATTGATGTGGCCATACCTGCGTCATATCCTGACACATCTAGTTGAAAATTCTAATCTTCATATATACTCCAGTCTATGACGGTGAAAAAAGTGTAAACTGTGTATTTATCCCATACAGCACCGATTCGTATGAAAATTTGGATATAGGTTCTACTTACTCTCTATTCCAAAATCTATCCCGTGCCGAGGGTTGCTTTCTCCTTGGGGGTGGATGCCACCCCTTCTTGGGGATGAAAAAATGTTTATTGGAAATAAGTGCGGAAATCAATAGATTGACTAAATCTAAGCACTTTTTGTTCAATGAAGTTTTTTCTGAAAAGCAATACTTTTCGACTTATTCGCGAGTGAAATTGTCGGTTTTCAGTAAAAAAAAAACACGTTTTCAGATACTGTTCCGCGAATAACTGGAAAATAATGCATCTAATCGAAAAGCTTGCAGAGAGCAAAATTATAGCTTTGGAAAAAACAAAGGTGATTGTTCATTTGTGATGTATGCAAACCCACTACAAACTGAATAATTGCTTGTTGAAAGTTGATTGGTATTTTCAAACGACAAAATGGAAAGTTTCTACGTACAATAACCAAAAACCAAAGCATTTTTCGGAAAAAAACTAATTGGACCTTTTCTGAAGTCCTTCAAAAATCCTTAATTTTTGTTATTTATAATAGTTTCTAGCATCAAAACTGACCGAGGTATGAAGGAAATAATGTTGAATCCTATTTTTCCGTTGAAAAAAAATTGTGAATAACTCATCCTCTCTTCTCCCCCCTTTGCAAAAAATCGTTGTTACTCCATAATTCACTTCATTCATGTTCTTTCAATGAGTTCAGAGTTTTTCATCAATTGAAAGTACGTAGTTTTGGGAAAAATTGAGATTGAAGAGAAAAAAATCATATACGTAATTCAGCGAGAAATCACAATTTCTTCGAAATAAGTCGAAAAGTATTGATCATATGCAAAAATTTTCAGAGTACAAAATTGAAGGCTAGTCTCCTCTGAAAATTTCAGTGTTTCATTTTTTTCTGCAGGATGAAAATAGAGTAAGATATGGCCAGTTAAATATTGTGAGGTTTCGCGCAAAGTACCTTTTTTGAGCCCTTTCAGCATGAACCTTTTCAAAAATATAATCTGAAACAAAAAATAATGTAAATGAGCATATAGCTCTTGAAAAAGCTACAAAATACTCCTTTGGTGGATTTGATTGCTTGAAGACTAAGCGAGTTATGGGAAAAAACCAAAAACAATTCTTGTATAAATTAGAGTATGTACATTAGTATATTGAAGAATACACATAGTAACTATATTTTAGGCCTAGTGGAACTATATGTATATCATATATGTATATATACAAATAGTTCCACTAGGCAACGATTTTTTCCAATGGGGAGGGAAAGAGAGGATGAGTTATTCACAATTTTTTTTCAAGGAAAAAATAGGATTCAACATTATTTCCTTCATATCTCGGTCAGTTTTGATGCTAGAAACTTCTATAATTAACAAAAATAAAGGATTTTTGAAGGACTTCAGAAAAGGTCCAATTAGTTTTTCCCGAAAAATGCTTTGGTTTTTGGTTATTGTACGTAGAAACTTTCCATTTGGCGTTTGAAAATACCAATCAACTTTCAACAAGCAATTATTCAGTTTGTAGTGGGTTTGCATACATCACAAATGAACAATCACCTTTGTTTTTTCCAAAGCTATAATTTTGCTCTCCGCAAGCTTTTCGATTAGATGCATTATTTTCCAGTTATTCGCGGAACAGTATCTGAAAACGTGTTTTTTTTACTGAAAACCGACAATTTCACTCGCGAATAAGTCGAAAAGTATTGCTTTTCAGAAAAAACTTCATTGAACGAAAAGTGCTTAGAATCAGTCAGTCTATTGATTTCCGCACTCATTTCCAATAAAAAATTTTTCACCCCCAAGAAGGGGTGGCATCCACCCCCAGGGAGAGAGCAACCCTCGGCACATGGTAGATTTTGAAAAAGAGTGTACGTAGATCCTGAATCCAAATTTTCATGCGAATCGGTGCTGTATGGGATAAATACACGGGTAAATGGTCATAGACTGGACTAATAACTTTTCAAGAAGGCTTGACAAAAGAGGCGGACAAGCTTCCGAAACGTTACCAAGGGAAATATTAGGCATCTTTTCATATATCTCGTCAATTTAATCCTCGAGTTTATAAAAAAATCGATACCTGACTGACAAAATATTCAGTCAATTTTGTTTCTTTATAGGATTTCACTCACGTATAGGGACAAATACGTCAACTTGCCCTGAAACAGATATTATAATGACTCAAAGCTCTTTCTTTTTCATTTTCAGGGAAGGGAAAACCCAAAAATTGGATTTTATGATGCTTCTTCCTCACCTGACAAATTGTTCACTCAGAAGAAGAGGAGGTAGAAAATAATTTCTTCAAATTCTAATATAACTTTCCAACCTCCTCAAAACATCATTCTACTTCTACTACTTACGAAGTGGTTAGATCCCCGATAACGTTTACACACCATGTTATAAAAAACAAGCTAACCCTGACACGATGTCGTAGCTACTATTATAACTGCGAATTTACTACAAAGATATGATAGGGTTCTACTTTCTGCATCAGAAAGACTGAAACTCAAAGCCGACCTTGTACTGCATAACTTTGCAACATATTGCTCCAAAAATACCTTGATGGTAAATCACGGCAAAACGATTATCGTTGAGTACTACAACAGAAACAGAACATCTGCAAACCTCAAATTTGATTTCAACGAAAACGTTATTCAAACGTCTACTTCCTCGCACCTTCTAGGTGTTACTATAGATAAAAACCTCACCTGGGAAGCCCAGATAGACACTGTCTGCAAGAAACTAAACAAAAGTTGTTATGTTATTAATAGTCTCAAAAATCTCCTCAACATTGACTCACTGTTACAAATATATTATGCATTCGTTTACTCAGCGATTTCCTACAATATAATAGTATGGGGTCAGGCGTCAGATGTTAATAGGGTTTTCATAATACAAAAACGGATTTTGAGAATTATTTTTGACATACATCCTCGGGATTCCTGCCGAGAAGTTTTCAAAAAAAATGGCATATTTACTGTCACCTCAATCTATGTACTGAATCTCTTGAAGTACATATTCCAGAATAAGCATAAGTACCCTTTGAATAGTGACACTCACTGTTACAACACCAGACGCAAAGATAACATAAAGATGAACAAACCAAATCACACATTCTATAAAAAATCTCCAATTTATGCCGGATGTCTCTTATATAACCTGCTACCTGACGAAATGAAAAAAGCCGAATCTCCAGCAATATTTCATCGCAGTTTGAAAAAACTATTGATCAAACAATGTTTTTATACGTTAGAGGAATTTACGTCTTTCTTGTTTTGTAAACGTAATATATTTAACAATATGTGTATTTATGACTGATTCTTTTTTTTATAGTATCGGTCTCTAGTGTATATGACTTGTCCTATCTATGTTTATACTAGCCTTCGGGATGAATAAAATATTTTATTTTATTTTATTTTATTTTATTATTACGCCAATCCTCTCCATACACTTAGTTTTCGAAAATTAACCGTTACCATTTCATCAGCAATTTTCTT
This sequence comes from Zygogramma bicolorata, assembly GCA_032362365.1. Lineage (NCBI taxonomy): Eukaryota > Metazoa > Arthropoda > Insecta > Coleoptera > Chrysomelidae > Zygogramma > Zygogramma bicolorata. The sequence goes on along the minus strand of JAVJAQ010003141.1, from coordinate 323,983 downwards.
GGGTACCGCTCTGTCGCTTATAAGGGCCAGTTCATTTTCAATGCCGCCAATATTTCAGTGAATAATCCAGACATCTCCTTAATGCAACAATGTGAAATATTATTGGCAAAATGCATTCAAACTATACATATAAATGCTTCACTTCTCGTCAGCTTCTAATGATCTACAAAGCTCAGATACGACCAGTCTTGGAATATGATTCTCATGTGTTAAGTTCGGTACCAAAACATCCATTGAGGCTTCTCGATTCTATTCATTCTATTCTATTCTATTCTACTTCATTGAAACATCGTAGAAGGGTCGGAGACTTGTCTTTCTTCGGTAGAACTACTTGCCGAAAGAGGTCTTTCCTGAGGCTTATAAACTTCAGAAATTCATCGTGAATGTTAATTCGTATCTCCTGTCCCTTGACTCACGCGGTGAATATTACAGGGCTTCTTTTCCGTGTGAATCTGCATAAAAAACATTGTTATTTTTGAAACCTTTTGTAGGTGAATGATATTTACCAACAACTAAATTTTCTGGGAGTATCATGAAGTTAGTCTATTCACAATTCCTACTTGAAACTCAGAATACATGGAAAGTATTTTTGTAAATACTATCTATTTTTCAATTTATGATATATATATATATATATATATATATATATATATATATATATATATATATATATATATATGTACTTGAATTACTTACTTACTTACTTACTTACTTGAAATACATAAACCTGGAGAATCGATGTGATCTAGCGTCTTAATTCGCTGTTATTATAATATTAATATAGCTGATGAAAGAATTTGAAAATCTCCTAAAAAATCATAGAAAATATAAGAGGTATCGAAGTAAGTGAATTAGTCCTTGTTTTTTGACCAGACTGGTTCCAGAGGTTCCTAGGATTATTTTTCCAGAGGTCATTAGGACCGTTTATTACCCATTTAAAATGTTTTCAGTCCAACCGTATATCATTGGACTTAGCGTCGCATAGATTTGAGGTTTATTTTTTGACGTTATCACCCCTGTTAATCAGCGTTGTTTTATCCTTAAAAATGGCAACATTGCATTTTCTTGGTTCCAGTGCCGGGATTATGAACATACGATACAAACGAAAAACTAGATATTCAAGTTTTATTCGTATAATAGTTCCCAAAGTTCGGATGTCCTATTTTTGTATTGTCTATTATTGTTCACAAAAATATATTACAGTTTCCTGTATGATTTCCACTTACAATGGGTTTACAAAACCGCGACACGTGTTTCGCTATTACAATGGCTTCTTCAAGCAAGATCAAATTTGACAAAATTCAATCACGAAAACTATCTTTACCAGGTATTTGCACTTGAAGAGGAATTCGCCTAGAAGTTTCGAGAACGGAAACACATTCAGTTTCCGAAACGTTGACAGATAAGTATTTTCATATATATCTGTTTATTATTTATTATTTTTTGATGGCCAAAATTTGAGTTATACGAGAAGTTGCTGACTAATTGGACGTGTTAATTAATTCTTATTTTTTCAGATTGTGATAGGTTACAAACCCAAAAAACTACGAAACAAATATTGATCCACCACAAAAAAATGACGTTCAAACAATAAGTATTTGATATTTCGAAAAATTCAATTTCTGAAATATCGGTCGGTAACACTTTGCCTTGCTAAGATACTTTCTTGCACCGTATTGTTCATCAGGTAGCTCATTATCCATTTTCGCAACTTCTGCTGGTACAGGAATATTAATACAGATATAATGTAATACAGCAAATGTTCTGATTAGTTTTTCTGAAAAAAAAAATTACAAATATTTTTTTCCACAGTTTCCACTATCCTGTCAAGAGTCACACACACATCTAGTATCACGGTGTGGGCTATTGTCCAAATACTGATAACAATCTACCTAAGAATATTTTATACATATGCTCGGTCCTATTCAATATATCAAAAGAGTTCATGGTTGTTCCGTAGTTTTCTGCGTTTCTAACCTACCACAATCTGAAAAAAATTGAATTAATATTGGAATCTATACACAAGTGTAGAAGGGCAGATTTTCGATATACCCTGAAAAGTTGCTGCGTCTATTGAAAACCAGTTCTATTTGGATAGAACAGGTCCAATTAGTCAAAACAAAGTTTTGAGAACGGAAGCGTTTTGAGTTTCCGAAACATTGAAGATAAGTATTTTCATATGCATTAGTTCTTATTATTTGTCTGACTCGTTCTATCCAGAAGAAACTGTTTTATAATAGACGCAGCAACTTTTCGGGGTAGATAAAAAATCTGCCCTTCTTCACCTGTATGGATTCCTATATTTTTTTTTTCAGATTGTGGTAGGTTAGAAACCCAAAAAACTACGGAACAAATATTGATCCACCACAACATGATGACGTACAAATAGTACTATGGTTGTGTAGTTTCCTCTAGCACTCTTCCACAGTACGATATCTTATTTATAACCATACCAGAGTCAAAGACCATAGAAATTCATTATAGTCTAAGAACTTGTGAACACTTTTGAGTAGGTTCTTGAGGCACTACAAAAATTTGTAATGTTCCTTGAAATATCCCCAAATGAAGTAGTCGAGGTTTGGCTGAAAGGAAACAGCCCCACACCAACCTTGATTTTTTATAAGGGAATTTTTTCAACTGAAAAATGTATTTGGGGCATTTAGAACCTTTATATTTTCGTAGTTGAATATTTAAGGAATTGAGAAATGAAAAAGTCGGTATAGCTTTTTCACTTCTCTCTGAGTGTCCCTTTTACTCTCCCAAACTGCCAGCGTGCCACAACAACTTTTTTTTCGTTTATAAAAAAAATCATTTTTCATTAGTCTGGCTAACATTTAGACCCTACTAATCAGTATGGCTTTATTATTTCTCAATTCCTTAAATATCCAACTTTGAAGATATAAAAATGTTGAAATGCCACAAATACATTTTTCAGTTGAAAAATATCCCCTTTAAAATACTCAAGGGTTGGTAGGGGGCCGTCACCCTTTAGCCAGACCTCGACTATTCCATTAGGGGATCTTTCAAGGACAATAACACAAATTTTTGCCCAAGAACTTACTCGAAGATCTAATATCAGATAACCAGGAGAACTCTAGCGAACAAGGAAAAAACTCTGCCGCCACACCGAGCACCGTTGAAAATATTTTCCACTTCAAACGAAAACCAGACGAGGAAGCTAGAAACGACACTCTGAAAATTCCCAAGAAAACCACACGTTCTCAAAAAAAATAATTTCTCAAATCGACCGTTTTCTGCATTTTATTGTATCTGAACTGTTTTTTTATTGATTCTTGTACAAAATATATATTTATCCCTAAAATGAATCCATATATCAGAGATTATGAATATGAACTAGTTAAAAGAAAAGAAATTGAAGATATAAGGGAACTAAATTAACTCGTTGCATTGGAGAGAAATAAAAAATATAAATTCAAAATTTTACATCAGAATATAAGAAGTATTGCTAAATATTTGAATGAACTAGAGATCTACTTATCTGAAGTCGATGAACCCTTTCAGTGCATTGTACTAACAGAGACTTGGACCATTCACGATATAAATATGTTTAAACTAAACGGATATGATACTCTATACAACGAGGGTAACATAAATAGATCCGATGGAGTTGTAATTTTTGTACAAAAAAGTTTGTGTTATAATCATGAAATAATCAATATAGATAATTGTAAAGCAATTCAAATTTCATTTGAAGTCAACAATAGAAATATTCATTTAACAGGTATTTACCGACCACCATCGACTAACGAAAACACATTTGTTAGAAATCTCCAGCAATATCTATCGACAACAGCACAACTAAATGATGATCTACATGTCATCATTGGTGATATTAATCTCAATATTTTATTTGAAGATGATATAGTCACAGATTATCTCAATAATTTTTATGAATATGGTTTCCACTCAGTTATAAATACGGTGACAAGACCCCAGAGTGGTACTTGTTTGGATCATATTGTTGTGGGAAATAATAATAATAATAATAACTTCATTCATAATAGATAGACAATACACAGAACATACATAGTTTGTTAATAAAAGTAATACAGGAATAAAGCCCAAAGCGATAAGTGCTATTGCCCTTGTTTCGCCATTGAAAAAGTCGAAAAATACAGTATCACAGTGGACATAATAAGAAAAACCTAAATAAATCAAATTCAGTCGATTCGTTTCCTATTTTATTGAAAAGTACTATTACTGATCATTATAGTACTATTGTCAACTTGCCAATTCATGAGCATGATACCAATGTACAAAAAGAATCGAAATTCAGAAAATGTATTAAGTATACACAGTTGGAAAAAAAAATTGCAGAATATGACTGGTCGCATATTGTTTCTTCTGACAATACTGACGAAAGCATTTCCCACTTTTTAGGTCTTCTAAAAAAAATGATTGATGAACAGACAGGGAGAATACGAATAAAACATAAATGTATCAAACGCAAGCAATGGATTTCTGATGGTTTAGTAAATTCAATAAATACTCGAGATCACTTATTTAACAGACTCGAAAAAGAATCATATAATGCTGACCTGAGAGATGAATATATCAGATATCGCAATATACTGAAGAGACTCATCACAGACGCCAAAATAAATTTTTATAAAAATCGTATCACCAAGGCTCAAAATGATAGCAAAATGTTATGGGAAACAGTAAAGGATATCTCGGGCAGTAACAAAGATATAAAAATAAAAAGTGTCAAAAATGAAGAAGGAGAGCTAATACATGATAATAAAGAAATTTCTGATTGTTTCAATACACACTATGCTCGTGTTGGGCAAAACCATGCAGAAAAAATCCAACAGCCAACTAACCCGCTTCTCAAGCGTGATTTTTCACGTCAATCCATTTTTATGAAAGCTACAACTGAGGAAGAAATAATCAACTCATCAATTCGCTAAAGTTACAAAAAGCACCAGGCATTGATGACATCACTGCAGAAACGCTTAAAGAAATAAAAGATGAGATCGCGTATCCCCTTGTGATAATATTCAATAAAATTCTTCAAAATGGAAAATTTCCCCCTGCTTTGAAAATAGAGGTAATAAAACCCTTATATAAAAAAGGGGAAAGAACTGAGGTTGCTAATTACAGACCAATTACGTTAATTTCAAGTTTGGCGAAAGTTTTGGAGAAAATCATAAAGACCAGATTGAATTCATTTATTAGCAAATATAATTTTATTTCAAAAAACCAGTTCGGTTTCAAAGAAGGACTATCAACACAGGACGCTATTTGTTGTCTGACGTCGAAGGTAGCTGAAAATCTAGAAAAAAGTAAACCATCCCGCTGTGTTTTCCTGGACCTTGCAAAGGCCTTCGACACAGTGAATCATTCACAAATGTTGGAGACTTTGCAGGATCTAGGGTTCAGAGGTAATGCCTTCAAACTCATGGAAAGCTATCTCGAAGGCAGGGAACAATATGTAAAAGTTGGTGATGTACTCAAAGACAAAAAAATCGTTGAATGTGGTGTTCCCCAGGGAACGGTCTTGGGTCCTATTCTTTTCACAATGTATATTAATAGTATACTCACAAACGAATCTTCTCGGACAATCATCTGCTTTGCAGACGACACCGCTATATTGTACGATTCCTGTAATTGGGAAGACGTGAAAACTAAAGCCGAAGTGGATATGAGTAGAGTTATTGACTGTTTCAATCAAAGAATACTCTCAATTAATTTCGAAAAAACGTGTTACATTCCGTTTTCTTGTTATGCCAATTCTCTGCCCCATTTCCAAAAATAAGATATAAATAACCATGATAACAAATTTACAATTCAGTCATCAGATAAGGTTAAATATCTTGGGTTAATAATTGATAGACACATTAGATGGAACCATCATGTCGGCGGAACATACTGGATAATAGTCACTTGAAAATCATATATCATGCACTAATAGAGTCGCGACTAACGTATGGAATTCTTGCCTGGGGAGGGGTGGCATCAACACATCTGAGAAAACTGGATGTTATACAGAAAAAATATTTGAAAATTCTATTTTCTAAACCGAATGATTATTCAACCAATCTCTTATTTACGGTTAGGTTGAAAAACAGAGAGTGTGACACACGTCACACTCACCTGACACCTCGCCTTTTTTCCAATCCAATCCGATTAGGTTATGATCCAAGATTTGTTCTGGTTCTATTGGAAAATAAAGACACTATTATTATTATTATTATTATTAATATTCCATAATGCAAAAATACTTGACCTCAGACAATTATACTTTTTCAAAATCGTTATGGAACAATATAAAAATAGAAATAAATTGACATATATCGACCACTCTTATGAAACAAGACAGAAAACCAATGTACCTCTCACAACAATATACGTATCCAAAACACTTGTTCAGAAAATATTCAAAACTTAGGTAACCGTCTATATAATTCCTTACCCTTGCAATGTAGAAATGCTGTAATTATTTACTCGTTCAAAAAACAAGTTAGAAGCCACATTTTAGAAATGGATAGATTGGCCCTTCATAGACTTATTGAACCTCAAAAAAAATGAATTATAATCTAATAGTAAGCGTATTTCTCATGTTTGTTCATACAATCCTTCCATACCTATTTGCATTATTCGATATTTATTCCATTCTTACTAAATACTTCTCTCACCATATTTTGCATAAATTAACAGATATAATCTCTAGCTATCGATCTCACCACTTTTTTATTGTTGTATCATGTTATTTTTATTAATTGTTATAAGTCTCCATATGTATGTAAGTTTATGTTTGTCTGAGTGTGTATTTATGTGTTATTAATTATTGATATACATATATTATTTTAATTCGAATGTATCAATACACATGAATCTCTGTTGTTTTCACTATTATTTTTCATATTGAGTAGTACAGATCAAGAAATTAATGGAAATATCCACGCCCTGGCATTGCCTTAGTGGAGTTCTGTTTATTCTTGTACCTTGTAATTTATAATAAGATATATTTTTTTTACCCCCGTTTTCATTTTAGAACAATTCCTATATGTGTAAAATGTATTCATGTTTTTTTGGTATTGGTACTGAATAAACTTATTATTATTATTATATTATTATTAATAGATGATTAAGGAACGCCACTTTGTACGAAGGTTCTATGGACCCCTCAGGTAATTTTTAGGTCAGTTTCAATTTTGTTCGAGTGATGTTTGGCGTGTAAGTATTTTTGAAAGAAACTAAATAAGATGAAACGATGCAAATAAAAAAATGCCAATAAATCCAAATATAATAAGTGCTATGATTATTGTTTGTATCTTTGTGATTTCAGATGAGACCTGTTTTCATCAATATTGAAGGGCCGTAAGCACTGTTTTCCAAATACAACAAACCAATAGAAAACGCCCCACCACAGAGGACGCAAAATCCCTCCACATGCTTTGCGCATCTTACATGGGTCAATTTTTTTGCCAGGCTAAGGAGCCAATTCAAGTGCTTCCATAGCTTGGAGATTGGGGTTGGAAATGAAGCTCCGATGGTGTAAGATGGGAAGTCAACTGGTGCACTCTCCCAATCGACGCAAAGAAGAACATTTATCTACACCCGTACTCTAAAATAATACACTTTTATGCACAAAACCCGTTTTATAATGAAATCCATTACGATACAGATTTTCATTACGATACAGATTTTCAACCAATAGAAACCCATTATTTTTTAATCAAGCATGATGTGCAAGCTTCGCATTTTGACGTTTGTCAAGTCAAAATTAGTAGGTATGGAATTTTTGAAGAATTTAGTCAATTGTCGATAATCGAATGAAAATGTCTTTTAGCAGTGATATAGAAGAATTACCAGCGACTCCTCCATAGATGTCTCAGAAAAATACAATCGAAAGGATTATATTTTTCAATTGACATATGCAACACATATGTTTTCATTTTCGACATAATCGAATGAGCGATCATGGCCGAGAGTTCATTGGCGAGGGTAGTGATTAGAAACGTCCGGGTTCAAATCCTGACTTTGCCAGAGATTTTTTTTTCATTTTTTCTTCTTTTCATTTCTCATTGTTTTATTTTCCGTGGTTATACCGTTGATTATAATTTTGTAGAATTTTTCAAAGAAACACGATTGAGTACCTACTATTATTCTGTTCAATATAAATACCTAATAATATAATATTTTTAGTCCACCATTATTTATTGGGTGTAGATAAAATAGCGTATGCAACTCTCATGTAATGATTATTAATACACGATCGTTGCATAATATACTATTCTACCATTGGCTGCGAGTGCGGTAATGAGTATCGCGGCGCAAGTGTAATTGTCGAAGTGAGAAACATTCAAGTTTTATCTTAGTCTCCTTGACTTCAGATATAAAAATCTTATCGCCAAAGCACCATGCTGAGATTCACTTTTTGAAAAGATATGCTTCGTTGATGCTCGCTCGCTGACATTCGTCTGTTGGTCAACGAAAACAACCAAAACCATATTGTTGGGACTGCTGAGTTACATAATCCTGAAGCTGATTTATTCACCCAGTATATGATAATTATTTTGTTTTACTGTTGTTTTGACTTTATCTGTATTCAGTTGTTATTATTGAATAAAAAAGTTTATCAATACCGAGAAAAGTCAGTCTATTTTCAAAGTACAATTAGTGTAAATCCATCCGAATTGCAACATTTTGGCGACCGTTACATGACACTTTGAGATGGATACATTGAGAAAAATAGACAGCAGTTGAGACTTTTCAAAAAATCCGTTGAAGAGCTTGTTGGAGCCTTGAAGCTGAAAGAAACGACGAAAGAGAATCTACTAGATTTGTTGAGACAGTTGGAGGACAAAAGTAGAAGACCACTCGACACAGATCAAGAAGTCGAAGAGTTCATGTCATTAGAAGCCACCAATTATGAAGAATTGGAGAAAGAGTATGATGAGGTGTGATATTTCAGAGACGAGTTAATAAAATACAGATCCAAATCGAATTCCGACTGAACGACATCAACAACACTCAAGAAGATCGTCTAAGCTGTACGAACATATCTACAACCGACAAATCGAAAAAAAAGATCCAATTACCCAGGCTCAAAATGAAGAAATTTGATGGAAATGTGAAGAATAGGATAGGGTTCTGGGGACAATTCAAAAAGATCGACGACAACCCAGAAATAGACCTAGAAGATAAATTCCAGTATTCACTACAGGCAATGTAAAAGGGTTCGGCTGCTCAAGAATTGGTAGAAAGTTACCCACCTCCTGGGCCTGATTACATGCAAGCTATTGACCAGTTTTGCCAGAGAAGAATTCCTGATCGGAGTATACGTAAGGGAATTATTGCAACTTGTCTCTATCCATTCTATACAATCAACTTGAAAATCAACTGAGAGCATTGGAATCCTTGGGAGTTACAAGCGAGAAGTATGCGGCAATGCTTTCTGCTCTCGTGGAGTCTGCCTTGCCACCAGAAATTCTTAAAACATGGGAAAGACATCGTAATTTCGAAAAGAGGAATAAGAGGGATGGTGATAAAATTTCCGAAGATACTTATCTCTTAAATATGTTTATAGGTTTCTTGAAAATGGAGGTCAAGTCAGAGGAATGCATTCATTAATCTCAAAAATGATTCGGTAGAGAGAAGGATAGTACAAAATATCACAATAGTAAGGATAAACACCTCCCAAAACAAGGTGAGCCCGAGATGTATACAGCTGCTCTTTACAGTGCAAACCCCAAAGATTCTCAAAGAAAGTAAGCGAAATAGTTGTTCATTTTGCGATATGATTTCACATGCAACTCAAGATTGTTCGAAAGCTCGAAGCCTTTCAATTGATGAAAAAAAAAATAGGGTGATGAAAAAACGTGGCTGTTTTTCATCCTTAAAACTTAATCACAATAGTAAAGATTGTCGAGCTCTGATTAGATGTATATTTTGCTCAAAGAAGCATTTCCCTATTTTGTGTCCTGATTTGCAAGTGAGGAAAGGTATAACGCATCAAAATGACAAAGATACAGAAAATAAGGGTGAAAATGCCTCGATTAACCATTTCTCCAATGAAACATTATTGCAAACGGTTGTTGTTGAAATTGTCAATAATGACAAACAAAATTTTTTTAGATCCTTACTTGACTCGGGATTACAAAGGTCATATATTTCATGTCAATGTGCTGCTGACTTGCGATTAGAGGTTTTCAATCAGGGCCAAAAATGCATGGTATTGTTATTGGGAGCCAATGTTTTTGGCCAGCTCCTGACAGGAGAAATCGAAAATTTGAAGAATGGCTATGTTGCCACTTTTGGGTTGGACAGTAATGAGCCAAACAGTAAGTGGAGATTCTGAATATTCCACAATATTTTCTGGATTTACTGATTTTTCAATTGCAGATCTTTGGAATTCGGATGTCATAGGAATAAAAGAGGTTGCCGAAATAAAACCAAAAAATGAACACGAGAAAGAGTTTTCAGAAATTTTAATGAATCGATTATTTGGAATGACGACAAATATGAAGTGCATTTACCTTGGATTGAAGGTCATCCGGAATGAGCAATGAGGAAGTGGCTAAATCTCGATTGATATATACTACAAGAAAGCTGGAGAATACAGAAAAAATTAATGACTACATGCAAGTTTTCAAAGAATGGGAGAAACCACATATAATTGAAAAAGTGAGAGAGGAGGTAAACCGTAAGAAGGTACACTACTTACCGCATCATCCTGTTGTCCTGTTTTTAAGGAAATGAGTTTGACAACGAAGATAAGTCCTGTTTTTGATGCCTCAGCAAAAGATGAAAAAGGTATTCCTTTGAATCGATGCCTGGAAAAGGGGCCGAATATGATTGAGTTGATACCTCTACTTTTAGTTCATTTCAGAATAGGAAAATTAGGTGTGACAGCTGATGTAGAGAAAGCTTTCTTACAGATCAAGGTGGCAACTTATGAGAAAATAAAAATTTATAGGCACCTCAGAGTAGTTTTTGGTTTGAAATGTAGTCCATTCCTTTTGGCAGCAACTATTGACTATCATTCATCTAGTGCACCTCAAGAATTCCAAGAAACAGCAAACTTGTTGAAAAAATTCTTTTATATTGATAACTGTTTATGTAGTTTCAATTCTGAGGAAGAAATGAAAAAATTCATTACTGAATCCAAAAATTTAATGTCATGGGGAGAATTCAATCTTAGAGAATGGACATTCAATTCAGATATTGAGTTAGATGAATCAAATCAAAATAAAAGTATTCCTATTGTTGATTTGGAATTTGAATGATGACAAACTTTCTTGTGATGTCAATGCACTCGCACAGCTCGATCCCATAAGTTTCACATGCCCAGTAATACTAATTCCAAAATTATTACTATCTGAGACTTGGAAATTGAAGGTAGGTTGGGATGAAATTTTACCCGAAATCATTGTGAATTCTTTTGACATTCGGTTGAAACAAATGATTTTTTAAAATTTGTGCAACATCCCGCGATTACTCTGTAGTGGTCAATGAGTTGAGCCTAAACGAGCAACAATTCATGTATTTCGCGATGCGAGTGAATAAGCTCATGCCTGAGGGTTGAGGTCTTGAGGGTTGTTCTGGAAGGATGGGTGTCTGTTGAACTTATTGAGGCCAAATCAAGAATTGCTCCCAACAATATCGCCATACCTAGGTTGGAATTGTTAGCCACGGTAATCGGAATTAGACTTCGGGAAAATGTGACGGGTGTGAATGATCTGAAAGTTCTGAGAACATATTTCTGGAGTGATTCCATGGTAGCACTAACGTGGATTGAATCAAAGGGCCAGTGGAATACTTTCGTAGGTAATAGAGTGGAAAAAATTACTTCAATGTGTGATGTCAATCAGTGGCAACACGTTCCAGGTAATTTAAAAACGGCAGATATTGCATCTAGAGGCTGCTCAAGTAGGACTTCAGTTGAGAAAAATGGTGGAAAGGACCAGAATAGCTCAAACAGGATCCAAATGACTGGCCTTACAGATACATCATCTTCTCAAATGATGAGGAAGTTGATGAAGAACGAAAGAGAAAGATTGTTTCAAAAAATTCAGTCAATTAACATTCGATGAACTAGGTTATGCTGAAATATGTCTATTCTGAGCAGTACAGGATGAATGTTTTTCTGAAAATATAGATGTTTTCAATCATGTAGGACTCCAAACTCTCCTAGGATTACTACGAAAAAAGTTTTGGATTATGAGGGAGAAAGTTCATCAAGAACGTCATAACAAAATGTGTGATTTGTCAAAAATTTCGGAATAAGGTAGTAAACACACCCAATGCCCCACTGCCTTCGAATAGGATACACCAAATTTCACTCATGGATTACTTGGGAAACATGGCTGTTTCTGAGTACTGTTTGAACGTCATTTTTTTTGTGGTGGATCGATATTTGTTCCGTAGATTCCAATATTAATTCTTATTTTTTCAGATTGTGATAGGTTACAAACGCAGAAAACTACGGAACAAATGGCTGTTTTGTTTCGCAGTTTTCCTTCTTTATTTGTGAAGGAATCAAACCTCTTCGAATGGTATACAGGTGCCTATCAATAGGGAGTGTTTGTAAATTTTCTTTGATTTTACTTCTTCCATAGAAGATGTAACTTCTATCTTCTGTCTATTTTCTATCTTATATTCTTGGTTCGGAGAAGAAAAAGCCAAAACATTATTAATCCAATTATTATTTTCACCCTCGACCTTCACCATGTTCCATGAGAAATGAATAAAAGCAGCAGGACAAGTGTGGGTTAACTTTTGATAATTTTATGAATGAAACATGATATAGAAGGTTTCACATTGATACATTCAGAATGGCTGGATTATCAGCTTTGAACCCCTTCTGTCCACTCTTGTAGATTCATTTCCATATTGCAGATGAATGTAAAATTATCATGCACGAAGATTTCAATTGAGCCGTTGATAAAACCTGACAGCATGACTTTTTTGAACATTCTTCCCATACGTAACAACGGGGGATAACTAAAAAAATATGCTATTTTTGTTTCTCAATGAAAAGAGTAGATATTAGATTATCGATGCATAGGTGATGAAAAATTTTAAGTTGTTGAACGAAAGTATTTCCTTTCCATCTCGAACATGGGTCTTGACTAGATTTCCTTTCCTAGTAGCTCTTTTATAGTCTTCCTTGAATTCCTCCAGTTTGTTATTGGGAATGTTCGGCAAGAAAGCACAAACTGAAAGAAGTAAGTCTGAAATATAGAAAAATGATAGATGTATTAGTGTCTGTGTGATTAACAATGGAATGAAATTATAGCGGCATTCAGACAAATCATAAGAATTTGAGAAAAATTAACTTCTTCGAGCGGGATTCGAACCCACGACCTTCCGTTTTCTAGACGGATGCTCTACCACTCAGCTATCAAAGACCCTGGGTTCTCCATCGCAAATTTCGGAAGTCATTTATCTCAAATTCTATTGTTAGTTGTTATTATTCAATCGAGAACCTTCGGCGGTTTTCGACTGACAGAGGTGTTAGTTGGGAAGGATACACATTCATTATCATATGGTCTTAGTACCAAATTGTACCTTTCAACCGAAACGTCGTCGATGTTCATCGACTTCAGCAGGTATCAGGTGTAGATACAAACCAGATGATTTCAAGCCGGGAAATAGAAACGATAGATGTATTAGTGTCTGTATGATTAACAATTGAATGAAATTATAACGGCATTCAGACAAATCATAATCGTGGGTTCGAACCCCGCTCGAAGAAGTTAATTTTTCTCAAATTCTTATGATTTGTCTGAATGCCGCTATAATTTCATTCCATAGAAAAATGATTTTAGACTTCTTCAGACATTTGCTATAAATCGATTATATTGTCGGCCATTAGTGTTAGTCCATTTGACCAGATTCTGGGAAAATCCGAGAAATATGATCAAAAAAAAATTCAAATAACTGAATAATTTGAATTTTGTCAAAGATCAAAAATCGAAAATCTTCTATGGGTTATTACAAGTTTTGAACTTCAGGCTGACAAAATGCTCGGATTATCTTTGAAAGTTTTACAATCAACGAATTCATAAATTCTCTGGAATCTAATATTATACCTGAACTTTTTTGTTGCTCATTTAACTGAAGTGATCGAAACGATATCATTATTACACCTATTATTATAACGATTATTACACAAATAATAATAGTAGTAATGGGAAGTATAATATAGTCCATACCATCAAACTCCCGGTCATCAAGGAAATCGTAGGATAATTTCTCTTCAAAGAACACATAATTTTTGAAACCCGTTTCCTGCAAATCTCCCTCCCATTCCAATCGGGGATTCGGGTGATAATAATATGGTGAAATCATCTTGTCCACTCCATATTTTTTCCATTCTGGATGTTTTCCCAACCGATCGAGTACATCATCAACGGGAGTTTTCTCAAAGAATGTCAAGAAAATCGACCCTCCTGGTGTCAGCATTTTGTGCATATTCATGAAAGCTTGCCTGTAATGATAATAAAAATTCATTTTGGAATTCATCATACATAATCGAACACCTTGTGTATGGCAATTCGAACATATTTCTAGATACTCATCCGAAATTTTAACTTTGGCACGTTATTTCCCGATATTTTTTTTTTCCGGAGAGAATACCATTTACATTTACTTTTGGAGGAGTGAAATTTACTAAAAAAATCAGGGCAGTTTTTACATAGTTTCCACTTTGACTATCGAACGTTTTTTTTGAGTTGAAAGTTTTTGTCCTTCGAATTTAATTTGTAGACATGATCCTTATACATCAAGCTCAATCGACCAATATACGTACAGTTCCATTATTTCAGGAATTCTGCTTCCAAGCAAACCCTCTCGTGTATGAAAAAATCATAATAAAAGATAAATTGCCTCACTGATTTTTATCGGACCGGAAGCATCTAAGCCTACACCTTTTTAAGTATTACACTTAGTTCTAACCATTTCTTATTTGAATCAGTATAACGTACAACAATGACTTCCTTGTGTTAATTAATTTAACAAAGTTCAATCACAATTGAATTACAACTCTGACTGTAAACTCGATGAATTTT
Source organism: Zygogramma bicolorata (assembly GCA_032362365.1). Lineage (NCBI taxonomy): Eukaryota > Metazoa > Arthropoda > Insecta > Coleoptera > Chrysomelidae > Zygogramma > Zygogramma bicolorata. Next base: position 308,942 of record JAVJAQ010003141.1, on the reverse strand, counting down.
TTTTTCAATAAACAGTATCTTCCACCCTGAAGGCTGGGAGGTTGGGTGCATAGCTGGGCACCGTTAATCAGCTAATTAACTTCGTTAATCGTTAATCCGCTACAAAAAAAGTTAGCTTAGTTAAACGTTGAAGCGTTATATTTCGGAAGAATGAACGCAAGTTAACGTTTATCGTTAATCCGTTAATATGTGTAAAATTGCATCTTTATTTCGTTGCGTTAGTGAACTTATGAAACAAATACCTGTTGGTTTCGGATGTTAACAGGTTAGGAACAAAACAAAATACTTCAGATGTGTAATTTAATCGTCGGGCATAAGGTGCATATTACCCTTCATGAACATTAACAAGTTGAAGTTGTCGTCTGAAAGCGAGGCTCGTTGTGGTGTCAAAATGTCTTTTCCCGTGGAAATAAAGACGTTCAACTGCAGCGCTTGAGGGTATAGCACTTTTGTATTAAATGAATAGGTTTATGAATATCTGTTCCCCGAGAAACACAGCAAACCTAACCGCTGTTGTCATATGTCAAAAGTATTTTTCATACTTTTGAGCATGAATGCCTCTGTTATGGTAGTTCCTTACACCATAGGTAGTTCTCTGTCTGCTTTGAACTTAAAACTAACATGTGTCCTGAAATTAGGCACTGATTACAAGTTTTTCAGGAAACCGTTGTCAAAAAATCGGTGAGTAGTGGTTACTATCGGACCATACCCTAAGCACCTGCGCTAAGTAATGAACTGATCAACCGTCAAATGAAAGAAATCTCCTCGCAGTTTTCTTTCTCACTCGCACGCCTCTGCAAAATATATCTAGTTTTGTTATTGTTTCACTCGCTGCCACGGGTCGATGCCGTGCGGAAGCTATTCGGCATTGGATTACCGATTAACGGACATAACTGACATATTAACGAAAGTTAACGTATCCGTTAACCTTTTTAAAAGTTAACTTAAAAGTTAATCCGTTGATCAAAATGTTTACTTCGTTAATTAACGGATTAACGAGTTAATGCCCAATGCCCAGCTATGGTTGGGTGTTCTAAACTGTACGGGCGCCCATGCTAGGTTCAAGTCATTTGCCGATCAGTGATACCCCACTTCAAGCTTCACGCACGTGTTATAGGTACACAACTTATTCTACTAAAGTTCACTTTTCCGTACGCTAGTAGTGGTTGAAGAATCGTTCTATCAAGTTTGTCTATTTTTAGTTATGTGTGTCGAAATAATCAATGAAACGAACATTACACTCATAACTACTCATGGGCTGTTTTCAACATCACTCATGTCGTGATGTTGACACAAAGACTCTGACCTTTCATCCATTGATTCTTATTGATGAGTAGCTCATAATTAATTACATCCCAACTTCCTGAAGCATGTTATTTCAGGCAACAGCCCTCCACTTTTTGCGTCGGACCGTTGCCAAATTACGTGCTGTCGAAAGAGTAATAACAATTATTTCGCTAATTACTAATGTCATTAGGATACTACGGCTGAATGTTGCATTGTAGCAAGTATCCTTGCAAACAGCATGTCCTCACTTCGTTTTCAATGGAGGAAATCACTCATAAAATCATTGGTACGTTTACTGATATACTTTCAAGGAACATAGTTATTTCTGTGGAGAGAAGAAGGTATGTAGATTTTGGCTTTCTCTTGTCAATAAAAGATACAAAACATCTATAAAAGTAACATTTTTTATGAAGTCATATTTAGCATACACTGTTGATATGTCGTCGGTCTTGAAGCGAAACCACGAATGTGCAGATTACTCAGTTTGAAAAAAATAAGGTCTGAAGATTTGTTCTTCACATTCGTGTTTTTGTCGTGGGACTGACGACTTGTAAAAAATCATTCCAAGACGTTGGAAGCATTAACAAAAAGGAAGAAAGAGTTTATCTAAACCAGCTACTCTCCTGCTTATACGGAACGATACTTTTTCTTGTTCAATTTTTACAGCAATCACTCCGAACTCGATTCAAACGGATATCATTTATAGGATATTCTCACACAAATAGAGAGTAGTGTGCGAAAAAATTAATCATCGGGATGGAATTTCATTCTCGAACCCAGTCAAGCTTGAAAACTATGTAGAACTTTCTTACTAGATGCAAACATTATCAAAAAATTGGTTTTTGAATCAACTGAATACATTGACATTTTGATGACATTCTCATGACTACGAAACCGAGACTTCGGTAATAATATTCAGGAATATGATTACTATTGTGGGGGGAAAAATGTTTTGGGGAAGTGATTTTTGGTAGAAAAAAATAAATTTAGTATTCTTCATGCATCGATATGCCTTTTTTAGTCAATTCATATTATCTGATGTGGTGCTGAAGATGCCATTTTTCAAAGCCTCAATTCTACGAGTAAATTTGGACAATCACGATCTTATTGAGTACACTCTGGTAGGGTTTTGGTACACAAAATCTGCTTGGGCAAGGCCGCCTAATAGGAAGATGGCTTTTATAGAATAAAAATGAATGATTGAGTAGGATACACGCTAGCTTTGAATTGAGAAATCACCTAACACTCTCTTGAAAAGTTCAGATATGAAGTGACAGATTCGTGAATATTACCTATCAAGTTACCATCAGGCGCTCAATATATGTGGCGCTCCCTGATTCATGCAGTGCCCGCCCCTCTGTTAGCAATTTCTAGAAGTGTTTATTTCAACTATATTTGTTAAAACTCAAGAATGAAAAATATCGCACTCGATGAATGAAAGCAATCCGACTCTATCTATGAAGTTGATAACAACGCGGATATAGATCATAAATTAAAATAAGGACAGAAAAGACGAATAAGATGAATGACAGATTACACAAACAAGTTCAGATGAAAAGGAGAAAAGGGATTGTTGACCGTTTCCATACAACTGAATCCAATGAATTGTTAACTGTACCGATCGAAAAAGTAGAATTCTTCATTATTGGCGAGTAGTGGGCAGATTTTCGATACATTGATCGATCGATACAAACCAGTAATAAAAATCCCTCTCGCCACCGAAATTGCAATACATCATCTGGGCGAAACTCATACAGTTTTCTTCCGGTTTATGGTTTGTTTTTATATGCAGATTCACACAAAAGACAAGCTCTGTAATGTTCAAACAACACCGCGTGAGTCAAGGGACAGGAGATACGAATTAACATTTACTCTGAATTTTTGGAATTTTCAAGCCTCAGGGAACACCTCTCTCGTCAAGGAGTTCCAAAGCTCAGTTTTTCTATTGAGAGAAGATCCCTGAGCAAGAGAGGTTCGACAGGTCTCCAAATTCACAACAAAGGGTTGGGAATTCTGTACTCGAGTCGAGTTATTCGTGTAGATATTGCCAAGGGTGAAACGATTGATAAAAATTCGGAAGAGCACCTACCGTGAAAATATCTATAGAAGAACGACAAGTCTCCGACCATTCTACGATGTTCCAATGATGTGAACGAGTCTGTGAGCGAAGAATCACCAACAGGACGGGAAGTGAAGTATTTCTTTGCACGAAATAGAAATCCAAGTTTTTGGGAAGCAACTTCAGCGATCGATCTCACATGGTTTTCCTATGAGAGATTATCACTGATCGTAATTCCCAGCATCGAGATACTTGAATTTGTAGGAATAGCTACTCCTGACATCTTAATACTAGATTGTGATAGATCGGCTTTCCTTGAGAAGAGATATGCCTTGGTTTTTCTATCACTAAATTCCATTTAGTTCATGTTACCCCAATCTATCATTCTGACAAAGTCATCGTCAATTTTATTGACGTGAATATTTTTTTGAATTTTTGTTCCTCGAGCTTCATTATATTAATTTTAATTTCTCATCAACAACTTCTCTGTGCTGTTAATGGTGCGTATGCGTTTTTTATTGTTTTTCTTATATCTAAAACATTATACTGAAAATTTTTTGCTAAAAACATTATCCTATCAAATTTGTCTATGAAACCATCATTACACTGATAACTACCCATGGATAGTTTTCACGGGTAGTTATCACTTATGTCATGACATTGCTGAGCAACCAACACAATAAAGTTGTTTGACATTTCAGTAATTCAATTTATTTCGAAAATGTCACTTCCTCGCTTTGGTGTTCAAAATGATGCGGCAATTGACAAAATCATTGAAGAAAATACACCAAAAAATACGGTCATTAGTAAAAAATACACTTGGAAAATATTTATGGAGTTTTGTGACGCCAGAAAATATTAATTGGATGGAAATCGTACTCTCGAAGAGCTTGCATTAATACTCAAGGATTGGGCGATTAATATGAGAAAAAAGGATAGCACAGAGTTAAAACCGTATGGAATATAACAAGCAAATTATTACAAGAAAAGTATTACAAGGAGTATAATATCAAGCTAGACCCCTTTAAAAGTGTTGCATTCAAACAAGCGCGGAATGCACGCGACGCAGCACGAAGAAATTTACAAACAGATCCCACTAAACGCAAAACAAGCTCAGTACCATTAACTTCAAATGAAATGAGTAGAACTATAAACTTTTCGGATGAAAATACCCCTAAAGGACTCCTACGCAAATTTTATCACATAGCAGCGGTGGAATTGGCTTGGAGAGGTGGTGAAGGTGCTGCTTGCTTAGTTGATTATGTTCATATCGAAAAGGACAACAATGGATCTCCAACTAATAGGATAGAATATAATCCAATTTTCAGTAAAAGCTGCCAAGGGGTTTCAAAGAACTGCTCCTCTAGCAAATGGTTAGTTCAAAATAGTGATAACAATGCTTGTCCTGTCAGATTATTCATTAAATTATTATCAAAACGAGGGACAAATAGACTATTTTTAAGGCCAAATCGTCACTGGAAGACAGGAAGCGATAACTGGTATGGCAATATGCCTCTGGGTAGAAATATAATCAACGGATGGACGAAATCTTCTGCTGAAGCAATTGGCTTGGATACGAAACAGAGGAAAATAACCAATCACTCTAATAGAGCAACTGCAGTCAGTCAACCAGCTAAGGCTACTTGCACACACACCGATCTTGGACGGCCGATTTTATTCCGGTCGTCCAAATTCCAATAGTGAAACACATGTGGGAACGGGACCTGGCACACACGCCGACCGCTGATCGGTGCCGGTAAAATATCGGTTAGCAGCCGTCCACTGCCACTGCATGTCCGGCATTACCGGGAGGTAGTGGCGTACGTAACCAAATACACGCTTGCACACCTACCGATTGTTTACCGGCAATTATACATTTTTTTTCAATAACCTCGTGTCACGACAACAAAGCAACTGATTGTTCGACCGGTAAAAATCCGGTGAGTCTGCAAGCACCCGCTACCGATAAAATATCGGCCGATTTTATACCGGCCGTCCAAAATCGGTGTGTGTGCAAGTAGCCTAAGAGTGTAGTTCAAGAACAGCAATTGTTGAAAATTACTGGGCACAATAATGGAAATTCCATAAAACATTATTTGAATATTGATCAGGAACATCATAACCAAATAATCAATAGTATGCGTGGAAACACCTATGCAGTAACCGAGGCAAATACAGCAAGATCAACGGAATATCATTATACGAATTGTTCTTTTAATAACTGTGTGTTCAATAAATAATTTTGTTCGAATTGCAAAAAATTTTCTAACCGAATATCCCTCGAACATTGATAAATAACTCATAATTTTATCACAACTTCCTCTAGCACGTTATTTTAGGTAACATCCCTCCGCCTTCGGCGTCGGGATGTTACCAAATAACGTGTTTTCGAAAACTGTGATAAAATTATTTCATTACTTATCAATGTCCTTGGGATATTATAGCTGATAACATTAATTCGATTCCTGTATACGTGCTTACAGTGAACGTATTGAGGTAAAAACTTTATATTTGGTGTAGTCAAAAATACTTACTCTGGATTCTTCACCATATGCATTAGAAAAAATCCGAAGATATGATCGAACCTATTCAAATATTCTGATGGAACTTGTTTGGTGGTAACGTCCAGCTGAGCAACTGTCACTAAAGGATGTGTCGTGTTCTTTCTGGCATATTCTACCATTTTTTCGGATATGTCAGTTGCTACATACTCCTTCATGTCTTTCGGTAAATAAGGAAAAAATGAATCACGTGAAGAACTGCCGTCTGCATGCCCGATTTCCAGAATAGAAGGGCTATTTCTCCATTTTATTAAATGATTATATTTGTCCAAACATTTTCTGGTGATGATTCGAGTAAAACGATTGCTGTCCGCCCACAATTTTGGAAGAACCATCGACATTTCGAAGAAGTGTAGTCGATATCTCTTGGCAGAATACTCAGTTAGGTACCTTTGGAGTTTGAGTTTACAATATTACACTTTATATATGATCACACCCACTGACGAAAAAGATAAAGGCTCTAGTGAAACAATTTAATAGCCCAATTTCTCAACTAGTGACTGTTTATCAGGCCGAAGGAACATGCGTAGAGCAGTGCCGCGTCAAGAATGATTTTATGGGGGGGTCATGTGGAGAAAATTTGCATAGTAGGCAGTTTTTTCAAGGTCAAGGTCATAGGAACCTTAGAATCACGATAAGAAGTACAATGCTATAACTGAAAGAAAATTGAAGTTTCTTGATGATGGATTTTTTTCAACAATAGAAAACGCATTTTAATGACAGGAAATGGTAATATGATAGATAGAGTCAATGCCACGCCCAACAACATTAATGCAGAACCAAAATCGTATTCACTTGATCAACACTCAAGACTGAACTGACACTAATAGCCTGTTTCGACGATGCAATCTGTCGCTGCAACTCCAAAAAATTAATTGTATTCATGCAATTTTTTGAGATGCATGTATCTTTTTTGGTGGGATGAGTTGCAGCGACTAATTTCTATGGTTAATTTTCTATGGTTAATTTTCTATGGTTAATTTGTAACCACAATTATTTGGTGGCATCATTGTGAAGAATGGTAATTTTGAATATTTCAATCATTTTTCGAAACATAAAGAATCAAGTTGAATAATAAGGTGAATTTATCACGATATCAATTACTAGAAATGAATAAAGTCATACTTGACTGTTTTTTTAATTTTGGCAATGTAAACTGACAAATAGATGACATTTCTCACAGCGAAAAGTTGTCGCGAGGAATTGCAGCGACAAGTTGCATCGACGAAACAGAATGTAACGTGACACAATACAGTTCATTGGGTAAAAAATTATGTGAATTCTCTAGTGAGCAACGTTGGGTATATACAGTACACCTCAAAAATATCTAACACGTTTATTTTCAATTGAATTATCCAGACTTTGAGAGAATAGTGGTCTGTGAGAGAATACTAACGACTTTCAGTTTAGTTAAAATATCAATTACAAATAACTTGCTTTCCGAAGTTTGAGGGGCGCCCGTGCCCCCGTGCTTCCTCCCCTCCCTCCTGGGTGCGCCAGTGGTGTAGAGTGACAACAGCTTCATAGCCTCATACATAAATATCGGTACGTATTCCATTTTAAATCAGCTGATTTTTCTACTCTAACACTCAGATCTTTGTGATACTCGTTGATTGAAACACTTGTGAAGTACACTTGGAACCCATTAGCACACTTTTTGATACAAAATGCATTTTTGAAAATGAAACATCTCTTTTCAAGCAATATTGATTTCTGATAGAATTCAAATCATAAGTGTTGAATTTTACTTTGGATGAGAAGCTTCCAAATTATGAAAGTATACTTTTATGGAGGATTTATTATCGGATGGAGTGAAGTGTAGAACGTGTGTCGATCGTCTCTGAATAAAAATTAATTTCTATCATATATTGTGCAATAATCAAAAACTTATGGTTTTGAAAGATTTGGACTTTGTGAACTATTATGGAGTAAATTGCTATGTACAAACACTCCATAGCAAACAAGTTTTCTATCACACAAAGCTTCGACATTATAAAGTGACTCATAAGGTAAGCGTCCATAGGTACGCATCGTACGTATCGTACGGATCGTACGAAACGGATTTTAGAATTATTAGTATAGTAAGTTATACATATGCGTCCACTGACCGGCAGCGGACGGATCGCACGTATCGGTCCGTCGGTAATGCCGATGAAATCGTCTACTCACTACGAAAATGCGAATGTTACTTAAAAGCCGACCGTCGCATCGGCAATCCGATCGCTACGGATACAGTGGACGCACTACCACAAATCGATCCGTTTTATACGATCCGTACGATACGTACGATGCGTACCTATGGACGCTTACCTATAGGAGACAGAATCGTGTGTTTTATCTGGTATAGACCGCTTGGCAAACACAATATTGTTTTTGTGATTTCTCCTATTCTAGTAAAAAGTTCCCTTCACCCATGCTATGAACAGTAGCGTATCGGTTGAGGACCGATGAGCTATCATCCATATTACATCACAAGAGCATGAATAATATCAAATTTGAAGAAATCAACCCAGAAAATGCAACAATTGCCGACGCTTTCATGATTCTGCTTGGAATTAGAAGACATCAAGATGCCTAGGAAACCCTGGTGTATCTACTTATACCTGAATAATTTTGGGATAAACTTGGCGAAAACTGATTGCTTGATTTCTGAGATCGCAAATGCTTCAGATCGCCATTGTAGATGGCGATCAGTCCTATACCCTATGAAGCCTAATTTTCAGTTGAGAGGAATGTGCAACCGAATATTCCACCACTGTTTATTATTTGCCTACTGAGATTTTGACAGCCCTGATATCCAATCAAATGCGTTTCAGAAAACGTGCATGTAACGTGGAAACCTACCGTTAACAACCTGTCAATACTGTCACTGTTACCTCTACAAGTTTTCAGTGTGTTTATATCAGTTTGTAAGACTAGACTTTGATTCCGAGAATATTTACTTTGCCCATTCACCTGAGAATTTACGACAAAGTTCATGCTAGTGTATTGAAAGTGATAGACTGTCTTGAAATTGGGATAACACACATCAGTTATGCAACGGTTCAAAATACCTATCACATCGATAGTTCCTTTATTTGAACAAAACTTTGTTTTCAATATCTCATTGATAAGAGCTACAGATGTTTCCTCCTCGATATAAGACTTTCGCTCAAGCTGAAACGAATAAAATTAGCTACAACGCTACATTCATGTTATTATTTTGGGGCGATTTGTTTTGTACTTACCTCAGGTGTTGAATAAAGAAGAATATTTGGATCCCCAGATTTTGACTCACCACACAAAATACGAAATCTTCTACACATCGTGAAAAAGTACTTGTAATAACTTCAAAATCATTCTACTTGTATAGACTTTCAAACACTGTTGAATGCGAAGAAATAATTTCAGAGTTCTCATTGACAACAATAAACCTCAGAGTTAACGTCAATTTGTCAAAACCGACATTTGACAGATTTTAGAAAATGCTCATATAACGCCCCCTATACAAAAATTAGAAAGCTTTTGTAATCGTCGATTTTTTTTCGCCAAGAAATTCTAAACTATATCGAATCACTAGATACACTAGGGTTTCCTAGGCATCTTAACCTCATTCAAATAAATGGTCAAAATAAGTATCTCCCAAATGGAAATGGTACAAACTAGTGATTCTGAGGAAGATATCACAGAAGGAATGGAAACACCCAGCCAGGAAGAGAAGAAGAACCCCAACAGAACTTATCAACCGAAACGAACCAAAACTATTTTGCCTTCCAATCAAATAGAAACAAGTAGCCATAAAAAAACACTTGACATAGTCAGTGGGCATACTTGAAGACTGGCGTTAAATCAAATCATCTTTCGAACAATCTGTTCAGGCCAGTCTCAAATTACCTACACAGTAGGTTTCCGCTGGCACCTGTCAGAAAACAACTACTCCCCTGGCTAATACCACGAAGGGCATTGAATTATATCCGACCGGTGCCAGTGCAGGTTTCTTCACAGAAGTAAATCCTGCATTTGCTTTCGTCGATAAAAATGAAGGAATTGATTTTCAATTATAGGGACGGACACACTTGCAGACCGGTTTCGGGCTATTTGGCCACTCGTCAGTGCAAGGCAGTGCCATCATCAACATAAAGTCGATGATTTCCCATAATTAAAAATTAAAAATCAAACTCCTACACGAGTATCAAGCCCCGGCCAAAGCTGATGCGAACAACGAAGTTATTACGCCATCTACCAATGGACGAGGTATTCCAAAAGCAAACCGAATTCGCCCATTCCTCCTGCGAGGAAAATGTAAAAACACTTGACATAGTCAGTGGGCATACTTGAAGACTGGCGTTAAATCAAATCATCTTTCGAACAATCTGTTCAGGCCAGTCTCAAATTACCTACACAGTAGGTTTCCGCTGGCACCTGTCAGAAAACAACTACTCCCCTGGCTAATACCACGAAGGGCATTGAATTATATCCGACCGGTGCCAGTGCAGGTTTCTTCACAGAAGTAAATCCTGCATTTGCTTTCGTCGATAAAAATGAAGGAATTGATTTTCAATTATAGGGACGGACACACTTGCAGACCGGTTTCGGGCTATTTGGCCACTCGTCAGTGCAAGGCAGTGCCATCATCAACATAAAGTCGATGATTTCCCATAATTAAAAATCAAACTCCTACACGAGTATCAAGCCCCGGCCAAAGCTGATGCGAACAACGAAGTTATTACGCCATCTACCAATGGACGAGGTATTCCAGAAGCAAACCGAATTCGCCCATTCCTCCTGCGAGGAAAATGTAAAAACACTTGACATAGTCAGTGGGCATACTTGAAGACTGGCGTTAAATCAAATCATCTTTCGAACAATCTGTTCAGGCCAGTCTCAAATTACCTACACAGTAGGTTTCCGCTGGCACCTGTCAGAAAACAACTACTCCCCTGGCTAATACCACGAAGGGCATTGAATTATATCCGATCGGTGCCAGTGCAGGTTTCTTCACAGAAGTAAATCCTGCATTTGCTTTCGTCGATAAAAATGAAGATATTGATTTTCAATTATAGGGACGGACACACTTGCAGACCGGTTTCGGGCTATTTGGCCACTCGTCAGTGCAAGGCAGTGCCATCATCAACATAAAGTCGATGATTTCCCATAATTAAAAATTAAAAATCAAACTCCTACACGAGTATCAAGCCCCGGCCAAAGCTGATGCGAACAACGAAGTTATTACGCCATCTACCAATGGACGAGGTATTCCAAAAGCAAACTGAATTCGCCCATTCCTCCTGCGAGGAAAATGTAAAAACACTTGACATAGTCAGTGGGCATACTTGAAGACTGGCGTTAAATCAAATCATCTTTCGAACAATCTGTTCAGGCCAGTCTCAAATTACCTACACAGTAGGTTTCCGCTGGCACCTGGTCGGATATAATTCAATGCCCTTCGTGGTATTAGCCAGGGGAGTAGTTGTTTTCTGCGGGATTACATTCCGATGCTACATGATGCCGATATTTAATTTTAGGTATGCCAACGGGCACTATCACCGCATATCCAACATAATGTGATGGCGGAATCGGTCCACAGATAAATATCAAATTTAATACCAAAACCGGTATGTACTTTGTGAAATAGTTAGCCAATAATAGAGCTGCGCATAATTCTAAGCTAGGCACACTGATTTTTTTTAGCGGTGCGATTCTTGACTTAGCGCATAGTAAATTGGATGTTATGTTGCCATCCAATCCAACAAATCTAATTAAAAATGATGCTCTATACGCCTCTTCTGAGGAGTCAGTGAAGCCATGTATCTCAATTCTTTCCTAAGGATGCGACGCGATTTGTCTCGGTATTTGTAAATTATTAATGTTAAATAGCTCGGTTACAAAATATATCCATCGATCAGCTATTTCCTTTGGTACTTCCCTGTCCCATTCTATTTGTTCACACCATAAGTCCTGAATAATGAGTTCAGCGATAATCACTGTGGGTTCTAACAAGCCAAGCGGATCAAACACTTGCCATAAAACAGCTAAAATTTCACGTTTTGTAATTATTTCATCAATTTTATTATTTGTCGAATATCTTAGACATTCCCAATAAACACCTAAAGTTTTACCTGCTTCATTCTCCCCTATGGTTCGGAAATTTAATTTAACGTCATGATTTAGTTGAAACCTGGCCATTAATTTTTTATTATTGGTCATTCATTTCCTCAATACAAACTCCGCCCCCTGTAAGATGCTTAATACACCTTTCTGAATTTTCAGTGAGTCCATATAGACATCCTGTTGTATTACACTACTAGCAGTAAGAAACTCCACTTCATTTTCTTTTGCTAATTGCATAAGAAATTTCCTCGCGAGATAAGGTGCTGAAGCAGTTCCATAAGTCACCGTATTCAATTGAAAACATTCTAGTTCCCCATCAGGTTCTCGACGCCAATAAATTTTCAAATATTTCTTTTGAGAGTCATTAACTAATATCTGCCTATACATTTTCGATATATCAGCTGTCACGACGAAATTATGTTTTCTAAATCTCATTAAAATAGTAAATACATCCTGTTGTGAGGTGGGCCCCACAAATTGGACGTCATTTAGAGACAGTCCTGTAGAAGTCTTCGCCGACGCATAAAAAATCACCCTACAAGGAGATGTTAAGCTTCCAGGTTCAAGTATAGCGTGATGAGGCATATAATATCCATCCGCACTTTGTCCACTATTACTAATCTTTGACATATGTCCTAACTCACGATATTCCTTCATAAATTCGACATATTTTATCTTCAAATTTTTATCCTTAATAAAAAAGTCTTTTTTTTTCAATTGCAAAGAATCTCTTTTTTGCCATCTCTTGAGAAGAACCTAAATCATTCAAGTTATTTTTGAATGGCATTTCAACAATGAATCTGCTCGACTTGTCACGTTTACTTAGTTGTCTTTTCAAAATGATCTTCACAATATTTTTCAGTATCAGACAATATCCTACCTTTCGGAGTAACTTCCTTAATCTCCCAATTTTTTTTTAAACTCGAGTTTTTGTTCTTCAATGATACAGTGACAAAAGTGACTTATTTTTTGAGAGAATTTTATATGTATGTTTCCTGCTACGATCCATCCGAAATGAATATTTTGCAACACTGGCAAATTTTCTCCCAACCGTTCTTGACCTTCACATAGACAAGACCAAAAAATATTGGACCCTAATAATAAATCTATCTCACCGGAAACATTAAAATTCGGATCAGCTAACCGCATTTGATCAGGTACTCAGGTACATTTAGATACTCTCGTTTAAATGAGCGTATCGGTAATCGGTCTGTTATTTTTGGCAAAATCGAACAATTTATATTTTTACTAAAATCATTATGACACGATTTCACTGTAATATTAGCATGTCTTTGAATGTTTGTTAATTCTAGCTACTCCTTCAACGACGTGATTTATTTTTGTAGGCTGAATATTTAGTTTTCGCATTAAACTTTCCGTCATAAAATTGCTTTGCGATCCGCTATCCAATAATGCACGAAAATAACTGTTATCGGAGCCAATTTTTACACACACAATCGCTGTCGATAACAAAATTTCAAATTCCGAGTATCCACAAAAACTAATATTCTCCAATGTCGTATGACTAACCGTCTCGGTTTCTGTTGAATTCGACTTTGCAGTGTTCTAGAGTAAGATCCCAGAGCAATCAGACATAACTTATTTTCACACGGATGAAACCTGAAGTTTTCAGTAGCGTCTCGTGTGCCTTGAATACCTACGCGCTTTGTGGAACTTGCCGAGTGACACCTGGGCAGGTACCAGGTGAGAAAGGTAACTAAAAATAAGAATTATTTTACTCAAATTCACATGGCTGATTTTTATATATGTCATGTAGAATATTATTTTAAAGTAATATCATAAGTGTCAGACACTTTTGATGGACCAGAGCTTTTATCAGACGCTTTTAAGCTACCCAAAAAATAAATGAACTTTACTTATTTTTACATGTCTGATTTTTTAATATGTTATTGAAGTATTTATTTAAAAGTTATATTCAATCAGTAAGACAAATTAGAGTGACCAAACATCCACTAAGACAAAAATTATTCAGCCAGAAGTATGAGGGCGAGAGTACTATGCATGCGCTTCAGAGTGAATGAGACGTCCATAATAACTCGGATTCCCTTCTCAGTTTCAATCTACTGTGTATGTGCTGTTGTGTGTAATATAACTTATAGTATACAGTATAGTCAGTGTTGTTTTTTAAGGCACAATTTTGCCAAAAGGGGCACTATGGTAAGCACTTTGAGAAATTGGTCGAAAACGGGCACAATTTTAAGATTCCGTATTTTCGTGGTTCCGTGGTCATTTTCACTAGTCTAAATTCTCACTTTTCATTTCATTTTTCTCAACAATCCTGTTTCCTGTTAGTATGGAATTTAAAAATTATGATTTCTATGCAATATATACATGATTTCTCAACGTTCAGATTGGTAAACATTAAAAAATGGAGCTTCATGTAGTATTTGATATGCAATTAATGGAATTCCGCAGGTTTCTGGGGCCAAAATTGCCTCCTTTGGGGCTTTGGACAAACCGTCTACTTTTTGCGAGGACAAACGCTAACTCGAATGTGACTCAAGTGGTAATTTTTCATATTTATAATATATTCTTGAATATATTTATATTTTTACGATGCAGAAAAACTCAAAGTCGTCTCCACAATTTAATATTTGAAAGGTGTTCAGTACGGTGATTTAGTACATGTTTCGAACCTACATAGGTTCATCATCAGCTGAATTTACATTGAATTCTACAATAAAGGAAGAGTAATATAATATTAGTTGATGAATGAAGTATAAAATTTTCTTACATGGAAAAAATAGCAAATTCACATGGTGAAGTTCAATAGGACATAAAAAATTTGGTAGTGACAATTATGATTAATTTGATATTAGGGGAATTTGGGACATCCCTAACACCATAAATACATTAAAGATTGGGGGGCTTGGAGCCCTTATGCCCAATATGCAATATTAAAAAAATAACCTAACTCAACCAAATTTTTTATGTCCTTTTGAACTTCACCATGTGAATTTGCAATTTTTTTCATCTCCATGTAGGTAAATTTTATACTTCATTTATCAACTAATATTATATTACTCTTCCTTTATTGTAGAATTCAATATAAATTCAGCTGATGATGAACCTATGTAGGTTCGAAACATGTACTGAATCACCGTACTGAACACCTTTCAAATATTAAATTGTGGAGACGACTTTGAGTTTTTCTGCATCGTAAAAATATAAATATATTCAATAATATATTATAAATATGAAAAATTGCCACTTGAGTCACATTCGAGTTAGCGTTTGTCCTCGCAAAAAGTAGACGGTTTGTCCAAAGCCCCAAAGGAGGCAATTTTGGCCCCAGAAACCTGCGGAATTCCATCAATTGCATATCAAATACTACATGAAGCTCCATTTTTTAATGTTTACCAATCTGAACGTTGAGAAATCATGTATATAGGTATTGCATAGAAATCATAATTTTTAAATTTCATACTAACAGGAAACAGGATTGTTGACGAAAATGAAATGAAAAGTGAGAATTTAGACAAGTGAAAATGACCACGGAACCACGAAAATACGGAATCTTAAAATTGTGCCCGTTTTCGACCAATTTCTCAAAGTGCTTACCATAGTGCCCCTTTTGGCACAATTGTGCCTTAAAAAACAACACTGACTATACTGTATACTATAAGTTATATTACACACAACAGCACATACACAGTAGATTGAAACAGATGGTGAGTTTGAGAAGGGAATCCGAGTTATTATGGACGTCTCATTCACTCTGAAGCGCATGCATAGTACTCTCGCCCTCATACTTCTGACTGAATAATTTTTGTCTTAGGGTATGTTTGGTTACTCTAATTTGTCTTAATGATTGAATATAACTTTTAAATAAATACTTCAATAACATATTAAAAAATCAGACATGTAAAAATAAGTAAAGTTCATTTATTTTTTGGGTAGCTTAAAAGCGTCTGATAAAAGCTCTGGTCCATCAAAAGTGTCTGATACTTATGATATTACTTTAAAATAATATTCTACATGACATATATAAAAATCAGCCATGTGAATTTAAGTAAAATAATTCTTATTTTTAGTTACCTTTCTCACGTGGTACCTGCCCAGGTGTCACTCGGCAAGTTCCACAAAGCGCGTAGGTATTCAAGGCACACAAGACGCTACTGAAAACTTCAGGTTTCATCCGTGTGAAAATAAGTTATGTCTGATTGCTCTGGGATCTTAGACTATTCGAAGCGTTTGCTTGCGATGAAGATTTGCAACTGTGCAGGTCCGCTAGGCCCCTTTTCCAAATGTGATAAAACATTGTGGGATTCAGAACATTTTAAACATCGTTTCCCTTCACATTTCCAAAATGGGTGGCCTGCTTTCAAACAATTTCCGCACAACTTCAACTCCTTAACCTTTTTAATAAGTTCTGTTATTGTCCGATTTGAAAATATTTCGCAATTATATATTTTGTGATCATTGTGACACAACATACAATTTTTCTCTGATGACGTTAGAAAAGTTGCAGATTGTCTCTTCATATCATTAGAATGTTTATCAACAGCAAGCTTTTCTAACGTCTCACACTTTTCTTTCAAGAACCTTTCTATAATTTCGAGCGTAGGACGTTTTTCCTCATATTGTAAGATTCCCACTCTCTTTTTGTTATTGAATCAAATTTGGACGTTAAGATATATATTATAAGCCTATCCCAAGTATCCACCTTTTCACCGAATGTCGCCAAAGAAGCTAAATTATTCGATACTTGTTCAAATAAGTTTCTCAGCGGTATAGGTGACTCCTTATAAACTGGTGGGCACTCGAAAATATTTTCAATATGGCTGTGGATTATCACTCGTTTTCATAACGATCTTTCATTTTCTGCCAAGCTACTTTATAATTGTCAGCCATAACTTGTCAAGATTTCATAACTTTCAATCTCTGATACCATTGTTCTGGGGATGGAAACATTCCAAGTAGTTCAAAGAGTCCACAGTCTGAGAAACCATGGTTCAATAAAAGCTGCTCTGAGGCGAGCGGTATTCAATCGCTGGCGTCAAGACCCCAGTTTGGAGACGAGATCTGAGTATGTTAACGCAAGAAATAGGTGTAGTGCAACAATTGAAGCTGCTAAAGAAGCACATAATCAGAAAATTCGTTCAAAACTTGTTGAATGTTCAAACGGCTCTCGTTCGTTTTGGTCATTTGCTAAAGCTGTTGCCAAAAATTTCACTTCTAGTTCATTTCCTCCTTCAACCAAAGAAGATGGATCAAGCACAAGCCACCACTGCCCAGCAAGAAGCCAATTTATTTGTTAATATGTTTGCTGGAAATTCTACTCTGCACTCATCGGAAAAAGATCCCCCGAATATCACGCCTGTTGACAGTCATATGCCTGAGATAATTTTTTCAATAGAACAGCTGAGCTGTGAAATTCCTTGCCAAAAGAAGTTTTTCCAGAGGGTTACAAACTTCAGAAATTCAAAGTAAATGTTAATTTATATTTCCTGTCCCTTGATTCACGTGGTGTTCTTTGAACATTACAGGGCTTCCCTTTCGTGTGAATCTGCATATTAAAAAAAATAGGGCCTGCTTTAGGTAATATAATTTTTGATAATCATTCATGTTTTAATTTTTGTCTACTAGACCACAAAAGGCATCCCCAAGAACCATACTGACCATCAAACTTTGGAAGTTGAATCGAAGGCAATTTAACACTATTAGCATTTCGTACATTGTTACCCGTGACAGAACTCTCCCTGACATGTGAAATATCTGCTACAGAATTAGTTTCGAAAATATGAATCAGAGATTTAGCTTCTCCTAGTACATCAAAATATGAATCCTCAATCTCGGCAATTCTTGCTGTTCTATCGGGGTTAGTTCTTTTTTTAGTTCAATTTCGGTTTCAATTTCTACAAATTCCTGATATACCGACCCTATACTGTCTAACCTTCCACTTAAAGCTTTAATTTTAGTATAATTCAAATTTTCCTTATCTATTTTATCAAAATAGCTTTTAAATTTTGTTAACTGCCTTTTAAAATGCCTCGTTTGAGGATAAGTCTTCCAATTCTGCCATCACTAACAAATAGCGAGTGCAACTGCAGTGTAAGGATATAGAGGAACTAGGTATGGAAGGAAATGAAGGAATTAGGTATGAAAAGGAACAGACTTACTTTTGCTTTCCGCTTCTGCGCTGGTGGAATGGACGATTGCACCTGTTTTCGCCTACGCGGCAATTGACCTCAAAATTTTTCACACTTTTTACTACTTTTGAACTCAATTCGGCTCGAACTGACCAAATGTTATGAATTTTATTCTCTTTGAGGTTTCATAGTCAGATAAATCGATGTGGACTGTATTTTTATTTTTGAAGTGTGAACAAAATTGATTGTCAAAATAAAATTAATTGTCGAAGTCTCGGCTCACAGCACAAGCGACCAGAATGCTGGCTTCAGTTCGTTACATGTTGCCAGCAGTAATATTTTTTCTCTAACATTAGTTTTATATACCTTGTATATATTTGTTACTGAAGGCGAAGAGACAATTTTAATTTGACAATCAATAAACAATCAATTTTTCTTCGAGTTGAATTATAATTTCCTTTTTGCATTAGAAATACGATATTTAACACAATTCAAAGAAGATTTCTCATTTACTGTTTTGACAGAAATTTCGTATATGCCTATGTTTTGTAGTCGAGATTGAAAATCAGACTAAGTAATTATCAATTACATTCTTTACAAGGGCACATGCCCTCCTCAATTCAGAACTGCTGTGGTAAAACCATAATACAAACATGGCAAAAAAAAATTACATCTGATTACAGGCCGATATCAATAATAACGAATTTTGCCAAAATTCTGGAGAAAATTCTGAATCTTTTTTTGTGAAACATATTATTTTATCCCCAAGTGATTATGGTTTCAAAGAAAGGGTGTCAAAAGAGAATGAAATATCCACAGTAACTTCCAAAATGTATGATTCTCTCGGTGTTCGATACTGTGGATCCCCAGCTGTTGGACGCGTTGATGGGGGTAGGAATACGAGGTAATGTCTATGCATTTTTAGATAGTTATCTGAAGGACAGGAAACAGTTCGTGAAAGTAGAAGATCAATTAAGTGCAGAGGGCGTGGTAAATTGTGGCGTACCTCAGGGAACTGTCCTAGGTCCAGTATTGGTTTGTCGGTATTAAGTTTCGACGTTTCGCCAACATCTCAGTTGGCATTTTCGAGAATGTTAATGCGCCTACTTGGTGCTAGAGCAACTGTTGTTTGAAATACATCTGCAAACAACAGTTGCTAGCACCAAGTAGGAGCAGTAACATTCTTGAAAATGCCAACTGAGATGTTGGCGAAACTAAATACCGACAAATCATGGTATAACTTCCAGAATAACGAATTCGTATACTCAACCATCCGTGAAAACCTTCACTGTAATACAGAAAAAAAAATTATGATTCTGCCTCTATCTTCTTATAAGGATAACTCCTGAACTCCGATGAATTACACATAGCAGACCGACAAAGAGACATCGTTATCAAACATACAGAAAAAATCAAGTATCTGGGTTCAACGATTGACCAGCCCTTAAGATGGAACTGTATCACGCAAAATATACAGCCAATACTATTCGTCCTATGCTTCACAAGCTCAAATACTTGACAAAAGTTTTAGAAATATCCCACTTGAAGATGATATACTTATGCACTAGTCAAATCACGCTTATCTTACGATATTCTCGGATGAAGAGGAAAATGAAATAATACCTAGATCAGTTACCTACATATACTACAAAAAATAATCCTATAAGTCATATATATTAAAAAAAAACTAAATCATCAGAACAACTGTTTCAGGAAACCAAAATACTCGATTTGAGACGAATCTTTTTCAAAAACATATCTTTATAATCTGTATTCAAATATGATGAAAACCAAACAACCATCAGCCATTAAAATCGCACTAGAGCAAGAAAAAATGAAGACATCCAGTTACCAGTCACATCCAAAACTCTCGGCTTTTTATAGTCCCTAGAATTTACGAAAACATACAAGGCATAAGGAAGATCTCTTCAATACCAATACTGAAAAAAGAATTGAATAAATTTATACCGCAACTCGGAAGAAAATAAATTAGTCGAATACTTGATATTAAAAATGAATAGATTGGATTCCCATTAGTTCTTATTGTTGAAGTTTCTATTTCATTTATAAATATCCTTCATACTTCCATCAATTGATACCTTGTATATACAGGGTGTAACTGAATAAGTTTAAAACGTTTGAGGAGGTGATTCCTTATCGAAAATCAGATATGATCTTTCTCATAAAGAAACTTCATTGGAGCATCCCTTGTTAAGATAGAGCCCCTGAAAGGGGGTACATAAAATTTGTATAACTATTTTTTTCACAAGCACTGAAAAAGTTAAGTTCAATATTGAAATTAACCTGACGTTGCGTAATACTAAAAAGACACGTAGCCAGTAATTTGATTGGCTTACCCCATGGTTGTAAGGGGTGGAAAACGCAACCCCTGAAATTCATTTCCAATGCAAATTTTTTCTTATTATTTTTTTACCATTTAAAATTTATTTCCGATAGCCTGTTTCATTCTTAACAAAAAAATTCTCCTGGGTTTTTTGTCCAAAATGAAAAGATCGCAGGAAAAAATTATTTTACGAACAACTACAGAGATACATCGTAATAAATTCGAATATACGAAACTAATCTATCTAGTAGGTCGCTATTAGCGATAGTGACAATTAAATTGGTATGACGCTGTCAGTTTGTGAATTTGCGAAATTGAAATAATATATTCAGTGCTTGTGAGAAAAATTGTTATACAACTTTTATGTACCCCCTTTAAGAGGGTGTATCTTATCAAGGGATGCTCCATGAAGTTTCTTTATATGAAAGATGCTATCTTTCTTTCGATGAGGAATCACCTCCTTAAACGTTATACACTTATTCAGTTACACCCTGTATGTTTATGTGTGATATCTTCATATGCCTAAATAGTTCGCGTTTTGCATGTCAACTTATAATAAATAAATCGACACATGGTAATGAAACAAATTATTTTTAACCACCACGGACAGCCTGACCTAGGCTCTCTGGGTTAGCTATTCGTTTATTTTTTTGCTTATGTTTTTTTAAATGCGGTTTCACACGGAAGGAAAGCCCTGTAATGTTCAAAGATTCCCGCGTGAATCAAAGGACAGAAGATACGAATTAACTTCTTACAGTTTTGGTAGGTTTGGTGATCCAGAGTTGAATTCTTCAATGGTGGTATTGGTGGGATTGGGATCAATTTAATTAAAGAAAAACTATTGTTTCCTTGCCAACGTTTCGAATTTTAATAAATTCATCATCAGGGCTCAAAAATCAGTTTTTCCGAGTAAAAATATTAAAACTAGGTATAAAACAGACATTTTAGATACACACTCTAGGTACAAACAAAACCACATTGAATATCTAAAATGTCTGTTTTAAACCTAGTTTTAATATTTTTACATCTCTGGTTTTTCGGGCTTGAGGGCCGTGTAGTGGAATTTTTACTTCCGGAGCTTTCGGCTACATCTGCGGCAGCCATCTTCAGCGGCGTGGTCTTAGTTGGACTCCTCTTTGTGAGTTTACTCCAACTGACATAGATGAGTCCAACTAAGACCACGCCGCTGAAGATGGCTGCCGCAGATGTAGCCGAAAGCTCCGGAAGTAAAAATTCCACTACACGGCCCTCAAGCCCGAAAAACCAGAGATGTATTAACACCGGCCGTGAAAGCCTACATTCTTATATTTAATATTTTTACTCGGAAAAACTGATTTTTGAGCCCTGATGATGAATTTATTAAAATTCGAAACGTTGGCAAGGAAACAATAGTTTTTCTTTAATTAAATTGATCCCAATCCCACCAATACCACCATACGAATTAACATTCACTTTGAAATTTTGAAATTGTTATGTGTTAGTCTATTTACGATTTGTTTATATTCGCTGTTCAAATCAATGTATTACTGTCTTGTTTCCTTATACTTACTTAGAAGAGTTTTTTCATTGAGAGTTTCTGAAATTCAAGGACAAATATAAAACGTGAAAACTGGGAATATCTTTCTACTGAATTGTAGGTAAGGCATTCGTCGATTATTTAATTGAAGTTGTCTACAGGGCCAATCAATTACAAAAAATCACTCTTACTATATTGCCTTATCAATTATACAGCATCAATGTGAGAAGCAAATATATGAGCTATAATATAGAAAGGCAAACTGAACTTATTAGTTTCTCGATGCAGAAATGATAAATATTTTGACGTTGGGGTGGGGTATGAAATGATTTCCTTTCCATCTCGAATTTCAGTTCTGATGAGTTTCCCTTGCCTCGATGCTTTCTTGAATTCTTCCTTGAACTTCTCAACTTTATCACTGGAAATATCTGATAAGAAGCTACAAATCGATAGCAATAAATCTGAAAAAGTAAACGGACCTACTGTTAATATACTTTTAATATAATTCAATAATTCGATAATATTAATAGTTTTTATTGAATTTGTTCACCAGTGAAATATAAAGAATTCGAGGAACACATGAGCTGATGAATTGTACAATAAAATGGATAATCCCCTGAGAAAAAAGATTCTTGTATGGGACTGAGAAAAAAGCATGATATAAATGATATAATGGAATGATATGGAACAAACAATTCAACAAACATCAATGTGTTAGTCTATTAACAATTTGTATGTATTCAATGTTCAAATCAATGTATTGCTGTCTTGTTTTCTTATACTTTTTTAACGAATAAACATAACTGCTATCTTCACAAAATAGTATATCGAAGTATAAGCGGATATTAGTTATTAATTAATAAATAATAATAATTATTATTATTATAATGTCATGCATTGTAGAAGAAGAATCTATCACGGAATAGAGGGAGAGGAAAAGATTTCATAGGTTTATAAAATAACGAACAATAACTGTCAAAATATCCATCAAGAGTTGTCAGTACAAATTGATAAAGTTTTGAATTCAAGAGATTGAATTTTTTATAAGTTATATGAACTGACATTGTTCCAGGCATTTTTACTCGAAACGTTCGTAGAAAATCAAGAAACTTCATTTTTCAGGTTCAGCTGAATATTCTTATTATATTATACCCCATCCAAAAAAATTCATCGGATCAGGAAAAAATGTATGTTATTTGTTGTCAAAATGACAAAGGATCTCTCTCCAGAAATAAATCTTCCTCGGTAATTTGATGTTCATTTGTTTAATACTACATCCCCCCACCGTCTTCGAATCAATAAATCATAAAGGAGAATCCTACTATCAGGTATTGTTGGTATAAGATCATACGGCACCTGTGCACAATAAAATAGAGGTTGCCGATAAAGGAAATATGAGGGCAGGAGAATCCTAGACGAATATATGGTTTTGTTCATGGTAGAAAATAATACTCACCATCGAACTCTTTATCATCGAGAAACTCATAAGTGTAATTTTCTTCAAAAATATCATATTTCTGAAAACCCGTTGCCTTCAAATCTCTTTCCCATTCCTGTCGGGGATTAGGTCTATAGCAATATGGTGAGATGATCTTTTGTATTTCGTATTCCTTCCATTCTGGATTTTTTCCTAGTTTATCGAGTACATCATCAAGGGGTGTATGTTCAAAAAATGACAGAAATATCGCTCCTTTTGTTTTCAGCATTTTGTGCATATTTATAAAAGCTTGTCTGGAATGTATTTCAATTATTGTCAAGGGTAGTATAACAAGATCTTGATAAATAGTCGACAATTTTGATTTCATCTGGAACTATATTTTACAATGATTCAACGAGATTGAATCCATACGCTATTTTCATTCTTCACTGTATTATGAGGGATTGTACACTGGATTGCACAATCTATTCCTCGTTTTTGGTTTCGCGAAACCTATTCTTTTTGAAACACTTCAACCCGATTGATTCAGTTTGACGTTTAAGATCTATTTATTCATAGTACTGTCAGATGCACAGGCTGTTGAAATAATTATAATCATGATGAATAGTCGGTGAAATCGTATATGAATATATGAAGAGATATATTTCAACTAATTATTTTTTCACTTATTGGTTTGTCGAACAAGTATATCCCCTGTAAATGAATTTCTGGGATTCTATATTCATTTCATCAAAAAAGGTAATATTAATCTGAAAACATTTTTCTCATTTCCACTTCCAGTTGGGAAAATAGCAATTCATCTGAACCCCTAATTTGTTCAGGACAGTCTCAACCACACAGTAGGTTTCTGGGCCGATATCTGTTAGAAAACGAACTGCTCCCCTGGGTAATACCACAAAGGTTGGATTAGATCCTACAGGTGTCAGTGCAGGATTCTTCACAAAAAAAATTAGACGTATGCTTTCGGCGATACAACTATCGGAATTAATTTTCAATTATTGGGACTGGCACACTTGCAGACCGATTTCGGGTTATTTGGCCTCTTCTCAGTACAAAGTAGTTGTACATCATTAAAACTGTGACTTCTCATAGTTGAAAATCAAATTACTATCATACATACGAGGTGCAGGCGAGTAGCCTAAATCACCGAGAGACTAATAGACATTATACGCGAGTATAACACCATAATTTGTCCACGATTATTCTTTTTTTTTCATTCATTCAATTCTCCAGTGGACAATCCCAAAATTGTATAGGAATGGTCGAAGGGGTGTACTTGTATGTGGAGTACAATATGAACACTGGAAAAATGTAAAATAGAGTACATAAATAATGCAGAGATTATAAAAAACTAGTACATAACGTAACAACATAACAGATAACATAATTGTGACATTTAATTAATTGTGTATCTATTTTCAAGATTTATAGAAGTGATATTCTTCCATTGAATAGTTATATTTTTTTTGTAAAAGTTGTTTCACGGATGTTTTCAACGAAATGAAAGTCCTACTTAGTTCTATTTCAGCAGGTAGGGCGTTATATAATCTCAGCTCCATGATATTAGGCGACTGTCTTGTTATATTTATCGATAAATCGTTATACTCCATCAAAATCAACATTTATAACAGTCTGTTCGAATACTTAGAAAATATCAATGATATCAAAAAATACTCATGATGCATGTGTTTCTTCAAGATTTACGGTATTCTCCAATCAATAGTGAATAATGAAACCATTAGTCACTACGATCAATATGATGGTAATGCATAATGATTTCATTACTCACTAGCGATAGAAGGATATCGTATTTTTTGAAGAATCACATGCATTATGAATATTTCTTGAAATAGTCGGGGACGAAATAGTTTTCAAACCTCTACAGAATTAATTGGTCTCATGATTGATGATGCACTCAATATTTTTACTTACAAAGGGTGGTTCACTAGGTGCATGACAAAAAATCCGAAAATGTGATCAAATCTATTCAAATAATCGAAGGGAACTTGTTTCGTAGTAATATCCAATTGTTCAATTTTCAGTGAAGGGTGTATTGTGTATTTTCTAGCGTATTCTACCATTTCTTCAGATAGATCAGTTGCTACGAACTCCTTCATATCTTTTGGTGAATAAGGGAAAAATAAATCCCGAAAAGTTCCACCGTCTCCATGTCCAATTTCCAGGATCGAAGGGTGATTTCTCCATTTTATCAAATGATTGTATTTTTTCAGGTAGTGCTCAGTTATAACTCTGATAGAACGATTGCTGTCTGCGAACAATTTTGGATAAATCATGGACACTTCGAAAAATGAATCAAATCGTTCTTTACACTGTGCACTTATTGCATGATAAACAATGAACTCAGTGATCTGAATGTCGCTGTTTTTATACGATTATATCCACTATCAAAAAAATTGGGAATAATAATAATTTTTTAATGTTCATCCGTAACCTCTTATCGTGTTTATTGAAGAACGAGTGGAATGGTGTTCAGTGTTGTTCAACTGCTTAGTGAGATGGTTTGGTCTCCGTCATACTTTTTTCAATATGAATAAGCTTTGTTCTGACTCATTTTTTCGAATATCGGAAATGAAGTAAAAACTTGCGATCTTGACTTTTATATGTTTTCTGGTATCGGCGTGAAACGTTGTGTCATATGACATCACGATTAGTATTGATTGAGTCATAATGTTTCTATAGCATTTTAAACTGTAGGGAAAATCACACCACTCAAATTTATTTTTTTCTTTATTTTGTTTCAAATTGTTTTCGACCTTTGTCTTCAAACGAATATTCAGTGCAGTTGTGTCTAATGATGAGAATTTTAGACAAAAGTGTTGACAGACCGTTCGAATATAGTTCGAACATAGTTGTTCCTTGTGGTAGTTCATTCTCTGAAATCAGTGGATTTTTTTCTCACGTTATTTGGATATGACTTCGTATCAATTGATTTATTTGAAATCGCTGTGAAGATCGATTCAAATGAATCAGTACATATACAGATGGCAATATAAAAAATTATTTTTATTGTTATTTTCGTGTGTTGACCATACGGAAAATGCGTGCAAGTTTGCACAAAATGCCCAAGGTGCGAAAGTTTTATAGAGAGTATTCTTATATAAATCCTACTCCACCTCAGTTTCTTTTTCTAGGAACCTGATATAGTTTGCTTTTCTCAAAAAATAATCAGGAGAATTGACAACTTGTGTTTCACCAGATCATTGAGGAATATGAATGTTTACCCTAGTACTTTTACTCATCGCCCTTCACATTTGAAGACAACTTTTTCTCGTTCTTTGATTGTTTTACTGTTATCCCGAAAAAACCTTCCAAGCAGTGTCTTCCAAGAGGGCAGTTGAAAATAGATTTCCACAAATTCCAATTATATTCGTTTGGGTACTTCAAACTTTCCTTTTTAAGCTTTACGTTCCTTTGAAATCAAGGGCGCCGTTACAAAAAATCTAATAGCGGTACACTTGTTTAGATAAATAATGCACCAAATTGAAATGAAGATTATTTTGCACAATAATTACAATTGTGGTTTATTATACATCGCGATGAGGAGTTGAAGTAGAATTTTCAATTGATACGTAGAATGAAATCCAAAATAATATCTTTGGAGTAAAAAATATATTTCATAATGAACCATATTCTAGACAGATATTATCTTAACAACAATCGAATCTTTGGTGAGTTGAACGAAACATCAAATTACTTGTATATTGCATTTGCATATACGTACAATGTTTCAGTTTCAAAGTGAGAAGAAAACTATCCCAAAATGTCAGATCAATCGGGTCGCCAAAGTAAAATCATTCGAGTCGTTTTCACTTTTTATTGGAGGGATGAGTATGTCATGAGATCTAATCAATTAGACCTTACAGGAATCACTCGCATGATCTTCTTTCATCTAACTTTCCTAGTAATATATTTTTCAGTTGACTCCTCCATCTCGAAACACTTGAACGCGACTCAAATCATCTACAGTGCCTAAATTCACTCATTAGATCTATCCGTTCCCGCAGTGACATCATTGTTGCACAGATTCCAGCTTACATTCATTGTAGATTCTTTTTCCGTCTGCTGAAAAATTTGGGCTTTCATCGAGTTCTCTTATTGATTTCCACTTCGCTTTTGTTCTCCAATTTCTCCTCATCGTTGATGACTTGGTTCAGAGAAGATAGTATCAAATATTATTTTCAGATACAAATGCCATTCTTGATGTTAGAACTAGGAAAAAAAATAACAACGTATGTGTTGCCCGAATATTTCCCTCATATATAAAATGTCCCATAAGAGCAATGCAATTATCGAAAACTTACAGCGGTAATTGCATTGTATCAAGTCACCATAACAACACATTTGAAACCGTATCGCTAGACGTCAGTAAACAACACAAATAAATGTCAGATAGACTTCAAAAATAGAAAAACATTTCGCGTTTTGGTGAGTGCTCCATACAATCTATAGAGGAAAGTAAAAATGAACAAAAAATAAAATTTCCTTGAGAATTTCTTTATTCGTGAAATATTCCAATGAATTACATTCGTGCATGAAAATGACCAGATAATTTTGCATTCGAGCGTGATATCTTGTACAAATTGCATTCGGTTATTTTCACTTTCGCCAAAATATAAAAATAAACTTGCAATTTTTAGATATCACGCTTTCTTGCAAAATTATCGGTAATTTTTATGCACCAATTATAACCGAAAACTGTCCATTCACTACAAAAATGTCAGAACCAGAACCGTTCTCTGGCATCTCAATACTTGCCCACTAGCATTACAATCTGGTGCAGATGGTCTAAACCTTTGAGGTGAAATATCATCAATCCAAAAAAGTACAGGAAATGGTTTTTGTCGTATTAAAAAAACAACCTTTTCAGCTCTGAAATTTTTATGAATTTTCATGGCAAACAATTTTTTTTCGGAAGAGTGATGCAGTGGTGTTGTCTCTGTGTCACGTTTTTGAAGCTGATGCGATAAACAGCTTGAAATCACATGTGACGACTTCTTTTCCATCTTGAGCTTGAACCTTGAACAGTTTAGCTTCCCTCGTTTTCTTCTTATATATTTCTTTAAACTCTTCAAGCTTTTCTTCGGGAATATTCGGCAGAAAAATACATACCGATAAACATAAGTCTGAAAGAGATAATGAGAATATGACAAATACGCATACCTAGAAAGGCCACATTCAATTTCATTGGAGATCTCATTTTTTTGCAGGACTTCGCCTTTTTTCCGAGAACGGATAACCCGATATCTAGAGAAAAGGGCGGTGAGACTTCCAACTGAATTCAACTTGTCCCTTCTACGCTTTTCAAGAAGGAATTATTCAGCCGTAAAGAGGAAATGAATATTATTCAATACCATCTTTTATCGTTATACTTCTTTTCCTTATTCCAATCGGAACCGTGGTCATTCCTGTGAACTCAGTTTGGAATACACTGGTGTACTTTCCAGGGTCAGTTTGATATCGATATTCAAATATAACTAGAGAACTACGCTTTTATTTGGCATATCTTTGTGAAAATTCAGGATACCATGATTAGACAGATATTCTTCCTTGCTTTTCTTTAGCTAGTTTACACAACCGCAACACGTGTTTCACTATACAATTAATTTCCCAGGCTATTATAGCACATACCTACACAGATGTGAAATTTCACTAACATTATTTTTTTCAGTTTAGATTTTGTATCATTATTTAATAATGTCACGTTGGAATTAACTAAAAACAGTATCACAAGACACTGGAATATCATTTCTTCTAACTGCAAAATATCACTAAAACTATTTTTCAAATTAATTGATTTTTTCTATGAGACAACATTTTTTAGCTTTGAAAATAAAATTTATAAACAATTCCTGGGTATGCCCTTGGGTAGACCAGTTTCTCCCATAATAGCTCAATATGTCATGGATGACCTTATTGAGGACTGTTTCAGCAGAACTCACTTTGAGATACCTTTTTTGAAAAAATATGTCGATGACATAATATTAAGTGCCCCTCAGGACAAACTTCAAGAATTGTTACTTGTTTTCAACTCTTACCATGAAAAGTTAAAATTTATCATCGAAGAAGAAGACGCCCAACTCAGCGTTCTCTTCTTAGACTCCAAAGTTATCAGGAGGTCTGATAACTCATTAATCACCACTACACTAAGCCTGGTACGTCTGGAAGATTCTTACATTTTGAATCTTACCTCCAAAATAAACGAAAAATCAACCTAGTGCTAGGCATTACAAAATAGTAATTTGGCAAAAAAATTTCAATTGTTTCTCAATAGTGGTTACCCGAAGGGACTTCTGCATAGACTCATCTTCAGTAGGTCACATCTTAATAGTGATATTCATAATAATTCATCCACTTATAATGATATTACAACTCTTTACCTTTCTCTTCCATATATTTGAACACCTCACCATAAATTTAATGGGTTGTTTCCCAAAATTCCTAACATAAGAATTGCTTATAAAAATAATTGTACTTAATAAAATTTTTTCGAAATCAAAAGACAAAGATCCTGTGTTAGATCATTCCAATGTTGTTTATTGTATCCCATGCACTCACTGTGAAAAAAGTATATTGTACAAACCAAAAGGAAGTTGAAAGATATAATTTGTTCTTGTAAAAGTAATATTAGAAATCTCAAAAAAACTTGTTCATTAACTCAACATTCAATCACTTCTGATCACAATCCCGATAATGTGACGATATAAGAACAAGAAACCAATCTCAAAAAAAAGAACTTTCTTTGAAATGACACAAATTTTCGAAGAACCAAATTCAATTAATTCCAGAAAAGTTATTGATAGTCTCAGCATTATTTACTCATATTTACTAAGTCGCCATCTGCAGATGAGCAACAATAACAACATTACACTTGGTACCCCTGAGTAGTTGGTGATTTCACTTTCATTTTCATTGTGTGTTGGCACACAATATGGTTTCCAATGTCCGTTAGGAGAAAGAACTTCTCCCACATTTTCATTCCTCGTTTACATGTATGATAATTCATAGTTTTTGATTAAAGTTTCATATAATGTGTTATTACCATAAGTTCGATGTGTTGTGATATGTTTTCCTTCATTTTTTGTAGTAAAAATGATTACTAACCTCATGTTCGTAAGTAGGCACATGCTAAAATGTTTCTATTCTCACAGTTTTCCCAATTCATTGTAGAGTTCCTGATGAAGAGCCAATAAAGACTCGAAAGCTTGAACAGAATAAAGAGTTCACTCTATTCCATTTCTTTGTTGACTGCACACCCAGATAGTATTTGGAAAGATAATGTACTCACCTTCGAACTCTTTCCTATCGAGAAATTCGTATGAGTAATTTTCCTCGAATAGTTCACTGTTTTGAAATCCGGATAATTTCAAATCCTTTTCCCATTCTAGTCGAGGATTAGGACTGTAGTAATATGGTGAGATCAAATGCTCCATGCCGTATCTGTTCCATTTCGGATCTTGCAATAATTCATCGAGAGTATCATCGATTGGCGTATGCTCAAAAAAAGTTAAAAACATAGATCCTCCTGGTTTGAGCATTTTGTGGATATTCATGAAACCCTGTCTGAAATGAAACAAAAAAAAGTTATTGTATTGAGTGCGTATCACTACGTCGAATTCCCATTACGCCGAATTCCCACTACGTCGAATTCCCATTACGCCGAATTCCCACTACGTCGAAAAGCATTCCCACCACTTACGTCACCAAAACACGATCGTTATCGAAGCTGGATCCCATTCGACGTAATGGGAATTCGGCGTAATGGGAATTCGACGTAGTGATACGCACTCGCAAAATTTACCGGATATTCTGCAATTTCCTGTTAACCCAATCTGACTTAACCTAACTAACCTAACTAACCTAACCTAAAAGAAGGATGAATTTCGCTGTGCTATTGATATTGAAAGTGCATCAATACGCACTCGCAAAATTTACCGGATATTCTGCAATTTCCTATTAACCCAATCTGACTTAACCTAACTAACCTAACCTAAAAGAAGGATGAATTTCGCTGTGCTGTTGATATTGAAAGTGCATGGTGTGGCACTACGCCGAATTCCCATTACGCCAAATTCACATTACGTCGAATTCCCATTACGTCGAATGGGATCCAGCTTCGATAACGATCGTGTTTTGGTGACGTAAGTGGTGGGGATGCTTTTCGACGTAGTGGGAATTCGGCTTAATGGGAATTCGACATAGTGGGAATTCGACGTAAAGGGAATTCGACGTAGTGACACGTCCCGATTGTATTCACTGAGCCAGTGGTTCCCAAAGTTATCTGGACTACGACCCATGTAAAACAAGTTACAAAACTCGGGACCCACTTCTGAGTTTCTGAGAAATTCAACCGTTACCAATATGACCAAAGGGATTTTTCAAATGAAAAGAAAGTTTCAATACAATTTTTAAAACTCAATAGAATAACTACGTCACTGAGTTTTTTCATTGGGAAGGATGAAATTGTTTTCTATGCTTTCCCAATACAGTGACATCAACCTCAACTCGAATTACTTTCAATCTCAGTGAGTTTGATGTGTCCAATTAATTTTGAGATACCTAGGGCCAACTAAAAATCACTAGCGACCCGCCTGGGTCGCGACCCATATATTGGGAAACCCTGCTCTAAGGTCTCGCGGTTCCAAGGGGGTGGCGGAACGCCCCCAACTTGCAAAAAATCGAGCATCTTTTTGTTATTTAGTTAAGGCTCATATTTTTCTCAGCAGTCCTCTGGTAGCCAACAATCATCGAGATAACATTGGCGGATCGATTGGACGGTTCCGAGTGGGTGGCGGAACGCCCCAAACACGTCGAAAAATTGTTCATTATTATTATATTATTTATTATTATTTGGTTAAGCTTCATTTTTCAGTATGTTATTGTGCTCACATTTTTGAGTGTGTATGAAAATTGGCGGAACAAAATGGCTGTTCTAAGTACCTGGCAGAACGACTTGATTGTTCCGTATGCGCGCCCTCATTTCATCACCTCTGTCGCACAATTATGAATATTAATAATGCTTTAAATTCAAATAATCATTTGTTTCATTCATTCAGGATGTTTTCAATGAACACAGACATAAATTCACGTCTAAAACGAATATTTTTATAGGGTATGTTGATGAGATTTATACTTGAAAATGGGAAAAAAATCATTCGCGAATAACTTGGCAAATATGAGGAATACGTAAAAGTAGCAAATTGAATTTTCTACAAGAAAGATTCAGTGACATTTTTTTATATCTTGCTTTGTTTAAGGAATGTAGTGGAATAAAAAAGTGTAATAATAAAATTTTACGCTTATATCTTTCGAACCATGACAAATACAAGATATACGAATCAGAGACTGTTTGTAGATGATTCAATTTAGAAAAAAAACTATCCTTATTTCTTACGTATCTCACGTAGTTTCGGAGATACAGATTGAAAACAAAAAAAATAATAATCAGTATACTATTATTATAGCAGCATCATGATTCATTGAAAGCGCAATATATAAAAGAGTAAAATACAAAAAAATATCAAAATGAATTATTTTAATGGAAAGTGAATGTTTTTGAACCTATCGTGTTGTAGGTAAACAGAAAGAATAATTCGGATTTTTTTTAAGAAAAATAATTTTTCGATAAACAAAGTAACACAGCCAAAAAATTAAATATTCATCTTTCAGGTATGCGCATCTTAATTTTGAACCCTCTGCTGCACCATTATTATTAATACACTTCGACAGCCAGCGCAGATGACAATGATGATTATGAATAAGGTAAATAAATTCAACAGCAAATATAAGAATAATAACACATTATTTATATCGATTTGTTGAACTTTACCAGACTTGGACTCTAGAGCATCGAGCTCGAAGAGCAACAAGATTCAGATGAGCTCGAAGAGCAATGATTTCACATTTTTTAACATTTTTTCACATCTTTTTTTATGTAATATATGGGATTTTTGCAAGTTGAGGGCGTTCCGCCACCCCCTAGGAACCTCGCTCAGGGCCTGTCCTCACGGATGGTACTCAGTTCGGCCCTCCATAACACTTTCTCAAAATATCGGCCTCAACTGAATAATCACGCAAAACTGTCACTGGCTCTTAGTCTATCAGTATAAGATACATTGAAATTGAAGAAAAACATTATAAATGTCCATTTTTGAATTTGATTCGTGGTATCGCTGAAATTACTCTGCATGTTTGGCATGGAGGTCGAAGATGGGACAAATTTCTTCTGTTTACAAACTGAGCAACGGCCAAAGACTTGCCTGATGCATATTAGGGGCAATTTGAATAACCCTCGCAGCAGCAATTTAGATGGTGTTGGTTCGGACTTCTATTGTTTATATGATCATCTCTGCTAAAACCCCTTGAAAAATCTTATGAAATGGATAAAAATTACTTTTCCGCAAATGGCTACGAAATTTTTACATCCCGGGCAAAATAAGGAGAAAAAGGCAAGATTTTGTTACTATAAGGAAATGGTATTATCCTACAGTTGTTGGTGTTCTACATAAATGATTGAAAACAGTTCTCAAAGTAACCCAAGTAATTTTATCGTGGTTCTCATTCGTTGAGTCGAAGTCGGTCCATCTCTTAGATGGGTGGTTTCCAAACTTCCAGTGGTTCTTCCTGTGAATGATGTCAGCTTGAGACCATTCAGTGCTGTGTTGGTTAGGCCAATGCTGCTCTCCTACTTCAATTTGGTGTATTGTTTGTGGTGTGTTTTTCTTATGTTCGCACTTTCCCACTTCCAAGGGTTTTGAGGTTTCTCCTATGTAGAATTTGACGCACTCGCGTTATATCCGGTGGACGCAGTTGTTGGTGTCCCTGTTCATATTTTTTCCATCAGAGGGTTTCAATAGAGTTGATTACACCAACAGTGGAAGTCCGAACCGATACCACTTAGCAGGGAACATTGTCAATCCAATACAGATGCTCGTGGATCACCACCACAACATTTAAACGAATTGGATTGTTTACTGAATCAGTTATGGAATACCAGGTAAACGCAGTTGTTGAGTTGCTATTTTGTTTTTGTGAGGTGCCTGCGAAGTGTGTTATTCAAATTGCTTCATCAAATGAATTCAAATGAATATTTCCATCGTATGTTGAAAATCCCATATGAAGCGGGATATTTTTGATCAATTACAGCGATAAATTCCCGGCGGGACATTTTCGGGCTGGTAAATACTCGGTAGGTATCGAAAAATACCCGCTTGGTCCGTGTATCTATAGTAACGATTGTTAAAATGTACATTTGTCATCTTGACAGGCATAAATACTGAATTTTAAACGTCGTCGTTTTAACTCCGGAAATATTCTACCGAATTACACTCGTGTATCAAAATAAACCTTATAGTTTTCCATTCAAGCATGTTGCCATTGAAAAAAACTGCATTCGGTTATTTTCATATTTTGCTGAACTCATGCAGTTTTTAGACAACATGCTTTCATGGAAAATTATCCCATTTTCTGATAACTCTATGAAAAAACTTTAGAATTTGCTTTGAGCGCACTCATATTCTGAACTGATTCAGAAAGTTGAAAATTCCATCACAAATCAAAATTCTCACGAGAAATAGAAAACACATGGAGAGCTTGGAAGTGGCAAGTACGCAAAGTTATAAACTCACCTTGGATGTTTCACTTGATGCATAACGAAAAATGCGAAAACGTGATCGAATCTATTGATATACTCTGATGGAACTTCTGTAACAATGTCCAATTTTGCGAATTTCATCAAGGGATGAGCCGATACTTTTTTGGCATATTCCACCATTTCCATGGATTTATCTACAGCTACAAACTCTTTCATGTCCTTTGGCAAATATGGAGATAATGACTCTTGCGAAGTTCCCCCGTCAGCATATCCAA
The DNA here is from genome assembly GCA_032362365.1 of Zygogramma bicolorata. Lineage (NCBI taxonomy): Eukaryota > Metazoa > Arthropoda > Insecta > Coleoptera > Chrysomelidae > Zygogramma > Zygogramma bicolorata. The sequence continues at coordinate 273,648 of JAVJAQ010003141.1, read as the reverse complement.
ATTCCATGATTGAAGGGTGGCTTCTCCATTTTATCAAATGGTTGTATTTTTCCAAACATAGTTTAGTAACGATTCTTGCCATCCGATTGCTTTTTGCGTATAATTTTGGATAAATCATTGATATTTTGTTTTTTTTGCAACAGTCTGTAACACTAGTAGTTAAGAATTCAATATGGAATGTTTCGAGTTGAAAAATCACTGAAGCTTTTATTTTCACCGCGAGGAATAGATAAGTATTTATCTAAAATTATTCATAAGACCATGAGTGTTTAATTGGAATGTAAATTGATTTGAAGATAAGGACATTGTAGGATAGTTCGAATGTTTCTAAGTCTTTGTAGCCATATTGTGATAAGATGAGACAATTGGTAGCTACGCCACATTGCGTCTTGCTGTCTGAGCATATCTAGAGAGGTCTACGTAGATATCTATAGACCAATCGTATCTGAGCGTATTGCGAAGAAAAAAATCACTGTCCCTATCGGAAGGAAAGAATATCAGAAAAATAGGCATATGGCAAGTGTAGTCACCACTGTGTGACGAGTGACAAGAAACGTCTGATGTATATGAAGGAGGAACAGTCCATAAAACCGTCCAAAGTGATACAAAGCTTGTGGTTTGCGAGGCAATGGGATGCCTAAAGACGTCTAAGAAGTTCTGGAATCCATTTTTTGAGTACTTCAGTACTTAGATATGTTTCAAGGGAAAGTTGGAATATTTTCCCCAATACGTAATTGCGAAAATGAAAAGATGCAAAATTGACAATTTTGTCAGTCACGTATCATATTTTCATGGATTTTATCCACAGATTCACTTGAAAATGCGTATATTTTCCCTTGGCAACGTTTCGGAAGACAGTCTGTCTCCTTTTCGAGTATTTTGAAAATGAAAATTCATCTCATTGAAATTGGATAATTAAAACAAATCGAAGGAAGAACAATTTAAATCTTTGGGGTTTCATTAACATGAGGAGAAAAGAAGGAAATTTAATTATTATAAGATTTACAATTATTGAAAATACAGTTTTTGTAAATGGATTGGGCAGCAGAAACACTTGATGTATCTTCCAAGTCATTGTTTACCGTTACATTGCTGGATGTTGACCATGCGGCAGTCGATTTCAAATATCAAACAACGATGTAGGCCCCTCTATGATCCAGAAGAGATATGATCATTACGCGGTGCGTATGATATAGATATCTAGAAATCATGATAATTTAAAGGAAACCTTTTGGAAATCGCTCCAGAATCATTCGTTATGTCGTTGTATGAAGATCTTCGTCTCAAACCACAAAAAACAAATTGAATTTAACAAAAATTAATCGAACGCCATCTTCATTCGACTTCAGGAAACCTCAAGTATTTGAGTCGGTCTACAAGCGGCTACAATTTTGACCACGACGCGAGTCGTCGTTAGCAATTTTAAATATCATCCACAATCTTGGTTATGTTCATGAGCTATTCACGTTTGTGAAATTTGAGTATTTATTGAAATGTGTCGTTTATGTTATTATTATGCTGACAAGTTGAAAAATTAATGAGTATTAATAATTAGGTGACTTTTTATTAATGATAATTTATATTTCAACCTTGTATATAAGCCAGTTACATTGAATCAACGCGGTAAACCTTAAAGTTTTGACAGTTCAAAGGTGAACGAATGTTCATCAGAGACCAGGCAGTTTTATCAGTATACAATCGAATGATTGGCTAGCATAACCAGCTACTATGGATTGAAATGCCAAAAACGTCACAAGTGAGTAAATAATCATGTGAAAAGACCATATACCAGATATTACCAATTATAGACCCATTTGAATCCGAAGTGGTAATTACATCAAACGCGTTGAATATTGATGGGATGATGAATTCATTTTCTCTTTCGACAGAGTGGTAACAGACTGAATTGTGCTAGCTTCAGGAAAAACCTTCCTCAGCACGCAGTTACAGAGTTCATTTGTTCTATTGAAAAAGTATCCTTGAGCAATAGCTGTTCGACAGCTTTCCAAGCTCACAACATAGGAAAGGAAATACTTTACTAGACATGTCATCCGTGTTGAAACTGCCAAGGGTGGATCGATTGACAAAACTCCGACCCTTCTACGATTCTCCAACAGAGTGGGAGAGTCTGTGAGCAAAGAATCACCACAAGACGGATTATCTTATTTGAATTGATTCAAGAAGCTTCAATGAATGTTTTGGTTCCGAGCCCCATACATAAGAACTATATTTCAAGACAGGCCATACCTCTGCCTACTTGTTCATCGAAAGCTGACAAGAAGTGGAGTATTTCTGCGCACGAAATAGAAGGCCGAGCTTCTGGGAACCACCTTCGGCGATCGATCTCACATGGTTTTTTTCCATGAGAGATCATTACTAGCATTGAGATACTTACTTGACTTTGTAAGAATCGCTACTTCTGAATCTGAATATTGTAGAGTGAGAGCCCGCGACGCCCAGACCTTTGTTCTATTATAAAAGCTGAAAATTCTTCTCTATATGTCCCCTATACAGGTATAAGCTAGCCCAGCCTATACAACCTGGGTCGCGGTGGCTTTGGCAGGTAACAGGTAGTAAAGGTGAGTAAAAGTGTGTTTCAAATTTGTGATAGCATAAAACTTAGTTTTCATATATTTCAACTAAAAATCATATTAGAAACCGCCTCGTCTATTGGCGGACACTTAGGACGGTAACAACCCCTTTCCAGACACCCTCACAGTCTAATTATTTATAAATTTACTTTCGTCATAGTATAAAATCCGAGTTTTATATATGTTATGCAGAAAGCTATACGAATAATGTTTTCACAATTTCCAGTCACTTTCGATGGTTCCCCTATCTTCCCAGACATATTGAAGTCTACTCCAGGCGTGCGCGCGATGAATATACATGTACGTTAGTGCGAGTGAAATAGCGCGATCTATACTCTAAATTTATCAAGAAAATTAATAATGTATATTTATAACGGATTGAAAAAGTAAATTGAAAAAAAAATTATGTAAACAAATTTTCAAATCAACGAATTATAAAATCAACAATATAATAATGCGAATCATTACGCTATTAACTTTTGCAAATTATCATTGTTCGTTCTAAAATTGTTCGTTTCCGTTAACCAGCTGACGAACGTCAACCCTTAGAAGTCGAAACTTGTGCGAGCAATGGATCAACGAGGCCTTACCTTTTAACGTGCGATTACCCAGCACGGTGGCATGGCGAGGATTCGAACCCCGGCCTTCCGCTTGATAGGCAGATATGCTAACCACTACACTACCGAGACCACATTGAATTTTGTATTCAACTAAAATTTGAATTTTTTCAAGTGAATTTCATGGAATCAAGTTGTGATTTAAGAAAGTTGTAAATAAATATCTATCGATAATTTTTTTAAGTATTGTGCAGAAAATAATAAGAAAAATCGTTAGTCAATGATGAAATTTCAGAAGTTTAAAGTTAAGGGGATGAATTTGTATGTATGTTGGTTTTACTATAAGGAGATAATAATTTAGATCGTAATGAAATCAATGGAAAAAGGATCAAATTATACTTTTGATTATAGCCATTACAAAACAAAGTAAAAAATAAAGTTTCCAACAAGTATTGTTAAATTTAAAAAAATAATCAATTATTTTCATCGTCGGTAATTCCATTATCTTCATCACTGCTACTCCATTCTGTGGATTTGTTTTCATCAATGTCACTATCTTCAACAGCTTCTGTAATAATTAAAGCAAGTCAGAACAATTATGAATAGCCGATAATTTGTTTATGAACATTGAAAATTATAACATACCTGACACAGTTTGTAGAGAATCACTGACATAATTGGGAAGCTGATCTTCTTCAAACCATTTAAAACGGTATTGACCACTTTACAGTACCCAGCCATTATTTTCAGGTTTACGTGAAGTAGGTTTACTTAAGTGAGCATTGTTCCAAATCGCAGAAATATAATTAGCTCGTAAAAAATGCTGCAGTAGCTCATTTTTACAAGGTGGTAAACTGCTAGCATCAAAATTTCTTAATTTTTTCTCGATTGAAAGCCTCATTAATATCAGATACTCCATACGAGTCTATGAACATCTCAACTCTAGCAGCATCAACATCAATTACATTCCGAGCATTATATACACTGCATATTTTGGAACAATGCTTACTTAAGTAAACCTACTTCACGTAAACCTGAAAATAATGGCTGGGTACTGGAAAGTGGTCAATATCATTTTGAATGGTTTGAAGGAGAGCAGCTACCCAATTATGTCAGTGATTCTCTACAAACTGTGTCAGGTATTTCATAATGTTCAATGTTCATAAACAAATTATCGACTATTCATAATTGATCTAACTTGCTTCAATCATTACAGAAGCTGTTGAAGATAGTGACATTGATGAGGATAAATCCACAGAATGGAGTAGCAGTGATGAAGATAATGGAAATACCGACGATGACGATAATTGTTTTTTTTTAAATTTAACTATACATGTTTGAAACTTTATTTTTTACTTTGTTTCGTGATGGCTATAATTAAAAGTATAATTTAATTCTTTTTCCATTGATTTCATTACGATCTAAATTATTTTCTCTCCTTATAGTAAAACCAACATACATAAAAATTCATCCCCTTAACTTTAAACTTCTAGAATTTCATCATCGACTGCCGATTTTTCTTATTATTTTCTGCACAATACTTAAAAAAAATTATCGATAGATATTCATTTACAACTTTCTTAAATCACAACTTGATTCCATAAAATTCACTTGAAAAAATTAGAATTTTAGTTGAATATGAAAATTTTATGATAATTTGCATATCTGTAGAGTAGGGAGGGTGAGTATAGACCCACAGCACTTAGGCCAAAATATGACCCACTCTACATTCTCCCAAGGAGTCGCCCTCCTAGGACATTGTCCAACCTGCCTTATCCAGGAAGGAGGACAGGTCACCAGCGGACATCTCCTTATAATAATTTGCATAAGTTTATAGCGTTATGATGTTGATTTTATAATTTGTTGATTTGAAAATTTGTTTACATTATTTTTTTAAATTTATTTTTTTAATCCGTTATAAATATACATTATTAATTTTCTTGATAAATTTAGAGTATAGATCGCGCTATTTCACTCACACTAACGTACATGTATATTCATCGCGCGCACGCCTGGAGTAGACTTGAATGTGTCTGGGAAGATAGGAGAACCATCGAAAGTGACTGGAAATTGTGGAAACATTATTCGTATAGCTTTCTGAATAACATATATGAAAGTCATATTTTATACTATGACGAAAGTAGATTTATAAATAATTAGACTGTGAGGGTGTCTGGAAAGGGGTTGTTACCGTCCCAAGTGTCCGCCAATAGACGAGGCGGTTTCTAATATGATTGTAAGTTGAAATATATGAAAACTAAGTTTTATGCTATCACAAATTTGAAACACAATTTTACTCACCTTTACTACCTGTTACCTGCCAAAGCCACCGCGACCCAGGTTGTATAGGCTGGGTTAGCTCATACCTGTATAGGTGACATATATAGAAGAATTTCCAGCTTTTATAATATAACGAAGGTCTGGGCGTCGCGGGCTCTTAGACTATTGGAAAGTGATAAATCAGCTTACTTAGAGAATAGACATGTCTGGATTTTCCTTGCATTGAGTTCCACAAAGTTGATGTTACCACATTCTATTATTTTTGCCAAGTCATCGATAATGTTACTGAATTTCTGACATTTCGTTTCTTGTTATGGAATGTTTACAAAAATTTTTATAGCGAGATATCTTCGCAAGGTGAAATATCTCACCTCCGTGCCTCATCTCCATAATATAAGGAATTCGCCAAATTCACTGAATATCGATAACGTCATCATTATAAATGCACTCGAATACTGTCATGAATATTGATCCTCCCGGTTTGAGCAACTTGTTCAGGTTCATGAAGGCTTGTACAAAAAAAAAGATATTGGTGTTTCCCAATATTTTTCCAAAAAGAAATTTCTCCGTTGAAAATCCATGTGAACACATATCAGATCAATATTGGTGAATGATATAGGTACACATACCAACAGAAAATGCTCTCTGAATATTTGATTTCATTTCTTTCATTAAAGTTTCGGATTCCTTTTGTATGGATAAAAAAAGTCAAAAATTACTTCTGCATATGCAAACATTATTGAGAACTCCATATTGTTGAATCGATATTATCGAATATCACCTGATATAGTAATTCTGATAATGGGGTCGAACTACCAAACACATTTTATCAATTGTTCACCTCACAATATGCAGTTTGAATCTATAATCAATATTAAACCAATATTCATACTGAAATATCGTTTATCTACACCCGTACTCTAATAATACACTTATATGCCCACAACCCGTTTTATAATGAAATCCATTACGATACAGATTTTTCATTACGATACAGATTTTTAACCAATAGAAACCCATTATTTTTCAATCAAGCATGATGTGCATGCTCTGCATTTGACATTTGTCAAGTCAAAATCGGTATAGGTATTGAACTTTTGAAGAATATAGCCAAACTTCGGTAATCATAACAAAATGTCTGATACCAGCGATATGGGAGAATCACCTTCGACACCTTCACCAACAGGAATACAGTTAGAATGATGAAATTTTTTCATTTGACAAATTCATGATTTATCACTTATTTTTTCATCAAATTTATGGGCTCTCCGTAGCCGAGCCGTCTGTGGCGCTGACATTGATTAATCTAGGTGGAGGAGACATTGGTTCGATTCCGGTCTCGAGTAATCTTTTTTTTCTTTGATTTTTGATCTTCTTTTCATATCTCATCGTTTTCTCGAAGTAATACTATTAATTACAATTCTGTGGAATTTTTCAAAGAAATACGTTAATTTAGTATTATTGTGTACAATACAAATATAAATATAATATTTGTAGTCCTTCACTATTTATCGGGTGTAGATAAAATAGCGTATGCAACTCTCATGTAATGGTTATTGATACACTCGCATAAACCATACGAAACTCACCTTCGGCTCGTTTCGTATCCCGGTTTATGCTCATATATTAATAACCATCATTACACGATCGTTGCATAATATACCATTTTCGATATTACTTTGTATTAGTTCAACATTAATTTTTCCATTCAGGTACTATATATCGTTTTTGGACCAATCTGATATCGGTTCTCAGCTGATATGATGTGCCTCATAGAACCTAAAAATGAGTTCAATACTTTCACATTTCTATTTCATAAGTTGAGGATTCGAAAGGAAAGCAGATTTTTTTTAAAACGCCTGTTTTATATCAAACCCATGAAGTCGGAAGTAATAAATGATAAATTCTGGAGTTTTTCTGATTTTTCATGAATTTTCATGTATGGGGACTATGCCACGAGAATCAATATAGCAATCATAAGCATCACTGAGTAAGAAATAGAATAAACTATAAATAATGAAAGTATTAAAAATTATGACGAACAACAAGATCACTCGAATTCATGTGAAACTGAAATAAAAAAAATCAAATATGAAATCATATGACATTGATTGTACTGTCAGATAATGTCCTAGTGTTTCAAACATCTCAGGAAAAACTAAACTGAACAATAGAATACGAATAGGTGTTTTGTATTTTTTCCACAGATAATCATGCAAATAACTGACCACTAAGTTTCAAAATTGGAAAAATTAATTGAAATTACTAGAAATTCAATGAAAATCAATAATGAAAATAAAAACGTATCGAAGTTTAGTGGCCGAAAACGGAAGACATTAAGATATGAACAGAACAAATAAAATAAACCTTATCTGAAAATGAAATTAAGATCATTGAAATGAAAGATTTCGGTAATAGTCCTTATTTACCTTCGAGGACGACTGCAGATATCACATAGACAGTAATAGTCCTAACCAATCAGTGATGAATGGAAAACGCCATGTTGAAACCATCATTATTCTTTCTGCAGACTGAATGACAGGTGCTCCAAAGAATATCAGGTATTCGATAATACGCAGAACTCCAATATAAAATTTCCTGTTATCTCAGTGATCGATCGTTATTGAACAAAAAATCGTTCGGCGCAGAAATAATCGAAAACATCGAATTCTCATAGTCGAGGCGTTGATGGGTGAACCGACAAAAAAAAGAGGGCTCATGTGGGATTCGAACCCACGACCTCCACGATCAATTTTAAGTGAGGTGCTCTAACCATCTGAGCTAACGAGCCTATGTGATAATTTGAAAGCAGTACTTCACTTCCACTTACTTCAGCGAGAAAACGATATGAAAATGAATGTTAAATGAGTAGAAATGTGAGTAGCTATTTGAAAAGTATTCAGGGCTTGCTGAAATATAGGCTAGTCCGAATGTCTTCGACTGTTCCGTGGACATAGCAGTTATTTCCAGAGCCAGTGCGGAGAGTGAGTGGTACAGACATGTGACAGCACTGACGGCAGTTCAGTGAAAAACGCAAAGTGGAGTTCACTCTCCTACATCGTGAAATCGTTATTTATCAATATCCGCGGAAGGAAAATAAGTTTTTCTTCCCGCGTATTAGTGTCACTGTAAAAATGTTAATGCCAGATTATAATCTGTCAATGACATACTTCAATCTGTCAATATGCCTTTGACATATTTTGATCTGTCAAAATGCCACTGACATATTAAAATCTGTCATTGACAACTTTTAATCTGTCAATGACAGATAATAATCTGTCAATACGCCATTGATAGACTGTTGAGTGGACATTAATTGTTGTGTGAACTGTGAATACACAATTAGTATAATGAGTTGCCTCTCTAATCTCAAGTTTTATGTGTCAGTCTATGTTTCGCTATATTTTCTATAAGAAGTGCACTAGAATTTGCAATATGTTTTTAGTTAAATCATATTGAAATGAAGAAATAAAGATAATTAACCCTTTCGCTGCGCATAGGCCGAGAGTCGTCTCTCGTGCAGTAGACAGTTTTTCTGGCGTTTGCGAACATACTCGTCTGGAGCAGTATGGTCCAATGGGATATGCAATTTAGGGAGAAATTAGATATGTTATGTCACCGAAACAATGTTTTATGATAGCGAATCATTTATTGAAATAACATTTACTTAAAGTTAAGTATTAACGGACGCACTCGACCGAAGAAAGAAGCATGTCTGATTGGTCAACAGCTCCCATGCAGTTGTTGTAGTCTACAATGCATGTCGGCTTCATTATTTGACGACCAGTCTTTCGATCTTTTAGCTTCTATATAGAATTTCTTCTAATCATAACAAAATGTCTGATACCAGCGATATGGGAGAATCACCTTCGACACCTTCACCAACAGGAATACAGTTAGAATGATGAAATTTTTTCATTTGACAAATTCATGATTTATCACTTATTTTTTCATCAAATTTATGGGCTCTCCGTAGCCGAGCCGTCTGTGGCGCTGACATTGATTAATCTAGGTGGAGGAGACATTGGTTCGATTCCGGTCTCGAGTTATCTTTTTTTTCTTTGATTTTTGATCTTCTTTTCATATCTCATCGTTTTCTCGAAGTAATACTATTAATTACAATTCTGTGGAATTTTTCAAAGAAATACGTTAATTTAGTATTATTGTGTACAATACAAATATAAATATAATATTTGTAGTCCTTCACTATTTATCGGGTGTAGATAAAATAGCGTATGCAACTCTCATGTAATGGTTATTGATACACTCGCATAAACCATACGAAACTCACCTTCGGCTCGTTTCGTATCCCGGTTTATGCTCATATATTAATAACCATCATTACACGATCGTTGCATAATATACCATTTTCGATATTACTTTGTATTAGTTCAACATTAATTTTTCCATTCAGGTACTATATATCGTTTTTGGACCAATCTGATATCGGTTCTCAGCTGATATGATGTGCCTCATAGAACCTAAAAATGAGTTCAATACTTTCACATTTCTATTTCATAAGTTGAGGATTCGAAAGGAAAGCAGATTTTTTTTAAAACGTCTGTTTTATATCAAACCCATGAAGTCGGAAGTAATAAATGATAAATTCTGGAGTTTTTCTGATTTTTCATGAATTTTCATGTATGGGGACTATGCCACGAGAATCAATATAGCAATCATAAGCATCACTGAGTAAGAAATAGAATAAACTATAAATAATGAAAGTATTAAAAATTATGACGAACAACAAGATCACTCGAATTCATGTGAAACTGAAATAAAAAAAATCAAATATGAAATCATATGACATTGATTGTACTGTCAGATAATGTCCTATTGTTTCAAACATCTCAGGAAAAACTAAACTGAACAATAGAATACGAATAGGTGTTTTGTATTTTTTCCACAGATAATCATGCAAATAACTGACCACTAAGTTTCAAAATTGGAAAAATTAATTGAAATTACTAGAAATTCAATGAAAATCAATAATGAAAATAAAAACGTATCGAAGTTTAGTGGCCGAAAACGGAAGACATTAAGATATGAACAGAACAAATAAAATAAACCTTATCTGAAAATGAAATTAAGATCATTGAAATGAAAGATTTCGGTAATAGTCCTTATTTACCTTCGAGGACGACTGCAGATATCACATAGACAGTAATAGTCCTAACCAATCAGTGATGAATGGAAAACGCCATGTTGAAACCATCATTATTCTTTCTGCAGACTGAATGACAGGTGCTCCAAAGAATATCAGGTATTCGATAATACGCAGAACTCCAATATAAAATTTCCTGTTATCTCAGTGATCGATCGTTATTGAACAAAAAATCGTTCGGCGCAGAAATAATCGAAAACATCGAATTCTCATAGTCGAGGCGTTGATGGGTGAACCGACAAAAAAAAGAGGGCTCATGTGGGATTCGAACCCACGACCTCCACGATCAATTTTAAGTGTGGTGCTCTAACCATCTGAGCTAACGAGCCTATGTGATAATTTGAAAGCAGTACTTCACTTCCACTTACTTCAGCGAGAAAACGATATGAAAATGAATGTTAAATGAGTAGAAATGTGAGTAGCTATTTGAAAAGTATTCAGGGCTTGCTGAAATATAGGCTAGTCCGAATGTCTTCGACTGTTCCGTGGACATAGCAGTTATTTCCAGAGCCAGTGCGGAGAGTGAGTGGTACAGACATGTGACGGCACTGACGGCAGTTCAGTGAAAAACGCAAAGTGGAGTTCACTCTCCTACATCGTGAAATCGTTATTTATCAATATCCGCGGAAGGAAAATAAGTTTTTCTTCCCGCGTATTAGTGTCACTGTAAAAATGTTAATGCCAGATTATAATCTGTCAATGACATACTTCAATCTGTCAATATGCCTTTGACATATTTTGATCTGTCAAAATGCCACTGACATATTAAAATCTGTCATTGACAACTTTTAATCTGTCAATGACAGATAATAATCTGTCAATACGCCATTGATAGACTGTTGAGTGGACATTAATTGTTGTGTGAACTGTGAATACACAATTAGTATAATGAGTTGCCTCTCTAATCTCAAGTTTTATGTGTCAGTCTATGTTTCGCTATATTTTCTATAAGAAGTGCACTAGAATTTGCAATATGTTTTTAGTTAAATCATATTGAAATGAAGAAATAAAGATAATTAACCCTTCCGCTGCGCATAGGCCGAGAGTCGTCTCTCGTGCAGTAGACAGTTTTTCTGGCGTTTGCGAACATACTCGTCTGGAGCAGTATGGTCCAATGGGATATGCAATTTAGGGAGAAATTAGATATGTTATGTCACCGAAACAATGTTTTATGATAGCGAATCATTTATTGAAATAACATTTACTTAAAGTTAAGTATTAACGGACGCACTCGACCGAAGAAAGAAGCATGTCTGATTGGTCAACAGCTCCCATGCAGTTGTTGTAGTCTACAATGCATGTCGGCTTCATTATTTGACGACCAGTCTTTCGATCTTTTAGCTTCTATATAGAATTTCTTCTAACTCAATATCGGTTAAATATTTCTTCGACGTTATATTTCAATTTCAATAAATACACCGCAAGATGTAAGAAAAATACAGAATATTAGCAAGCTCACACATGTACCACGTTGTTATCGGCGCGCGGTAGACAATTTGCACAAGAAGCGCCGTTGCCGGCTCGTCGCCACACTACAGAATAAGTTGCCGCGAGAATTTGCGGCTGGAGCAGTCAGATCCTATTTTATTTTTTTGAAATGCGAGTTTTCTCGTCTGGAGCAGTAGAACGGCAAACGAGAATACTCGTCTTGAGCAGCGAAAGGGTTAACGTTTATTTGAGAATGTGACAATAAGTATTTATAATATAACACTTTCTTTTCTTTCCTTTTTTTATGAATAATTAGCAACCTATTAAGAGTGAGATTTAAGGTCACTTCCATGGGAGTAGAGAGTGCGATATGCGATACTTTCCTATGTGGTCGTAGGAAATAGTACTTTACCTAACAAGTTCGGAAAGTTTCAGGTACACTAATTTTTTCCACTTGCGTGAGGAAAAAACCCAGAAGTTAACATAAAGAAACATTTATTGGTGAATATATATCAACAAATCAACTATTATTACTATTATGAATATTGAACGTGCAATTTGTTACATTCTGCAAATTATTTGCAGAGGCAATAGCTATCGCAGTCAAATGAAGAAATGATGATAACTAACGTTTATTTGAATATATGAGAATAGGAAAAGTACTTAATACAACCTTCTTCTTATTCTCTTTGTTTTTTATGCATAATTAGTTACCTATCAGTCTAGTTTTTATATGAATAATAACAATTAATGACTGCATCAGTGAGTCAGGATTCACGGGTTTGACGGCTTATTGACAGCCGTGCGGAAAGTACTTTCCGCCCTTGTGCGGAAAGTACTTTCCGCCCTTGTGCGGAAAGTAACTTTCCGCACGGGTTAGGATAAAGGTCATTTTCCATGGAAGTAGAGAGTGTGATATGTGTTACTTTCCTAGGTGGTTGTAGGAAATAGTAGTTTACCTAACAAGTGCGGAAAGTGTTGGGCACACTTCTTTTTTCTACTTGCGTGTAGAAATAACCCAGAAGTTAACACAAAGAAACATTTATTGGTGAATATATAACAACAAATCATTTATCATTATCATTTTAAATATTGAACGTGTGATTTTTTATAAACTGCAAATTATTTGCAGAGGTTAAAATGTTTTCCAGTGGAATCAGATTTCGGTTTTCACTGCTTTGTCAGCACTGTTTCATTCCGAACTAGGGCGGAAAAGTGACATTTCCAACAAGTATCATATTGATAATAAATTTCAGATATAAGTATAGTTTTTTCGATATTTATGTCTATTGAATCCTCAGGAAATTTTACAAATTATTAGTACATGAAAAGAAAAAGTACGCACTGACTTCAAGCGTGTTCCACTTACAGACAGTTTGAAATTCGCGGGTCAAATCGTATGGTTAATCTGTCATATGAAAACCTGCCAAGTTCCGCTTTGAAACTATTTTATCTGGGTATTATAAATTCCATACAAAACTTTAGCAATACGCTCAATGTTTATTGACCAGGGGCCCTATACGTTTGCTGAACGCATACGTTGTTCCTAGGCAGAGACCAATCAGATCTGTCGTAGCTTAGCAACAGCCTATACGCAGAACTGTGAGTGATTCAAGAATATGGCCCCATTTTCTCAGTATGAAAATTTTTCTGTTTCACCACATTCTGGAAATATTTTATATATAAAATTCCTAGGCAGACATTAAAATTGACCCACTCCAGTCTTTCACGTAGCACGTAGGTCATATATCGAATAACTCACCACAATTAAAAAAAAGTGATAATTTCCCACATATTTCAGCTGAATATTGTTCGTGAAAAAACATTGCAACGACTTGATTTCTTTCAATTCGTGAGCAACTCCTCAGAAAACGTTCATCGATTGTTGAAGATTTTCTCTCAGTTAATGCTGATCGATAGTTGAATGATATTATCGTGTGTGTTGTATTTTATTTATACACATATACATTGAACGTTATTTATTATTGTGATGTACTTTATATACAATTCTATGTTAGGTTTGAGTTAGTATTGTGACCAGAAAGGGGAAAAATAAACATATTTTTATTTTTTATATAATCAATTTCACAATTTTAAAACATTCTGAACGAATTAAATTAGCATTTCGATGCAACGACAATGAACATATTGTGATTTCCCACTAGAATATTTTTTCCATCTCGTTCATAACAACTTATCATTTTTCCGTTTTTCGTTAGTTTCAGATATAATTTTAAGAATGTCTCCCGTTCATCTTCGGGAATGCTAGGCAGCAGCGCGCTGGTAAGCAAAAACGTTTCTGAAAAAGATGATTTTTATTAATAATAAAAAAAAATTAAACTCATCCCTCAACTCCAAAAATGTCACTATCATGGAGGGTTATGAAAAAAAATACAGTAAAAATACATAAGTGCAAAAATCCAAGGTGAAATGCGTTCAAGTTCATTCCTTTCACGATGTTGAGTAAGTCATTGGGTTCATTCGAAAGTTTCACTTGATATATCTTTTCGAAAGTTTTTTTGTCATTTTAACCAACATAATATATATGAGCATGAATTAATATAACTCAGAAACTCATCAAGTTCGTCGGAATAAATATATGTGCAATTGAAAAAGGTCTTTTGATAATTTTGTAGTTATTACATTTACAATTCCTCTTCAAAAAGAAATAAAATCTACAAATATGAATTCGGTATGAGAAGCAACACATGTCAAATCCTCCATCTGTTCTCATATAGAAATTTTGATATAGCTGAAATCTCAATACTCACTGTCAAACTCGTCTTCATCGAGGAACTCGTGGGAGACAAATTCTTGGAATATTTCATGAGATTTGAAACCTGCTTCAATTAGATCTCTCTCGCAGTCTAGGCGAGGATCGGAACTGTGAAAATATGGTGAAAGGTAATTTTCGGGGCCATATTTTTTCCATTCTGGATCCTTGGATAGTTTATCTAATGTTTCGTCAAAAGGAGTGCGCTCACACAATGTGAGGAATATTGACCCTCCTTTCCGAAGCATATTGAACATGTTTTCGTAAGCTTTCCTGAAGACAGAATCGAGAATTAGAATTTTGAATTGCAACAGTAATGCTCACTAACTGTAGAGTGAAAATCATAATTGATGATTTTTCACGTCTTGTATTTTCGTAACGGAACATTTTTGGATCATATAGCAACCTATCATTATCAGGTCATGTGGATTCAAACCCTTGAATATTAGGAGTGCGTATTCCTATGGCGAATTCTTTCTACGTTGATTTCTTCTGAAGTGGAATTTTTTCTACGGCGGATGTCATCCTCCCCACTGTCGTCATCAAAACACGAACGTTTCCGATGATGATCCATACACCCCATAGTGGAAAGTTCGTCGTAGGAAGAATTCGCCGTAGGAAGAATTCACCGTAGGAAGAATTCACCGTAGGAAGAATTCGCCGTAGGAAGAATTCAACGTAGGAAGAATTCGCCGTAGGAAGAATTTGCCGTAGGAATAATTAGCTGTAGGAAGAATTCAACGTAGGAAGAATTCGCCGTAGGAAGAATTTGCCGTAGGAATAATTAGCCGTAGGAAGAATTCAACGTAGGAAGAATTCGCCGAAGTAACACTCCCTGCTCCTCAGAATTAGTTAACATCGCCCCCAAATTATCTCGTCAACGACTTCATCAATAGAACGGGATGCACTGAGGGATTCGATTCCTCTTTCACCTTCACGGAAAAATTCATCCATATTGATTGCTATCATAACTCATAACAAAATAAAAATATGAAATTATGATACATGAAGTGATCAACATCAATAACATATATCAAGAAAAATTACTGCTTTTTTATTCTTTTCTACAAACTCGATACACGTCTCATCATTGTTGACGGTTTCATCTCTGACTAGATAGATGAAAAATGTGAGGCTTCTGGATTTTACACCGTATTAAGGTGGTAAAAAAAGAGTTGTAGACTTCAAGTCCGTAACATTTCTTGAAAAGACATATTATGATGCAGCATGAATCGTGTTCAAGATGTTGCTGCTATATAATAATAATAATAATAATAATAATAATAAATTTATTCACAATAAAAAAATAAAATAGAATAACATTGAAAGAAGTACAATTGCATGTGAATAAAATACTCGGTAAGTGGGTTAACACTTGTTCCGAGATTAAAAAGTACATCATACATCCTAAATAGTAATAACAATCTGAGTATAGTTCCATAATAAAATAGCATAAACGTTACAAATTATAAAAAACAGATGCAATGCAATGCTGCAGGAAAGTGGGTCAATGATTAAAAGTTGATAGGTATTTTTTTTGTACAGTCGAGATACAATTCGTGGAAAAAAACAATGATAACTAGCGAATTGTTTATACAAACAAACAAAAAAAGTTGGAAATCAGGCAATGTATCTAGTTATTGGTTTAGTGAGATTTTGATGTGTCTATTATGTTGTGGATAGTAACTCTGGGAGTGCTGAATAAAAAAATTTTCAATTTATTTTCAAACAGTACATTCTTTAAATTTTTTATTTCATCGGGGATGGCGTTATATATTTTTGGAGATAGAAATACATAAGATCTCTGGCCAACTGATTTTGTCATGAATGGTATAGATTGTAAATTTCCCCCTCTTGTATTGTGGCCGTGATCTGCTATAGAGCGTTTGGTTCTATGAAACTTTATAGCACATTTCTTGAAGAATTCCTGTCTAATGTCAAGTACTTTTGCGGTTGAATAAATATGTTCAGTTGGGAAATCTCTCTTCTTATGAAGCATAAGTTTGAGAAATCTCCTATGCAGAATATCTAGTGGAGTTATATGTGTTTTAAGTGCTGCCCCCCAAGCCAAGATACCGTATTTCAGATGACTTTCAACTAGTCCATAATATACAACTCTCAACTGTTTTTCAGGTATCAACTCACTCAAACATCGAAATTTGTAAAGTATAAATTGCAGCTTCTTGATAATGTACTGAATATGAGCATCCCACTTCAAGTGTTCATCAATAAAAATTCCTAGATATTTGATATTTTGTTTCGGATGAATAAAATGAGAGGACCCCCCAACATCTATTTCTATTGAGTTGAAATTGGGTGAAGTTGCTTTGTTGCAGGTGAAAGGGAGATAATGAGTTTTTTCCCAGTTAATTGTTAATAATTTTTGGTCGAACCATTGCTTCATAAGGGCGATATCATTTTGAACTATTGTCCTTAACTCATTCCAGTTATCTGCTCTGTAGAATATTGCTGTATCGTCTGCAAAGCCAATGATTTTTCCACTACTTCTCAGTCCATATAAATTATTAATATAAATGGAAAAAAGAATTGGACCCAGAATAGTGCCTTGTGGTACTCCGTATTCAATTGGCATATTGTCACTATAGGTGTTTCTAACTTTGACACATTGGTTTCTACGTGATAGGTAATTACTAAATTTTCCAACAAATAATGGGGAGTTACGGACTAAAAATTTTCATATGGCTTTCTTCGAAACGTTAGATTCTGAAAAACATGATGTGATTGGAAGCCGATAATTTTTCTTTCGGATGAATTATAGCTCCTGGTACCGTTATTATCATATGGTACTGTTTTTTTCAATGAGTTTTCTGGATCAATCATATTGAAGAAAGACGTACAAGAAAATTCAACAGTAACTTTTTTTTTCGCTTAAACAATCAGTAATCCCTTGTTGAAAGTCGATTGTATCAGTGAAAACTGACGACATAGTACTACAAGTTATTGTTCCATATAGCAACACCGTCCTGAATATGTTTCATGATGGGTCATTTACCCCTCAAAAAGTATTATTTGCTTGTAGCCTATTCCTTCCATTTCAGTTCACTACTTCAAAGGATATCGAACGCAAATGTTTCGGACCCCTATTACCTTCCAAATTCAATTCTGAGGTCGAAAATAGCCCATTGTTATGAATATTACATTTTGTAACACAGACTATATCGTGTATTTCAACTTCAATTCTCACTATTATGTATCCGAATAATATAAGAAATACGAAGACGGTTGATTTGGGGCAAAGTTGCACATTTATGTGGCCAACAGAATGCCTTTCAGAAAGTTATACAATCTCGAGTATTAATGAATCAATCCTACTGTGAATGCGAAAAAGGAATTCTTCGTTACAAATCGTTCTTCTGATGACGTCGTTGTCGAGGTGTTCTGTCTGCCATGTGATATATTTTGAGGGAGAAGGACGTGTATTTTCGCCGATTTTTTCTTACGTCGAATTCTTCCTACGGCGAGTTCTTCCTACGGCGAATTCTTGCTACGTCGAATTCTTGCTATGTCGAATTCTTGCTACGTCGAATTCTTGCTACGTCGAATCCTTGCTACGTCGAATTCTTCCTACGTCGAATTCTTACTACGTCGAATTCTTGCTACGTCGAATTCTTCCTACGGCGAACTTACCACTATGGAGTGTATGTACCATCATCGGAAACGTTCGTGTTTCAATGACTCCAGTGGAGGGGATGACATTCGCCGTAGGAAGAATTCGCCGATGGAACAATTCGACGTAGCAAGACGACACGAATATTAGCATATCATTAAGAAACAACCGATATAACAAACGTTAAGATATCATCGATCTCTCAATGAAATAGTGATTTTTTGAGATAATGGGGTATTCTTCGTTTCCTAGCAACTGCTATTTATGCATCGCAAATGGAAAAAACCCGCCTGTTTGAGACTGAAGCATTCTGTCCATTATGTACATTTCATACTTTTTCAGAATTATACTTTTATACATAATTTCATGCTGAATAGATATATTAGGCTTTTCCCGAGTACTCATCATCATGAGGGTTTCTCTCATAGTTTCAATTCAATATTTTTTCCTGATTGAAACATTGATGTTGATATCATCATACGATGGGGGCAGCCTTGAAATTGTAATTCAATACTACTTTGGCTCAGTCATTTTGTTTGGTGAATCACGAAATATATGGTTCGCCTCACTTACCTTGGCTCCCTAATCATATGCATCACATAAAATCCAAAAATGTGATCAAATCTGTTCAAATATTCTGAAGGAAGTTCCTGGGTAGCTATATCCAATTGTGCAAACTTTATGGAATCGAAAGCCGCATGATTTTTAGCGTATTCCACCATATTTTCTGAAATATCAGTGGCTACAAACTCTTTCAAATCTTTTGGCAGGTAGGGAACGAGTGATTTCTTGGAATTTCCACCATCGGCATGCCCAATTTCCATGATTGATGCATTTTTTCTCCATTTTATCAAATGATTGTATTTCTTCATGTGCTTTTGGGTGGAAACACTTGTAATGCGATAGTGCTCTGCACACAGTCTTGGAAAGACCATCGCCATTGCGTATCAAATTTTGCGAACTTCATCTATCGAACAATACTGCAACAAAATGCACGCTTATCGAAAGTATAATTTCAATGTTAAAAGTCCATCGCTTTATCTTTATAATTATATACGAGGACTTATCAATTGTTATATTTGTCGGAATCATTTTTAATGTTGATTGTACAGATAAGAGTTGACAATCATTACTTTTTTATCGAAACAATTATGAATTTTGAAATATGATGTCATTTAATATAGCAAAATAAAGAGTTGGCATTCTGTGTTACTTTCTATGTTGAAGAAGTATTCGATTATAGTGATGCACGAGAGCAATACTCTTCAATGGAATACTATAATTCTAATCTCATGTCATTTTCATACTGAGAAGATATACTATGAAGTACGAAGGAAAAACGTGTCAAAATTAATGAAAACTATCTCATAATTAGATATGTACTTGCAAAGAGTATGTATTGTTCTATAATCTGGCAATATAACACATGAATGAGTTCGGACTTTTGGAGTACATACTGTGTATCGACCAATGAGAATGAGTCGGAATTACCAATCATATTGCATATCAATGTTGACAACTGGCAAACCTTCCACATACTAGTTAATTATCGCGACTAAGAGTGAACTTTCGCGGCATTTGCAGTCAAATATAATTTTGAAGTAAATTCAATTCAAAATATTTCAAGGCCACAGAAATATAATATCCGTTATATCTCTTGGACTTTTTTGCAACTTAAAAAATGAAGTCTCAATGAAAGCAGGATTTTTAATCTCTTGTACCCGGAAATAGCATCTCTTTTTTGCTAATCAGCAATATCTATACTAAGATAAAGAAACACCTATTATATGTGTTCACTGTCTTGAAATTTATTCCTAGAAGGCGTTTTTTTCTTCCGACATGCTATAAATCACCAGTGTGCAACTGGAAAAGTATCTAAGTTTATGCCAAGATGGTTTGGACAAGCTGTTCTTTCTTAGCATTTTGTTCCATACTTACGCATCCGAGTTTCCAGGTTTTCGCCGGTTGCTTTCATATGGCATCTCACGAGCATTTTTAGTCATGAAAATTCTCGAAAAAAAAAAAAAAAAAAAAAGGAAAATTCCAATGAATTTTCAGTTATGAACTGGAATTCTCCCGTAATTAAACTGAAAATAATTTGGTGAGGCACATCCATAATTATTTTCAGTCAGTTCATAATTTGGCACCTGATAACATGCCAAAATTGAACACAAAATCAAATCCATCAATGAATGTATCATTAATGTCAGAACTACAGGATGCGGAACAAAATGCAAATACTAAACCTAGTCCAAAGGGTACTTTTTTATACCCCCGACTCTCCCAAGTAGCTCCAGATCTCTAACAACAGTTAACAACAGTACAACTACAAGGCGGTCATGTATCACTAAAGTCTGTCATGTGAATGTTAGGGGATTGTTAAATAATTTGAATTTGGTTGAGTTGTTCTTGAAAAATTATGATATTGATATTGTATGCTTATCCGAACACTGGATAACTAGTGATTGTTTGAGAGATGTTTATTTCAATGACTACCGTGTGGCAACAATGTTTTGTAGAGAGAAGCATATTCGTGGTGGTTCAGGTATTCTTGTCAAGAATTTTACTGATGTCACTGAAATAATAGCAATAAATAAATTATCCAGAGAATGTGAAATCGAAATGTGTGCGATTTGCTGTAGAATAGATTCCACTAAAATTGTAATTATGACTGCATATAGACCTCCGAATGGAAATGTCAATATATTTGTAGATTGTTTACTGCAGGCTCTCAGCATTGCCGAGACAAAGTCCCACAATATTATTTTGAGTGGGGACTTCAATATCGACTACTTGTCAAATGATTTGAACACTAAATCTCTTATGGATTGTTTCAGTTCGTTTCGATTGAATGTCAATATGCAGGGCCCAACTAGAATTTTCACAAATGCGAATGGTCATACAAGTCGAACCTGTATAGATTATATGGTGAATTCTTTTTCGAATGTAACTTATGACTGTCAATTGATCCAACCAAATATTGCTGATCATCTATCCCATTTATTAACCTTCAGCGAAGAGATGTGCATACCTAACAATAAACAAAATGTTATAGTCAGAAAGCGACAAGTCAATCAGGGTAATATTAACGAACTCAGAACTAGATTAAGTGATATCGATTGGTTTCCGACTTTATACGAAATGTGCATAAGCGAAGCCTTCTCTTATTTTCTAGAGTGGCTTTATTGGTGTTTTGACGTATCCTGCCCAATGAAATCTGTTATTTCTAAAAAGCCTAAAAATGGTTGGGTTTCAGAAGAAATCATCCAAGAGGGCAATTATCTTAGAGAATTTTTCAAGTTGATGACAACTTCTGGGGAAGTCAATCCACAACATAGAGAAATATATAAAAATAGGCTAAAGGAACACAAGTCTGTCATCAGTAAAGCAAAGACCGAATACTTCTCCAATAAAATAAAAAACGCTCAAAATAAAACGAAAGAGACGTGGAACATAATCCACTCTGAGCTAGGGAAAAAGAAGTCGTCGTTTGTCGGGGATGCAATCACTCTGAAGCACAACTTCAATAATGTTGAAGATCCATATGAGGTAGCGGAATTATTCGCAGATCACTTTTCTAGGGCTGCTGAATCATCATTGGCTGGTCACTTCGGTCAAAACCTAACTTTGCCCTGTACCACTAGCTTGTATGTTGATGTCATTCACCCATTTCAGAATGGACCTATTACAGAATTAGAAATAATAGACTCACTAAATATGATAAAAAATAAAAAATCATCTGGGATTGATGAACTTTCTATAATCACTATCAAGAATATAATAGATTTGATAATATATCCCCTTACTTACCTGATGAACCAATCCTTTATCCAAGGATATTTTCCCACTGAGTTCAAAAAGGCACTAGTAGTTCCCTTATTAAAAAAAGGAGATAAAACAGAGTTAGACAACTATAGACAAATTTCCCTACTCTGCTCACTCTCGAAGTTGTATGAGAAAGTAGTTACTGCTAGGATAATGAATTATTTGGAAATGAACAACTTGATATGTGGTAATCAGCATGGTTTTAGAAAAAATCATTCTGTGGAAACGGCATCATTCCAGTTTCTCAATTTTGTTTACTCTGAGATAGATTCTAACAATTGCGTAATTAGCCTGTTTTTCGATTTGTCAAAGGCATTTGAGACGGTGTCATCCGAATTTCTGAATAATAAGTTGAAAATGCTCGCTTTTCCAAATAATCTATTGACATGGTTGAAATCATATATGTATGGACGTAGTATGACTGTGAGAAATAACGTGTTTACTTCAAGTGAGCGTGATGTTAAATTAGGAGTACCGCAAGGGTCGGTATTAGGACCTCTACTATTCGTGCTATTTGTCAACGACTTGCCTGAACACGTAACTGACTGTCATATCACCATGTTTGCTGATGACACAACAATTACAGTTGCTAGTCCTGATTCAGATGTATTATTAATAAATGTCGGCAGAATTATTGATTCGTTCACGTCATGGTGCGATAGAAATCAACTCATTTTAAATACAACGAAGTCAGTTTCAATGAAATTCTATAATAGGAAGGATAATATCCCAGGTGAAATAAAAGCTATTGATGAAATAGTTTTGTCGCAAGATGTAAAATTCTTGGGAACATTTCTAGATGAGAGGTTAGACTGGGATTTACACATCAGTCACGTATGCAAGAAACTAAATTCAGCATTCTATGCAATAAAGCAGATGAAAACATGTGTAGCCAAGGAGAGTTTATTGGACATTTATTATGCAATGGTATACTCACACATTTCTTTCAACATGGGGATGTGGCAAAGATTTTGGTAGAGTGTTTATAGCGCAGAAAAGTATCGTGAGATTAATATTTGATATGGACTATCGTGATAGTTGCAAACCGATATTTATTAGAGAGAAATTGTTAACTGCTCCACCCATCTATATTTTGAAATGTTTGAAATACATTAGATGCAACTTGGAATCCTTCGATACCAATGCTTCTTCGCATACTTATAACACTCGACATGGTGGTCACCTGAAAGTAACAAAACACAAAACCACGAAATTCCAAAATTCTCCTCTCTACAGGGCATTGAGTTTCTACAACAAACTGCCAACGGCAATTGAAAATTATGAATGCGACAGAATATTTTTTAACAAAATAAAATGTTTGCTGACTGAAAAAAGTTACTATTCCTATCAAGAATATTTGGATGATCCATTATTGTGAATTATTTTACTTTTAATACGTTACTTGTAGTGTGCTGTCATCTTATGTGCTTTGTAATAAAACTTCAATTCGATGTTTTTATTTATATATTGTAGTGGTTCATTTGTACTCAGGTTATGATTTTATTTATACTGTTTATCGTTTCACTTTTAATTATGTTTCTTATGTGTGCTGCCGTCATATATTTTTTCATTTTATTTCTACATAAGATCGTTATCTATTTTATTGATACTCAATGATCCACAATAAGGTTTTATTGTATAATGTGATTTATGTATTTTATGACTTACCATATGTACACACTGTACCTAAATGGCTAATAAAATTGATTTGATTTGATTTGATTATTTCTGAATTTCATTTGTTATTTGAATTTATTTCCAACGAGCTCTCAAGAGAATAAAATTATCTAAATGAACACATTTTGATAATCATTAGTTCTATTTCGCGTTTGAAATTTTTCACCAGAAATCACGGAATACTATCAAATTGTAGAAAATTCCTACTTGACCAATGTAGCCATTTCAGGATACCGGGAAATATATTATCCAATATTTTTCAATACATATCGGGAAATTTTCTGAATAAAATCAAAATATTATATGAATACGTTTTTTTTTCTATAGATTCGGGTATTGAAACTATAAAGTTCAGATGTATTTTCCACTGCCACACACTACATAAAATGCGGTTCATTTGTCTTTATAAATATGCATTGCATTGAATTTTCCTCGAATATCGCTTTTCTGGGCACATGAAACAAAGTGGAACAAAATATAATTAATTAACATTTTTCCAAATTGAAACAGTTTGGCTTTCTCAATCCAATCTATTTCTAATTTCAGTTCCAACAGTAATATATCTACTTTCTGTTGCAAGTTTCACAAAATTTGCAACATCCATGTCATCAGTACTAGAATAACAATGATATTTCGAATATTTCTCCGAATCCACCTGAAACAAATTTATCGTAGGGACTGCAGTACGAGTCAATATATGCGAGTTCGAAGATCATTACCAAAATGCACCCTACAGATAATTTCTTCATCTTCGCTTGCCAAATTCAACTGAGACAGACGTTTCTTTTCTTCTGGATCTAGTGAATGTGAAAAATCTTACGGTTTTAGTCCTCTCATCACTTTTTTTCTTGAAAACATGACAACAGTGTTTTTTTGGGCATTCACTGAGAGTTTCTTATGCTCGCACCACCTGCCAACGATTTTCAAGGCTCTTGACATGCGCTCCGAAATGACACCTGCAAATTTCCCTTTTGTGACTATCACCTGATGGTCTCGGTAGTGTAGTGGTTAGAATATCTGCCTATCAAACGGAAGGCCGGGGTTCGAATCCTCGCCGGGCCACCGTGCTGGGTAATCGCACGTTAAAAGGTAAGGCCTCGTTGATCCATTGCTCGCACAAGTTTCGACTTCTGAGGGTTGACGTTCGTCAGCTGGTTAACGGAACGAACAATTCTGAGAACAATTTTTTAGATCATCAGCAAATCCCAGACAATATATGCCTTCTGCAGACAGCTTCCTGAGGAGATCGTCTACAAGAGTTTTCCATAGCGATGGCGATATTATGCCCCCTTTACTGCTCTTACCTGTAGGGTAGCCTCTCCTAGAGTGCTGTATCACCTATCATCCTTCTTTTTAGTCTGACTTTTATCCATCGGCACAAATCATCTGGTACTCCTCTTTTTCCCAGTGCGCCTATAAGTGACTCCGTGAAGACATTATTAAATCCACCTTCGATGTCTAGAAAGGCAACTACTGCCATTTCTTTGTCGTCCAGCGACTTGGATAGAAGTCTATTCAACTCGTTCAGCGCTGAATCTGTCGATTTCTCAGGCTGGTAGGCATATTAACGGGAAATAAGAGGTCTCTCCTTCAGCGTTTCGTCTTTCGTCTCTTATGTATCGGTCTAGTAACCTTTTATCGGTTTTCATTAGAAAGGACGTTAGACTGATGGGTCTGTATAACTTGGGCGTTTTGACTAATGTTCTGCCTATTTTGGGCATGAAGACTACTTTCGCCTTTTGCTATGACTTTGGAATATACCCAAGCCACGCAGTCTTTGAGAATCTTGCTCAGATGTGGTATCAGCGCATCCAGTCCCTTTTGTAGCAGAATCAGGTAGATTCCGTCTATTCCTGGTGACTTGTATGGTTTGAATATTTGAATCGCCTATCTGATCCTATCCGGTCTCGTGGTTTCGACGACCGGCCGTCAATCCCTCACCGTTGGCCTTCTGTGCCCAGGCCTTCGAAGAGCCCAGATTTAGATGTCGCTTGGATATGGGCTATCAATGGCAGCCTTCCCTTTTTGTTCCTGTGTGGGTTCTGTCCTCTTTTTTGAGGAAACCCACTAAGCTCGCCGTATTTTCCTTAGCAAGTACTCGGTGGATTCTTGCAAAAGTGTGTGTTTCACCTCCATGCTAAACCTTCTCCATGAGTCTCTTTTTGCCTTTTGAAGTTCTCTGTTGTACTGCGTAAGTTTTTTCCTACATGTGTTCCATATTGGTTACCTTTGGCTTCGTTGAATAGCCTTCGCACTTAGAGGCTCAGCTTTTAGAAGTGCTTATCACACCAGTCGGTTTTGCCTCTTTAGTGTTCGGTCTTTTCGGGACAGTTATCCTGGTCAGTTATCCTGGTAGGCCACAATGATTGCCTCGTTTACCTGTTCGACTGCATTCTCTAGACTACCTGAATCCCTAATGATTGCGATTGCATGTCTGAAGCTCTTTTTAGCCTTTCTAGTCGGCCTCTCGTGGACTTCTGAATTTTGCAGCCACAATGGGAGGTGAAACTAGATCAGAGCGGATGTGCCTGTGGTCAGAACATAATTATCCGACACTATCCGGTTTTTAATGAAGTCGCTTGCTTTGCTCGTACTTATACTATAAAATCTAATACTTCTCTCCGAGCGGCCGCGGAGAGCTATAACTAACCCTTCTCCTGAGATAAGTTGTAATAATAACTCACCCCTTGCGTTGATGTCGGCGCATAGCGCTGCTATTCGAATACAGTTCACCCTGTTGCTATGTACTATTTACGCTCATAGGGTAAATAAACATGCGGGATGGGCTTTTGTAGCCAAAATTGTTTGTATCCATTTTTAAATTGATTTTCATTTCCTCGTTCGTTGTCAATTATATAAGTTTTTCTTGCCATTTTCTCCGACAGCCAGGCGGCAATTAAAGCGCTCAGCTCATTTCAAACCTACTCTAGATTAGTGGGAAGCTGTCTGAGCGCACTCAAGGAGCTAAGTACCCAAAATAGGTTTACTCCAGCATGGGTACCCGAACATGAGGGTCACAAGGGCAACTAGGAGGCCGATGCTCTAGCCCGTGAAGGCGCATCTAAGGCTATGATCGGTCCAGAACCCTTTTGCGGGGTAGCGAAAGCAAGGATAAAGACATCCATGAATTCATGGATGCAAAACGAATCGAAAGATTGGTGGAATAAGGTCCCTGGAATGAGACAGGCGAAAGAATTCATAAAGAAACCAGCGCCCAGATTCACGGAAGACCTGCTGAACCACAACCGTAAGGTTGTAAGGGTAGTGGTGGGTCTACTAACGGGGCATAGCCGGCTCAGAAAACATATGAGAAATATTGGTCTGACAGAAGAAAGCCAATGCAGGTTCTGTCAAGAAGAGGAAGAAACCGCACTGCATGTGCTCTGTGAATGCGAAGCGATAGCAAGGCTGAGACATGCAAGATGCGGGGAGGAGAAACCAGAGGCTGCTAGCTATATGAAGGGGTCAGTGTCAAGGCTATGGAGTCTCATCGAAGAGATCAAGCTAGACAACGAGCTCTAACAACCAAGGAGCATCACATTAGATCCGAAAAGGTCGCAGTGAATCAGGCCATGGGCCAGCTTCCCGATAATCTAATCTTATCTAATCTAAGTTCTTCTTCCAGCAGAGATGATCCCGTTGTGTTGAAATTTTTTAAGGGATACAACACCCAGACCGGTATTTCGAATTTCAAAATTGTAAATTTTAAAATCGAGTCAAACAGGTACCTCTTGATAACAAACGCACCATGTGAAAAAGAAATTGGTTGAACTCTTCATCGTTGTGGTAAGATCACGTTTCCTATCTGGATGTTGCAATTTGAAATAGCCATCGCCCGCGCCCCCTAGACTACTTCAACACACCCCAATCTTCTTTTCCGCCCCCTGTAGGCCTCCAGCGCCCACAAGGGGGCGTTAATGCCCACTCCGAGAAAAACTGACATAACAGATTGATGAAAAACTGATATGTTTTTATATTTTCATGATAATTAAATATTCACCATATCTTTTCAGCAGTAATGAGCAGAAAATGATTCAAATAACAACATCGAATTTAATTTCTTTTATATTTTAGAAGCAGTGACAATAAACATTTTGTAGTCAGTCAGCAACACTTTTTTTCCATCTCGATCGTGAAAATTGGTCATTTTTCCTTTTTTAGTCAAATCTAGGTATATCTTCAAGAATCTCTCACGGTCGTTTTCTGGAATGGATGGCAGCATTGTACAGGTGCATCGGTAAGTATCTGAAAAATGAATTAGCAATATCTGATTCTCAGAGCATGAAAGAAGAATTGAAGTCACATGTTCGAAAAAAAAAGCGGAGGTTACAATAATTGATGCGGACCCAAGTAATCCCTTCTTATGAAAATTTGAAGGGGACTGGATATCAATCAAATCAAACGATTCTCACTTCCGTTTGTGAAATAAACTTTTTGGGTTCTTTAAATATCTTATTCAAGAATGGTGCAAATGGAGTTGCTGTTTCTCAATTATCCCCTATTCTTTTTTAATGTTCAGTCAGTAATCTTCTACCTTTTTGGTAAATTATAATTTTGATGAAGATGAATTTCAACAGCCTGATTTCAATATCATATACTCAAATTAACCCGCATGGCAGTAATGATCAGTTACCAAAAGTCGCGACTCATTGATAAAAGAATTCCTAATTTCGTTATACGATGGACTGAATGTGCATATAAGTAAAAAATAATCACAAATTATGTTCTCTCATAAGCTGTTCTATAGCCCGAATTCATCGCACTCTCTGCCCTCAACACTAACATATTTTTCCGAAATGTTCAGGATGAATATCCAGTTCAGGATAAATATGTGAAACATTACTCCTGATTTGCAACTGTTTCTGAATAAATTTGGTTATAAGAACAGAGAGAGAGAGGTACATTTTAGGTTATCGAACAATCCTTACGAGTTAAACAAATGAGAGGATACATTCAGTTAATAATTCTTTTCGAAAATGTGTTCAAATGAGTTTCATACAAGATTACTATAGTCTCTCTCCAACTCATGTTTTCGAAAATTTACTAAACGTTTCCTTCAATTCCACGAGCATTCCAACTATTTCCGGCTTATGACTTCAGGTACATGTCTAGCCACGATCTTTCCATAATCATACTGATCTTCCCTCCTAGGAAAAGTTCTAACTTTATGGACGATAAATTACAGAAATGCTTTTGTGTTGTTTCTTTTCTATTCAGGTTCTTCATCATTCTGTCCGTTTTCCCTTACCAATATAATAAAGACATATGTTGTCCATCTTCTACTTTGTATCTCATTTTTACAACGCTAATATGTCATCTAGCCCTTATGTCAAATATACCTCCTCACCCCCCTTGTATCACTTATACTTAAAGCACTGAATAATTTGTAGATGATATGAAATGACTTCATTTCGATAACTATGAAAAATGTTTTTTCAACCTTCGATATCTGTAGATACAAAAATATTTTCACACTAATACATCGAGGATGGTAATAAAATGTAACAATTTTTTGCAATACTTGTTTGTTGACTCGATGAAAACAGGTATATTATCCAATACAGTTTTGTACTTACTGTCATACTCCTCCTCATCCACCCATTCATAGGTATCAACATCTTCATGTATTTCATATATCTTGAAGCCAGCTTCAGTAAGATCCTTCTCCCATTCTTGACGAATATTGGGACTGTAATAATGTGCCGATGTGAAACTTTCGGGATTATATTTCCGCCATTCTGGATCTCTTGTTAGCGTGTCTAAAGCTTCATCGAAAGGAATGTTTTCGAAAAAAGTTAGAAAAATCGATCCGCCTTCTTTGAGCATGTCTAGCATATTCTTGAAAGCTTGCCTGGAAATGTATAAATGCAAAGTAGTCTCTCTGCATCTAGAGGAAGTGTTGACACAAGGAGTGCATCGAGGGAATAAATTCTTTCCTTTGATCTTGTAGCATACTCCATAAGCTATAACTGAGATCGGTAAGCTGTTGACTATAAGTTGGTCAATTAACGAGAACCGGCATTCGATAAAGGAAGGGGGCCCCCTACGCAACTCTGGGGAGAATGACATAACGTATTTTGGAAATTTATATGTAATTTATAACGAATGATGATTACTATAGTCGGGCCGTTCAAAAGATAGAATTCAAGGACGCGTGAACAGTGAATGCCTGCATCTATATAAAACCTGCGCGGCGTAGCCACGCCTTCTAAACTGAAATAAATGAAGAATTGTTTACACTGTACTGTACTCTTTTGTGCTTTGTATTTACGTGTGTTACGTTAATTAAATGATTTGGATGGAAACACTCTTTCACCTCCAAGAAAAAGATAAAAAAAGACATTTAACTGTAGAGGAAAAAGGTGTAATAATGAACACTTATAAAAAAGCATCCCAAGAGTTCATGGGAGAACAGGGACATGCGACGTTTTTGTTGGGTGGTGTAAATCGGACTTGTAACATTGGGGAGAGGAACATTCAAAGAGTGCGTGCCGTTCACGTGATCATTCTATCTTTTCAGCGGCTCCACTATAATATATTTTTCAAGGCGGAGCTGGATGACTCGACACGAAAAATGAAAGTGAATTCATCGATAGATCTGCGCCAAAATGTTGAAGAGAGGGAATATTGAATAAGCTACCCTCCTTGAAAAATAGTCATTTCAATGTCCAAAGTGAGTATTCTGTGGGATACGGGTGTTTTGAAAGAACAATGGCAGTTACGACATTTAATTCTTCAGAATGTCGGAGACTGGTGCCAAAAAGAATGGGTAGAGTACGCCTCACGTGACTGCTCTGCAAGTTCAAAGACGAGTTTCATGTTCGAATATCGACATTTATTAGTTTTGAGGACTTTTCAACTACCTGAAAGAAACAATGCTTGCGTGTAAAGGACGCAATGAGCGCTATGAGGCCAAATTACTATAAAGCTCTAGAGCTACTCGTCCATATCCTTTGAAGATGAAAATTCATTCTGCTTGGCAATGCCTATAAATAAAAGAGTGTCTCACTTATATAGTAGCCGACTGCCATAATGACAGGCTCTCGAATGTTGGTGATGTTATATGTTACAGGTTATACTGAATTCCAACTCTTAGGGACGAGAAAATAGCTGTCGCCAACCATTAGACACTTCTCAGCGCGGAGTCATGACAAACTGACGAATTTTGCGAAGAGAAGAACTGATTCTACTACCTCAGTGTGATAATACGCGATGTTTTATCGGCTAGCAGTGCTTGATACAAAAACGATGTTCAGAAATTGCCTTCATAGCAAAAGATCAGAAGAATGATGTGGAGTAATTGTAAAACGAAATATACTCTCTTGAATATTCACACCCCAAAGTAGTCTCTATTGAAAAACAATTCATCTTCTAATTTGAGTCAGTGCAATTTCCATGAAGCTTATGTGGCTAGACCTGTAATCGAAGTTTTCCTTACGCTCGAATATATTTTATTAAGTTGGTTGAAAATACGTGTGTCATCCGTTGTTGAAACACGTTATTTTCACATTATTACGAGTACATCGGTAATAGTTACAACGATGGTTGTTTACGGTAACAAACATTTCAATGAACATCATTTCCTGGAACCCCGTATGTATGAGCGATTTGAACAATACACTGACGTCAATATATTTTGCTTTCCGGAATCATGAAAACATTTCAAATTATAGATAGCTCGACACATTTCCGATTTTTCAGAAGCCAATATAATATGTACGATATTGAGGGAATTGCAGATTATTTCTATAAAAATGATAACATACACCATTGGGCACCTGTTCTTGCCCTAGATATGGCTGTTTATCATGTGGTACAGGTTGCGGCTAAGTATAGCATTACTCAAAGTTCACCAAAACGTATAGGACCTCGAATTTAGAACTATTGACCAGATAAGTTGAAATCGATATGCAG
This sequence comes from Zygogramma bicolorata, assembly GCA_032362365.1. Taxonomy (NCBI): domain Eukaryota; kingdom Metazoa; phylum Arthropoda; class Insecta; order Coleoptera; family Chrysomelidae; genus Zygogramma; species Zygogramma bicolorata. Next base: position 241,811 of record JAVJAQ010003141.1, on the reverse strand, counting down.
TCTTCCGTTGTTTGAAATTTTTTTTTAATCTTTCCTGTAAGAAAGATGTTTTATACTCTTGGCGAGTTTTTGAGTACAACAATGTGGTTCGGTACTGTTTATAATTTTCTTGTTCAATCTTTCATTGCCCTGTTTCGCACTTTCATGCGTAATGACTATTTCCTAAAAATTTTTTGTCATTTTGAGGAAATAAATGATTCGATTTGAATAACACCGTAAAGACCAATTGACTGGGGAGAAAAAAACTGCCTACATCAAAAAATTAATGAATTCGATTATAGATACAAGGGCTGAAATGAGAATGATTTTTAGGAATTAAATTAACTTCCTATCCGAAATAGAGAATTTATAATTGAAAGACTAACAAATTCTTCTTGAAATTCGGAATTGACCCAGGAGAGATTAAAAAATGCGGCTTTTCGATTTTATGTTTTTGCTCAAACATATTTTTTCACGTTTATTGGAAACTCAATCCATTGCGCTTTTAGCTGTGAATTTCATTATCATTTTTAGTGAAGAAGCAACATTTTATTCACATACCTTGGCTCTCTTACCATATGCATTACAAAAAATCCGATAATATGATCGAACCTGTCCAAAAACTTTGTGGGAACTTCTTTGGTAGCTATATCCAACGTATCGAATTCCATGAAATCATATGCTGGATATTTTTTGGCGTATTTTATCATATCTTCGGTGATATCAGTGGCTACAAATTCTTTCAAGTCCGATGGTAAGTAGGGAAGTAGGGAATTCTTGGAATTTCCACCATCGGCATAACCAATTTCCAGTATGGACGGGTGATCTCTCCATTTAATCAGCTGGTTATATTTCTTCATTTGCCTTTCAGTGATGACTGTCGTGATACGATTGTGGTCAGCCCACAGTTTGGCAAAAAACATCGACATAACGGAAAAAATTCAGCGGAAATTTCACGAACTATCTCAAATGACAAAACACTTCGAGTTGGAATAGCATTGATAAATGTTTGTTTTTATGTTGGACCCGTTACTACCAGGTCGACTGATTGTAAGGAACATGTGGCAGTATTCATTTTATCATAGTGTTTCAAGGTGACTTATTTTATTGTGAATGGATTCGCATATTTTATTTTCGATACTGAACTAAACAGGGTGTCCCAATAATGTGTCCGTCCAGATGTGTTGCTGGAGTGAATGTTTTCGAAGCCGCTCTAATATGGAAAATATCCCTTTGTGGATTGATCCGCGTGCAAATTGTTGATTTGTTTGACATTTCAACTCTCCTACAAGAATCATCGCCTGAAACTACGAATATAGCTAATCAACCCCCATATGAGTTATCTACTTCACATGTGATCTCCTTTTATTCAAACTGTGTTTGTGAATATTTGTGCTTTTACATTTTTTATCATATTATTAAGTACTATACATAACATTTTTTTAACAAGTTTTGTCAACAAGGAATATTTTTTCTCAGACAATAAAGTATATATCTCTCTCTCGCCAACCAGCCAAGCTACAATGTTATCTTCCCTTCTGAACTTTTAAGTCGGGTTTAGCGGACGAATAAGCACCAAGCACAATTTAGTGGATGTAGCACAAGTCATAATCAAGTGGATATCTCCAGAGTACAATGCAAGAGAGAAAGAATAATGAATGTTCTTCTTCCTCTTCATGGAATAGTGTATGGTTAGTAGTCATTGTCTGAACTGTGTTCAGATTTCCAAGTCCCACATGAGTATTTTCAATTTTTCGATTATTATAATGCATAAATGATTAAGAATGCAAGAATATCAATTATCAAATATACTTTATGTGTTATGCACGACGAAATAAGTGAACTAGCACATTTTTTACAATATGAACTCTGCATCAACTTTTGCGCTCCTTGTAATACTTGAAAAAATTGGAAATGCGAGGATATTCATTATCAGATATCCTTTATGTGTTATGCACGACGAAATAAGTGAACTAGCACATTTTCCACGTCATATTAAACTTTTATGAATTCTGTATCAGGGTTATGAATAATCCACTGAATTGTGTCCATTCGTTCACTAAGCCTGTCTATCTTTCTCAATATTAAATCGCTCTGTCGATAGTTATTTGTCTAAATGTTCGGAAAGGGTTGTCGAGGTTCGGCTGGTCAACTAGCAGGGGAGTTGATAATTTAGATTGCTGTATTGATGAAAATATGTCTCTTAGTTCTTAATGATGACTCCAGCAAGGGAGTCGAAACGTTTTCGAAAGGACTATTTTTTTTTTTGAATTTGTTGCTTATCAAAGAACGATATTTGTCACACACCATTGGTATGAACCACTGCAAATCATTTGAAATAAAAGATGGGAGTGTATACAGGGCTTTTCATGATGAGCGTTAATTAGCCATTTCTGGCAAACTATTCGAAGGATCAACCTGAAAATTTTACAGTATACATAAATTAATATGACCTACACGCCTGAAATAGTTTATACGATGCGGCGTTGTCGCTTCTAGTTTAAAGTAGCGGCTTCTTTGATTTTTCAAATAGAACACCCCGTATATAATATCATATTATGATACATCATCACTTTGTCAACTAATTCATATACCATTTCCCTATACCTATCTATTACCGTTTAGAAGATATAAATCAATTTCAATATTTTTTTTTACCAAACATGAACTTTTATAAATGCTGATAAGCCCCCGAGGGGAATATCTTTTGTTTATCGTTGAGTGATAACAAGAGTTTATCTTAGGATATCTGGTGAACTGCTAAAACGATCAAATTTGAAATGGAGTGGAGTGAAACTATGAGGATCTGCAATCCGAGTCATATTTTCATTTGCCTCATGCAGGGTCTTCAAAAAATGCAAATACTTCGATCTCATGAAAAAATGAGTGGAACTCAATTTTTTCGAATGGAACGCCCTGCATATTTCAACATTTTTGAGCTTTAAATTCTATTTTAGATGGACTTTGTTCAGATAATACTATTTCTATTTTGAACCGTTTTCGAGATAAACTGTTTCGAACCAAAATTGACGTGGTTTTCTTGCTCGTTTTATTGAATTCATCACTTATTTTGGATATTCAACATTTTTTTATACTTAGTAATATTTCTTTCTGATCCAGTTTACCAACTGTCTCAGATCAGTCGCTTCGAAATTGGTATGTAGGTACCTCTACCTTTGAAAAAGTTACAATTTGTATACATTGAGTTATTGGTCTCTGAAGAGCCCTGTAGATGTGAGAAGTTGCTTTAGCATGGAATCTGAAATTCCATTAACAGTCGGTGATGAAATACTGAAGGCGGTTTATTACTAATGAGCTGGCATAGGAATCTGTGCTGTCTCATCTGAATTCGTGAAGACTACACTGTTGAAGAGGAAAACGCTTCAGTAATTGATTGTTCGGTTTAATCGCTTAGAGTTTCGTCTTGAGACTCAGTTTCTGTAGTGTTGAGGGATAACTCCACCACTTTTCATAGTTTGTAGGTCCGCGATAAAAAATGCTACTTCTGAGGAATGCCCAAGGAAACTAATAGTCAGACGCACAGGCTGGATGATTTTGGTAGAAGTAGATGGCATTTCGTAAAAATACAATTCGGCAACCGATTTCTCCTTGAATTATCATATCAGTACGAGGTTGTTCGGCTCAGCGAATTTTACCTCTCAGATAACAATTCAAGGTTTGTTGGTAATGGAGCAGTGATAGTTAGTTATCGCAAAACTGTTCCAGATAGCATTCATTAAACGCATAACAGCTCGAGCATTGAAGGCAATATATAACTTTCAACAAACGGTGTCATGGTTCCTTTGTTAGTTCCGCATGAAAGGAAAAACGTTGTAATGGATTCGTGATCTCTTCGAACATATAGACGGAACCACAACTACATGGTATTTGGTACACTCCCGGAGTGGATAATGGATCTCGTGGGTCTCTTGCAGGAGTGTATCGAATACCGTATAGTTGTGGTTTCGTCAATATCGGAACCACGAAAAGGAGCATAAAAACGCGGTTAACCGAGCACAAAATAAGCTGTCGATATGACCAAACACAAAAATCGGCGGTGTCCGAACACGCTCTGTTGAAAGGTCATGATATTGACTTCGACAGAACGCAAGTGCTGGACACAACTATGAGCTATTACCTCAAGCTCTATAGGAAGGCCATAGAAATGCACAAGCATATGAACAACTTCAACCGCAAAGAAGAGAGCCTGAACATCTACAGGACATGGATGCTAGCTCGTCAAAATACACGGATCCTCCCAATGAAAGCAAAAACGATTCCGGAAAATATATTAGAGTTAATGAACAGTCCGATCCTAGGTCCGATAAATAGTGAGAGGTCATCTGAACCACATCAAATCAAAGCCTCGCAGCAGGGATGAATACTTCGACTATTGCCGCATCGCCTTTGAAAATGCCTGCCGCAGATGCAGATGAAACGTCAGGCCCAAAAACCTGTGGACCATGGCTGAGAAGCCCGGGTAATTTTACCAATTTATCAGTTGCCAACCGTGAAAGTCTACAATCCTGAAGAATACTTTACAATCCTAGAAAAGTCAATATCTTCATCTACTACAAAATGGCGGAATATGAAATAATTGCCTGAATACATCGACGTTCAACTCATACTTTGAAGAAATAAGCTGAGTTCATTTCAGAAATGGTTGCCTTGAACGTCTTGATATAAGAACAGCCTATCCAATATTTCACGTTAAATATTTTCGAACACAGCAACGTCGATATTTATACAAATAATAATTATTCTCTGCCGTATATTAAATTTCGGAGCAGGTTCAGTTTCGTGCACCTTTTGCTTTCAAATAGCTCCATAAAAAAGTCTAGAGGTGTCGAATCTGGCAAGCAAGCTGGCGATTCCGTAAGACCTCGATGACTAATCAAAAGACCTAAGAACAGTCTATCCAATATTTTACGTCGAACATTTTCGAAGACAGCAACGTCGATATTTCTGAAAATATTAATTATACTCTGCTATATATTCAATATTGAAATAGGTTCAGTTTCGTACACCTTTTTATAAGAATAGTTGAACTGAACAACTGATATTTTTTTGTCATTATTTATGAATAGAACATAACCTATCAACCTTATCGGGTTGTTGGTATTTCCATATTGCAGAGAAAAACGAATATTTCTCGAAATATCGAATATTTTTGTATTCAGGTAATTATCAAATGTTTCGCCATTTCTGTAGTAGGTGAAGATATTGACTTCATATATTAAGGTTTCGTCAGCTGGTTAACAATTTCAGAACAACAACAATATCTCAATCACTATTGTATTAAATACACCTGGAAAGAAGTAATCACACTTTATTCCCCACAACGTTGTAAGAAAAAAAATTGAACAAGGAGTAATACTTAATATATCTCTAGCCATTCAACAAATTCATCAAATGTACCAACTTCTTGAATCTATTGATTTGCTCCATGTCATCAAGTATCGGCCAGTTCCATCAGTTGACTTCATATCTCTGAACGACATATTTATATCTTGCCACAACTTTATTCTCTTCACAGGTCAGTTCATGTTCCTGAGAAACCGACTAACCTTTCGTTAAAGATAAATGGTCATTAGACACTTTCATCAGCCTCTTGAATTGGGCATTCAATGAGGAAAGACTATTAGGGGTGGTCTGCTTCTCTATTGTATCTACACTATGAGCAATTTCAGTGGGTGATCCATAAATAATGGTAGAAGTGTCCCTTGCTGGCAGAGTTATTTACGTGTATGCTCAACGGAACATATTTGTTCCTTGCGTTCTATTACTATTTCAAGAGCTAGGTGAAATCTTAGCCAACGACGATAAATGAATTTTTGGTTTGGTAGGTTGTTCATAGTTGGAAGGTTTGTCGTTATTCATTTTATGCCATATACCGAGCAATCTTAGGAGTCCCGGAAACGCATTTTTCCTGCCAGTTGAACAAAATGTTTTTTCCTCAGCCGCTACTTTTGGGATCTGTTGAAAATTTGATACGACACCAAAAACAGGTTGGTTTCATTTCTTTGCAAACATTATTCGCCAATTGGCCAAGAAAAGTCACTATCAATATCCATATTCTAATCAATCACTAAATATTCTGAATATTCTGCTTGAAGACTTCGAATTGTGATCAACATTTAGTAAAATAATTAATTTGTTTGGTGTGAAGGAACTGTTTGCTCACATTTCAAATTAGAATTGATATGGCTCTAAGGAAAGAGTCTACATATACCTATAATTTCCAGTAAGCAGATACTTTTCTCCATTAAATTTTTTGTCTTGTCGAATTTTCTACTTTTCGGTACGAAATATAGGCCAGTAGATATAGACATGATTTCTCCAAAATTCAACAATGATTACAAAAGTTTTGAACTCTCAGTAGATTGAAAAGTACGTACAGATGATATTGAGTCTGATTTTGCAACCTTTTTTTCTGAACGGAACATGTTAAAAATCAGGATTTTGTGAATATTCACATTATTCGTACGGAAATATTTGCAAAAGTTCTGCAAACTTTCGAAGTATTCCGAAATAGCAATTTACATCTTCTGGTAAATTCGCTACCATTTAAACAAGACGGAACGTTTCGTTTTATCAAAAAAAAATTGTAATTGTTCTAATTTTTCCAAAAAAATTACAAAAGTTCTGCAACCTTGCACAAAAAACCGAAATAATGTTCTTGAGAAGTACTTCAACTTACAACCTCTTGCGTTAAACGGAAAATATATTTTTGCAATAAATTGTTCAATGTCATCAAAACAAGTTTCTAATTTGGGGGGGGGGGGGGGGGGCGGGGGGTATTCTCGCAACCCCTTGCGCGTCCGTAATGAATTGTTAGTTTTGATTCGAACGTTTCCGTTGAAAACTAGTAGTCAATAGAGTATACTACACACACAACTGAACAATATCAAACACCGGTACCTACTAACAGAGGAATTCAGATCCAAAAAACCAGTACAATATCAATATGTAATAGGCATAACCCGAATAACAATCAAGTATTCAGCTGGATAACTGTGATGTGAGTCCCTTTATGGGGTTGTAAAATGCGATCAGTATTTGTTGAATAATTTCAGTTTCCGTTTTGAGTTCGAGGTTGCAAAGTTTTATATCCACTGAGATCGAATTTATTTTCATTTGCATCCACGCATAAAAACTTTTGTAATCATCTCGATAATTGTGTGTCCTGTACATGGCGGCGTTGAGGGAACAAGTTTGAACATTTTTTTCATTCACTTATGAATTTTGCAGAACTTTTGTAATTTTTTTGAACAAATTGCAATGGAAAACTACAACGAAAGTGACAAACATAGGGTTCCGTAATTGTAACAAGGTTGCAAAATTATTGCTTGTTGTAAAACAATATTACTAGCGGTATTCCTAGTTTGCAGAACTTGCAATTTTCTGTGCGAAAATAAAGCATCAAAACGTTTTTTCCATTTAAACAATGTTCCGTTCATCGCAGGCTTATGCAGAATTTTATAGTTTGTTCTCATTCACGCACTATCATACCGGTAAAGTTGGAAAACTTCTAGAATTATTGTGGATTGATTGACTATATCTACTGGCTTGATAAGTGAATATAAGCTAATATTCTACATATATCTACATTTAGTGTTACATATAATGTATTGTTAAAGCTATTAACTTTTATTGACTTTGTCGACAAAGTGTTTTCATTTTAGACAATAAAGATGATTTGATTTGATTTGATGTTCCGGCCGTTGAGAGAAGAAATTTTTTTCGGAAATTAACAATAGTCAGGAATCGTTTTTGCACGTTGAGAATTATACGAGTTGGCATACAATATTCCAATTAACTTCAGGAATAACAAGTCGATATTTATTAAAGAGTTTTGAATGAAATTCACTCATTTTTAACAAATGAAAGAGTTGCTGAATTACATGAAGAAAATTATATATCGGCATAAGGAATTACCCAGATTATTTTTTTCACTTGCCAAAATGTGACGTTTTTGGCATTTCAACCAATAGTAGCGGGTTATTCTATGGTTATTCTAGCCAATCATTGGGTATTATACTGATAAAACTGGCTGGTCCTTTCGATTAAACCTTGTTTACCTTTGAACTGTCAAAACTATACGGTTTACCGCGTCGATTCTATTGAACTGGCTCATATTTATATAAATTATCATGAATGAACAGTTACCTTATTATTAATAGTCATTCACTTTTCACTTTTTCAGCATAATAATAACATAACACATTTCAATGAACACTTAAACACGTAAATAACTCATAACCTCAACTTTATGACAGATATAGCGATTCAAATATTTAAGGTTTCCTTCAAATGAAGATGGCGTACAATTTGTTTTCATTAAATACAATTCATTTTTTGTTGTATGAGAAGAAACCGTTGTATGCAGATTTTGATACAACGACATAACGAATGATTTTATGTTCCTTCTGGCGCGATTTTCATGTCATAAGAAATTTTCAATTATCGACCTTGTACAATGAGAGGTGTGACGCCATCTCTTGGTATCGTCATATCATATTCAATGCGTAAGCATTATATCTCTTCTGGATCATAGAGGGCCTACATCGTTGTTTGACATTTCAAATCAGTTAAATTTTCACCTTTTCTCGTTTACTTCTTATGTAAATGAAATAATGATCAATTAAATTGTTCTTCCTCCTATTTGTTCAAAAAATAATCTTTCCAAATACAACTCGTTCTTCAAATTTAATAAGATAAATTTTCATTTTCGAAACACTCAAACTTTTTTATTTTGAGGCAAAAGCATTCAAACAAACCGAATTAGATAAAATCACTCGTCCTACGGACTCGTGATTTTATCAATCGGTTTGTTTTCATACTTTTGCCAAATAAAAAAGTTTTTGTGGAAAATGAAAATTTATCGATTAAATTTGAAGGACTCGTGGTATTACCTTTGATTATTTTCGCTATTGTAGGATATATTCATATAAGGATAATTGAAAAACGTTCCATATTTATTGATATTACCTTGTAATATCATCTGGATGAGATTTTGTGATAATAAAATTTCTTGAAGAAAAAACACACAGTTTATCATATTTCGATGTACTCAAAAACTCTAGTATGAACGAATGTAAAGTATAACCCGACAAGCACCTATTTGAATTGATACGAACACTAATGAAAGCCACATATTATTATAATATTTTATTCATTTCTCATATCCTCGCTCATCAAAGACTCCCACAAATCCGCAAAGAAGGCAGAGCCTTATGCGGGCAAGAGACGGCCGATGAACTTGAGTGCCGTAACGCTCTCATACCTATTACCGTTTTTTACACGAGAGCATTTGCTATTTTACTAGTTGG